>BGZK01000335.1:0-477131 GCA_005406025.1 Eumeta japonica
CTGGTTTGAGCAAAATTAAATTGTAATTTGAATACAGAATCAAGAAAAGTGCCGGTATAGAGATTAAGATTACGATTAGAAAGCGAAATGGAATTGAGCTAGTATTCCAGACGAGTTATGTACGAAATACATAAAATTTCTTCTTTGTTGATATGCTAACAAAGACGCGGGAAGTAGCTAGTTAAATATAATATAAACATTAATAGTATCATCAACGGATGACTCAATAAAGTAACGTAATTTAATGGGATAGATAAATTAAACATATTTACAACTGAACTGCTCAAATTTTAAAATACAGCTGCCTATTTCTATTGACCATTTACAGCATCTAACAGTAACGGTTATATAACAAAAAACAATTGATTTTATTGCTTTTAAAATCAAAAACAAAAAAAAGTTCCTTATTTAAATAAAATTTAAAGGAATCCCTTATAGTTTCTATTTATATTTTATAGTCCATGGTATTCATTGGTAATAAATAGTTTTCTATAATACAATATAAAACTAGTCGAGAAAATCTATTCAACATATTTTTGTAAGTGTTAAACCACAAAAACGCAGCGTAAGCGCCTAAGGAAATCTAGGAAGATATCACTCGCGGTAATCACCGTGCCGTTTTATCTATAGAGCAACAAATGGCGCATCTCTAGGCATGTCTCGCGGAAGGCTTGCCAAAACTTCGCTCTCACTAACTCGTTCTTATTTATTTAAGAAGTATGAGAAAGGACGCTTGATTAATGTTAAGGTGGAAACTGGATAGGAATCCATCTATATTCCCACGAGTTTGATGTCTGAAACTCGTGAGAATATAGATGGCATATCAAAACTCGATAGCGTACATTGCGTATCTGCTTATTTATAGGCTCCAAGTCTATACATCGATAAAGTTAAAGCCTCTTTCTGTTTCAAATTGTTGCGGCGTTTTTTTTTTTAACTTTATAGTTTTAGTTATGTTTATCAAGCAACCCTAGCAACGTTTTTTACAGTTCCGTAGTCAACAAGGAATCCTTATAATTTGCTATGTCCGTCTGTCCGTCTGTCTGACTGCCTGTCTGCGGTTTAACTCAGAGACTCGTCGTACTAGAAAGTTATAATTTAGCATGTACACACACAAATGCGCGCGCGCGCGTGTGTTTTTGTGTGTGCGTGAGTGTGTGCTTGCGCGTATGCGTATATGCATATATCATGCTAATAAAGGCACTTTTAATTTTTTTGTCTGTCTGTTTATCTGTCAGTTTATCCGAGCGACTGAACTCTGTATTTTCATTATGAAATATCAAATACAGAGGTTTTGAGCTAGTTTTTAACAGATTAAAGCTGTTAGAATATGTAAAAATAAATGAAAAATATGGAGTGTTACTAACATAAAATTTCTCAAAAGAAATATATATTATTCATCTATTTTATAAAATACTTACATACTCTGTCGCTAACCTGCTTTCAGCAAAGAAATGCATTTAGATATTAGAAAAGGGAATATAATTATAGTTAATGTATTTCTTATTTATTATTCGTGTTTTCCATAACTTATTAAGCAGTACTACTGTTGTTTTAAACATACACCCAAGCCCCTACGTAAGTCTAATTTGGTTGAAACACCTACATAAATTATGAATAATGAAAATTAGTTTCAACTTTGTTTCGTTTTAGTTTAAAATTATTAATTTCAATTAAATGTGATAACCCTAAACAAATCCGAGATGTAGTAAAAACACATTACGAAAAAGGATGGACAATTTTTTAATTTTTGTAACAATAATAATAATAAATTCATTCCACAAAAAGTGTATTATTGTATGGATAATCTGATGACTGAAATAGACATGTATATCAGTCTTAAAGGTCACCAGGCTCTCTAACGAAATTTACAAAATGTGCGTGTGTATATGTGTCTATGTTCGTGTGTGAAGATGCGTGCGTGCGTGAGTTTGTGCTGTATTAGTAAAAAACTACCGATTGTATTGCATATCGTTACATAGTGAATATAATAATTGTTATTTTGTCAATAATAGAGATTCTGTATGTTCGTAACAGTCATATTGTTTATGCTATAGTGACTTGGGAAGGTCCAAGACAAGCTTAAAATCCAAGCGCCTCGATTTGAAATAAAAAGATTGTGGAAGGATATGCCTCAGCAGTGGGGCGATGAAGAACCTAGTACAAAAAAAAAAACATAGAAAGATATAAAATGTTTTCGATGCTTGCCAAATCGTGGCGAATCATAGAAAAAACTGGCCAAGAGCGTGTCGGACCATGCTCACTATAGGGTTCCGAAGCCATTATTAGAAAGAAATGCACTGCAGATGAAAAAAGTAAGTGCTTATACTTTTTCCATCTTTCCTGCATAGAATAGTTAAAAACACTTTAGCCGTCTATAATTAGAAAACAGTATAACCTAAAGTGCATCAGCAAAAGAGTCAAGTCTTCATGAAGTCTTTTATTGAGAAGCATATTTTTCGGCAATTACTCAAAAACGGTATATCCGACCATGTTCAGAATAATTTTCGTTGAAAGTATTTATTAAGCGTTACCTTCGTTATTTTTTCATATTTTTTGGACATACAGCTTAGAAAATAGAATATATCCCACCGTATACAATTTCTGCAACTTTCGAAGCGATTATTTCCAAATGATTCACGTGATCAGAAAAATTACTAAGAAACCTTAAAGTCTTTTTTTTAATAACTACCGAAATATGTGCTACTCGTTGTTGTATGCTGAAAAATTTTTTTTAAGTTCTGTTACATGTATGGAGTGCCCCCCCCTAGAAGTATTTATTTTTTATTTAACTACCAAACTAAATATCAGCTCATACAATACACTTACAATATAAATTTAATCAATATAGGTCTAGTAGTTTTTGAATAAAATGCCTGTGACATGGAACGGATGGACAGACATGACGAAACTATAAGGGTTCCGTTTTTGTCATTTTATAAGCACTTTCATATTATAAGAAAATCAATAATTATTATGATTATTTCACTAGCGCCATCGAAGACGGGACATTATTTTTTTTTTAAATTAAAACGCCATCAGACGCCATGTTATTCAAGTCATACCGCCCGCATGTCCCCCAGGGAGTACATCAACCACATATACATTTCCGGACCGGATTACAACAAAGGGTTGACAAAGCATCGACTAACGACTGGCGCGTACATACCCAAGTGATAAAATAATAATATATATATCAAACAAACTACTCTAGTGTTTAACGCTTTAATAGCTTATAACTAATAAGATAACTCATAAAAGATATAGAATATATATGCACGTTTGTTTTTTGCATACAATTTAGGTTTCCAGTGCCCATTCATTTCTATAGTACCCTCCGCACGTAACTTCGATACCGCGACTTGAGCGATAGCTGTCGACCGCTTCGCATACGCACGCGTGATTTAAATCTACACGCGTATATATACCCCGAGGCGCCGGCGAGGACCTTGAAAAGGAGCCGAAGCATTGCTCAGCTCCGCGGCCTGAAGATACGTGCAATTTTATTCCTTGGAACGATCTCCTGCACTGTGCTTCTAAATTATCGAATATGAATTACATGTACATGTACACTCACACACCCACACCACACGCACGCACGCACGCACACACACACTTTTTTAATACCAGTATATTATACTATGAAATATAAATATTTATTTTAAAATTATGTTCTAGTCTACGGCGGGGTGCTTTGAGATCGGTTCATCTGTCATTTCCTGATCACCTTATTTATGTTAGTAGATGCTTCGCTTTTTACAAGCGATAACCGTTAAGTGACGAGAGTGTTATTTTGGATCAAAAAAATAACAAGTCCGGTGCCAAGACGAGCTTAAGCAACTTAAACCACATCGATCAGTGCGCTTTTAACCAATGAGCTTTTAAGTTAAGCTTTAGAGTAAAGATGTCGGTCCCGGACTGTATCACCACATTAAGGACGAAGTCACTAAGAATTTCCATCAGCGCCAGAATGGAAATCTTAAGTTCCAAACTTGCAAATAAAACCATACAAGGGGTATGCATCTACATTAACGGAATAAGTCATGTCATTAAATTCATGGAACAACGCAAGTGAACGCTATTAAAGTGTATCACACTGTACAAAGCCGTAATGCATTTAGCATGTAATCCCGAGAGAGACAGCCAGCGGCAAGTTAAAAATTACAGCTTAATCGTTTGACGGCAATTTAACTGAAATTAATCCCGAACTGTAAAATGACAAACGCGCCGCTCGACTGAGTCGGCTAACTTGAACCATTAGCAAGTTGTGTACCAGCACCTGCCGCCCGCTGCTTTTCAAAGTTTCAAATTTGCACTATTGTATATTAGTTGATTTGAACTACAATATTCTTCTCTTTATCCTCATGGTTTGAGGACTCGTCTTCCTTTTGATAGAAAATCCACTTTGTTCTCGTTTCAAAGCATAGTTTTTCGATAAGAAAATAACGTAGGATAATAATTTAACAGCTACGTCTACAAGTCACTGTCGACTTTTCTTCTTTGACCGTCATTTTCGATTATCAGGTTCCCAAATCCAAAGTCGATTCTAATTATGTTTCCGGTATCTATTCTGTCTTGCTTGATTCTCGAACCTGACTGAACTTATACGTTACAAGAATAATTGTAATTTATTTTTCAGCCCCTTCTTATGACGTCTAAAATTAAATGTATTTTTATGAGCAAATTTTTAATTATATCATAAATTACTGATTTAGATATACATTAACAAATTTCTTAAGCATGTATTACGCCTCCAAATTAACTTTAAATATTAAGTCGTTGGAAAAAAGTTTACCAACGTTTAAAATTATCAAAATCATATTCGATTACCTTTGACACATGTGCATTCTTATATTTTTCTATAGACGTACACTTACATCCATCAAACTAATATTGTTTTCGAAGGCAATAAAATCTCTTCAAAACCCTTCCAGATTATGAACATAGCATCTACGTATACAGCTGAACATATTTACACGCAGACTTTTCTCATCTAGAGAAATATTCACGTGTAACATTAAAAACATCTCTCGGATCTCACCATGTTCCATCCATCCATCACAGGTCTCTGTGTGTTCAAGGTGAAGTCCCCTTCTAACGTTCGGCCGCGGTCCGAGGGCGAGAACCGCCCGCCCCGAACGCCCCGCCCGCCCCAGGCGCGCGGCGAGATAATGTCGTCGCACGTCTGAGTTTTTTCCTTTATCTCGCGCGGGCGGTTGTGGCTTTTAATCTCTTACTTTGTTGTTTGTATCCCGAAAGTGCACGACTCATCTCGAGTGACTCCTTACGGGTACTCGGGATTGTACACTTAAAATTTGGTGTTCCGGATTGTTACATCTTTCGACATAGAACTCGCAATTTCCGTGAGTGTATTTTTGCACGTGGCAGAAACTTTGTATGCGCTTTACATGCTGTCGTATGAGCTGGCGAAACGTGAACGTAATTTATGGGATTTCGTTTATGAAAATTCCAACCGAAATTAAAATTGGTTATAAACACTAGCGAACTAGTTTTTTTTGCTATCGCTTTCGTGCGACTGATCTAATTTCAACTTATCAAATGTAACATTATATCAGAGTAATGTACACAACTGACGTGTAAGGCCGGTATTTCCCCGTACATGTAATTTCTGTCAAAATATAGAAGTTATATGTCTTCATTATTTTTATTGCTATTAAAAAATACTGCCATTTGATCGTTCAAAGTCAACCAGCTCTAATAAGAAAAAAACTTAACACTAATTCATTATAAATATAAATAAATAAATAAACACATTATGAATATATAACTGATATTAAAGTTCTAAACTTACAATCAAATAATTTCTCATTAGCAATAGCTAATAGCTAGTAGTAATCACTACGCCGACTCTACACAGTCCAGGTCAAGCGAATGTCAAGAATAAAAGTGTAGAATGTTTCCGATTTGTTTACATTCCCGTTTCTGACACAACTTCAAAACGCACCGAGACTTAATCACGATACTTAATATTCACGTGGATTGTAGACGCCTCTCGAACTGTCGCAAACCGTATCAGCCGTATCTCGGGTGTGTAACGGTATAAGGAAAAAAAAAAAACAAACATTTATTATTTCTGCTAATTTTCATAGAGGCTTTAGGCAAAGCTTAAAAACCGTATTAAAGAGATTACCGTCTTACGATAACGTCTCCGCTAGAAGAGAACGGTCTCTAATCGCCGCCTGCGCCGGCAGAGGTCGCCATTCCATTACGGGGGGAATTGTGGAAATTTATTTCCCCACGATCCGATTTTCGATGTTTGATTTGATCTCTATGGAGTAAAACGGGCCCGCAATAACAGCTTTCTCGGTTGAAACGTTTTTCAAGGGCCTTTGAAACATTCTTTTTTTTTTCATCATGAAATGGAAGGCTTTTAATTTTTTTTCTTCCCGTCGGCCTTTTCTAGAAATATCGGAAATCCGGTCACTTTAAAACGTTTCTAGTGTTCCTTGGGATAGTTTGAAAAACGAATCAATTTATAGGATCGCTTCCAGTGTACGTCTGTTTGTGCGTTTTTGTTACTAAAAATCTATTTCGTATTGAAAATTCAAATTCGGAAATAATTAAGTCATTAAACAAAGCCCAAAAATTATTATAGATAAAAAAAAATATTGTGTAATACTTTTCGTGATTACAATCCTATCGATTATAGTCATCCTATTAATTATGATACATATGATAATTGTAATTGGTAATATTTCAATTAAACCACATGCTATTTTTAAAGAGTCACGGTGGCCAAAATGATTTTGTATTTAATGAGTTCTTTAAGGAAATACTTAATGTTTATCAGCTCTGCAAAATATATATACGCATACATAATTCTTTACGATTAATAAAAAAAACCGTGTTAAAACGCCTAGGACACAAAATATGCGTATACAACCTAATTCTATTCTCTCACCATACCTCCTGCATCTGCGGTCTGGAACTATGAGCGAAATTACCCGAAATTGATTTAAATTTTAATATACATCAATTAATCTAGACATACCTCTCTTTTTCTATATAATAACTAACATTATGGTATTTGGATTTTTGTAAAAATTACGAGCGATTTTGTATTCTAAAATTTTGCTTTCATGAATTTTCTCAAAATTAGGACAAAAAGAATAGCGTATCTAATAACACAAGTAATTTGTATCAAAGAAATTATTTAATTAACAAGTGTTTCTTTAAAGCTGTAAAAGCATTTTGTCCTCCAGCTCTTATCCTGGACGTAAACAAGTAATTCTATGAACCTACAAAAATTAGTTGGAAATGCAGTAACATTAATTGAGAACTTGGACGCGTGTCATAGGTTTTTTTTTTACAATTTCCGTTATACTACCTTATTTTTCCGCAGACTGTTGCTTTATATTAAAATATAAGATTTTTTTTATCAGAAAAATGATCTAGTTTTATTGGTTATTAAAAATAGTAACAAAAATTAGAATGAATATTGTTGAGATAGTGACGACGCTGAATAGACGAAATAGCGTTGATTTGCATAGACGAATGTTCAAACACTCAGCAAGAAAAGTTGAGAGATGTAATCTTTTTTCTATTTTGCACTAGCGACAAGCTCTTTGGGCCTGTGCAAACTAAAGTGAATTCGCAATTTCACTACCAAAATAAATTTTATTTCAGTATTTATTTAATATTATAGATTACAAAAAAAAATTTGAACATAATTTTTTACTTCTACTTTTTTCTGGTTTTGAATTGCTCCTATTTCTTTATCAATACCTAAAATGCTTAAAAAAATTCAATTCATTGTTACTTAACCTTAAAAAATTGCCTAGCTCCAGATTTCGGATGTAGCTTTAATTTATATATGCACAACAACAGCTATATTTAATTTTAATAACAAACATAATTACAATAATGACTGTATTATGATTTATTTTTGAAATTTGACTTGTGTGTAGAGTTTCGAGTTAACGTTATGTTGAATTTTCTGAGAAGATAGTCATGATTTCATCATCAAATCATGATTAAAATCATTATTAAAGAAGCAAGCTAATGCTGTCATCAGTTAAAAAATTATCTTTTGGATCCTGAGTGCAGCACGAGTTATTTATTAAAATTGAGATTAGTTATCAAAACCGAACGCGTACTAAAAGTTTTAACTGTTTCTGTAAATCATTGAAGAGTTTCTTGGAGTAAATATAATCCTGATTGCACCATCGTGCATGAGTGGATCCAGACAGCAGGGCCAGAGAGAGATGACTCGGTAGTCGTCCAGTCAAGAATGGCCTCAAAACCTTACCCCGAGGGGGACGAGTCACGATGCCCTTTCTGAATCCGACCTTGGCATCATGTCATTTCTATTAAATAAGTATACGACGTATGTTTGAAATCGGTAGATCGAAAACAATTGTCCGAAATTAGCTTACAATATTTAAAGCTAATACGTCGATCGACTTACTGACCTAATGATACGTGAATTTATGTAAAACCTTCTAAAATAGAGGTTAAAAAAAATTAATATCACATATAAGAAAACTATATAAGAACTACTAAAAAATATATCTTATACCATAGAGTATTACAACAAGGTCTACTTAATACAACATTCATTGTCGCGCTTGGCCGGTTTTTTTTTCATATTTAAAGCAGGACTTCTAAAGATTTTTTTATCATTCAATTTCAAGGTAATTTTATAAAAACTGAATGAAGTGATCGAGAAACGAAAAAATTTAGACGTTTTTATTTTATAGCATAATTCCGAATATTCCGGCGCGCAATGATAGCCGAGTGGTCAGAGCATCGCTTTTAAAAACGAGAACGGGTATAGAGTTCAAATCCCGACCAACGCACAAATTTACCAATGAATTTTCGCCCTCAAGTCAAATCAAGAATCACATGTTCCTTACTGAGATAACGTTAATCTGCTCGTCTCGGGTGATGGCATCGTATTAGGATACTGGATCTACGTGGAAATATTTGAAACCCGGCTATTCGATATTTTGATAGATAATACTCCTGCTCCGAGGTGGCGAAAGCTTGGCACAACGACCGTGATCCTAAATTTTAATGATCAATTCCTATATAAGCTTGTCTGCCTGTCGGTGTGTTGTATGTCACGACTCTTTCATGGAAACTCTACATAAATTTGGAAATCACAGTTCGAAATGGATAAAAAAACTGAAAACGATTAACATGGTAGATCAGCACAAAAATACAAATAATATACATATATAACCTATCTTCTAGTACAAAGGAGAGAGAGAAATCTTTACAACTTCGTGGATCCGATTTTATTTTTATCGATTTATTTACAACTTATTTGAATTTTTCCCTTAACTGTATCTCTCGAATAAATTGACCGATTTTAAAAATGGACTTTATTGCACGGAGTTTGTTCAAAATTGTATCAACCAATCTAGTTTAAAAGGTAAAGAGTTATAAAATTGACTTAAGACATTTGAATACCTCAAATCCAGCCATAATCATCCGACTTATTTGGAAGTTATTCAAAGCAGATAGAAATAATTTTTATTCAACTATTTAAATTATAAATATACAATTGTGATAAATATACATGTTTTTTAAAGTTAAAAAAAATCGTATGGCCCTATAGACCATCCCTAAAACTTCGCGCAGTGATATTAATTATTGTGCTTTTCAACTCCTTAAGTTCATTAATGCCTTAAGTTCAAAATTCCTTAAGCTCAAAAAGTTGTCTCAAAGCTTATCTTTAAGCTTTTGGAGTCCAATCATTTGACAAAATAGTTGACGTTATAGGCCATTCCAGAAAATTTTAGCTACTTTCAAATTTAGTTTTCAAAAATTTGCCAGTGGTTTGTAAATTATTATTTAAAATATGCTTTTAAAATGATTCGTAATGATGTTTCTTCAACGAATTGATGAAATTAATTTAATAATCATTAAATAGTATTTTTTTTTAATAATCAATCTGCTATACCTTTTGAATAGGTTAACCAATTTTCACGCAGTTAACAGCAATTGATGCAGCATTGCGAGTCCTATAAATAATTTGTATATGAAATTGTTCAGGTAAAAAATTACGGAGTTTTTTTGAAAAAATCATTTTTTTTCGATTTTTTTATCGTTCACAATATCTCACGAACGAATCACCCGATTTTATCTGACCAAACGGCGACCGACGTCGTTTTTTGATGTTAAGAGCTGATTAGTTTTTGGAATTGATCGTTTAAAAGTTATTGCAAAAATACCACATTTAAAAAAAGTTTTTTCGTACTTATTTTGAGATTTCTTGAAATCTACTGGCCTGAATCGATTAAATTTTTTAGAAAATCTAAGTTTGATAGGACTCTTTGTAACGCCAAAGTTTTATTCCAATCGGTCATGCCGTTCGAAAGTTACAAGAGGTTTACATACTTACATACCTACACACACACACACACACACACACACACACACACACACACACACACATAGAGATAGTGACACATCCATACAGACATAGTAACACCCTCACGGGTACCGGCCAAATAGCTTCCTAGGACCTAAAACCGTCGAGATCTAATGAAAACTCGATTTTCGAAAAACAGAGAAAAACCAATAGGTAATTTCCCGATTTTCGAAAATATTTTACATTCTTACCGGGAAGTTAAAAATTGTATATTTACAACATCTATACCAGTATGAGCTACATAATCTTTAATGGGATAACTAAACTATGCGGAAATTTCTGGAAAACTTACAGCTTACGTTAGCAAAAGCAATAACGTTTTTTAAAATAATGTTTTTTAAAGTTTCTGGACGTTTGCATTTAGTACTCCAATCTCTATACGCCTCTTGCTCTTCGCATACCTCGTAGCAATAAACGAATCCCAAAAGTTTTTGTTTTAATATTAAGCTTTCAAATCACTATGCAACCGCCTGAACGCTTGGAACATGATGATATAATAGTCTAAGCAACCAATTATTATACATGCGTGTGAGTGCGTATGGCGTATGAGTGTGTGGTTGAGTGTGCGTGTCCGTGTGCGTTTGTGTGTGCGTACGTGTGTGCGTGTGTGTGTGTGTGTGTGCGTGCATCTGCGCGCGCGTGTATATATGTGTGTATGTGAATGTGTCTGTTCTTTCACAATTAGGTGGGGGGAACTGAGTTGTGTAATGTTAAAAAATGAGGGTGTATTTAGTTGTTTTTTCTCGCATGCTTAAACCATACATACAATTGCTATAAAAACGGCGATGTGTGGTTCTCGCGAATGGGAAAATTTCTGAAAAACGAAACAAGCATTCGTATCTGATGTTGTGTACATATTTTTAATATTGAACTGAACTATTAAACCGATGGTAAGAATTACTTTATTAATGATGAACTTCTTCAATAATATAAACTGTTAACATTTCCTTTTGGCTTCACGTGCATATTAGTGTTATCACAAATTGTAAAAATCCTTTCACTTATATTAAAAACACTATCCCCAAGTGATATAATGTAAGTTTTATATTTATACTAAAACTTGCTCCGGCTTCGTCCAAATCAGAGCTGTGACCGGTAATATTAAGAAACTTGCGAAGGACATAAAAGCAGAAACGAGAGTCGAGACCGGAAGGATTTGAAATTGAAGACCGGTTCAGGGTCGTAATCGATTATGAGACTGAGATTAGAATTAACATCGTGACCGGAATCGAAAGAAGAAGAGATTAGAATTGAGAGCGGGCCGGGGTCGAAAATGAGATGAGAATTGCATCCCACTTAAATCTGTACCGGATTCTGTATCGGAGTGATATTAATTGGCATCGAGAACAGGATAGCAACTGGGATCATGATTAATAATCGTAATCGATCGATATATAAGATGAAGGAATTCATTCTGTCCACGCGGGCGAAGCCGCGCGCGGAAACTAGTACATATTAGGGATGAAAATATAAATATTATTAGTAGTGTCACCGAACGTTATACTGACGGCTTATATACTATTAAACGAGCAACATTCCTATGTGTACTTGTTTGTTTTGTAATCTTGTTCTAGAAAATAACCAACAATTTCGATAACGACTTGTGTAAAATTCGATCTAACTTGCTCTCGTTTCTGGAGAAACTGAACCTCTTTGAAAATACCTTGTAAAGAAACTGATAAGTAGCTTTGTCTTTGTGGGCGCTTTTTGTGCAGTACAGTAAAGGTATTTACGATTAAATTGTCTAATATTATACAAGTCATATTCTTCATACGTCTATGATGTCGATTTCCAAGAAACATGACATGATGTTATAGAACAATAAAAAGACCTATAGCGATACCAAAATAAGAACGTCCAATAAAAAATATATATGCAATAAAAAATATAAATTTTTTATTATGTTTAATGGTAAATATTATATATGTATAAAATATTTGCCATTGAAAATAATAAAAAATTTGCCATTAAACATAGTGCTGGTGATCTAACTTCCAAACGAAAGTTGTAATGAAATATATACTTTTAGATGGAACTTCGCCAAAAAGGGCAGAATTCAAGTCTGAGCCAATTTCATCTTATTAACTTTTTTATGAACTCACAAAAAGTATTCGTTTGACATAATCAATCTTGAATTAATTTCGTTCAATTTGTATGAGTATGTCTCGAATTCAGGGTAAAGAAAATCTCATTTTCTTGAAAGGGCTAATGAAAATAAATGGCACCGAACCTTTTATCGGACGTTTGGCATTTATTATCCTGAAATAGGACACCGCCGGGCGGCGGTTGCAAATCGATGACACGTGTAACAATAGCGGCGAGTTTGGTTTCATCGTTTCAAACAAGATACTATGTCAAAAATTGTGTTTTCCACATCAATATCACTTTGACCGAGTATAATTAGTCAAATCTGTTATTGTTAATCACGTGAAGAGAGTTAAGGTAATTTATACTTAACACTCCATTCTTAAAATGATTTAAAGACCAATAAAATCGTGTTCAAAGCTGGTCGGTAAGAGAAACCGGCCAAGTGCGAGTCGGACTCGAGCACCGAGGGTTCCGTACAAATCTGTAAGTATTTGAGTAAAAGTTCACCCATCACGACAATCGAGTCATAGTTATGGTATTTTTATTGTCAAATGAAATCCATAACATTACAATGTGGAAAGCTGGAGAAGTGTAAATTTAAAACGAAGGTCTCTTTATTGTTTCAGTAATACTTTATTTTATACTAACACACGTCATTTATTATCTAATATAACTGAAATACCTACACTAGCCTTGCAGCAGACTTGCAAAAGTTCTTTTGTCAAAGTTATTTATTTACAAACTTTTTTAATCACTATTGAAAATTCTGGTTCAAAAATACTAATTATGTATTAAATTGGAACCAGATCTGTAAATGGTGACTGAACAAGCGTCTACCTGTTACCGTTATCAATATTGAGCGGAAACGAGCAAAATAGTCACGGTTTTTGTATGGGAGCCCCCCTTAAATATTTATTTTATTCTGTTTCTTAGTATTTGTTGCTATAGCGGCAACAGAAATACATTATCTGTGAAAATTTCAACAATCAGGCTATCATGGTTCATGAGATACAGCCTGGTGATAGACGGACGGACAGACGGACGGACAGCGGAGTTTTAAGAATAGGGTCACGTTTTTTACCCTTTAGGTACAGAACCCTAAAAATCATAAGCGTATGAAGAAATATGAGTTACGCTGCCACTTTGACGTTATACTTTCCAAACGATTTTAAAATTTAATATTGATTTCTATTTTTTTAAAATCACCACCAATCCGTAATTAAAAGATGCTCATTTCTTTTTAATCTAAAGCACAAGTACAGCAATAAATATTTCTTTTCATCATGTGTACCTAAATCAAAACAAAAATAGGGAAATTATCGCTGAATTATTAAAATAAAAAAAAATGTGTATAAAATATACGTATTGCTAGTTAATCGACCGTAAGCCCAACGTCGTAGCATTGGACCTCCTAGCTAGATGGACCAACCACAAAGCAAAGGCGGTCACCTGACAAAGCGAGCCAACTTAGGTTAATGGTGACGCAGGAGCGTGGATATTTAGAAAGAAACTTGTTTCTAGTCGTAGACGTCAAGTGAGATCTGAAACGAAACTGGGCAAATCTCACACCACAACGTGCAACCATTCGGGGTACATATAAACGCACGAAATTATGCCCCTCTATTTTGCTTGCAAATTATGTAATGCGCAGGTCTAATGCTCCCCGATCCTTCCTTCTTCTCCCCCGTCTCGCTACTTTACACATTTGCGACGCTTTTGTGGCTACCTTCACAGCGGCAAGATTTCGCGCGTTGCACTGTACGCAACACTTGGCCTTTATTCGTGGAAAGTCAAACGTTTTCAGATGAAGATGCGCGTGCGTGGATAGCCTTTTGTAACTTCAAACTTTATAATAATTTGTAGGGTAACGGGAGTATTATTGTTTCCGCAATATAATATTCTTTTAAACATTGATCGAATGAAATAGATAAGCCAATTAGTAGACTACATTATTACTTTATTGTGCTTCAAATGCTTAAGAAGCTTGTGTATCTGACGCATGAACGTTACGAGTTTTAACGCAGCGTGAATGAATTTTGATAATTAATCTATTTTAATTTTTTTTTGGTCATAAAGTTATTTCTATTGGAAATTTGATAGGTGTTTTATTGATTTTGAAATTGTGATTGCATATACAATATGTGTGTCGAATAGAAAAGCCACTGTGACGCCAATAATTTATTAATGAAAACGCCTTCTAGTATTCAATGACAGAATCATTGTTATACCGATCGAAGTAATACCTTAGATATTATATCTTTATTTCAAAGAAAATACACAATGACTACCCTAACGTTAAAAGGACCGGGCAAGTGCGAGTTGAGTCACGTGCAGTGTAGGGTTCAGTAATCGCCCATCAAAATGTGGGTCCTTAGAAGGGGGCCTTTTGTTTGATAGTATGAAGGTATTAATCAAATTTTCGGTTTAACAGGTAACAACTTCTACTAAGTAATTTTCAATGCATTTGTACGAAATTTTGATTTTTTTTTTTACTTCTCCAAGTACATTTTGTAAATTGTTCGACTGTTACACGTTGACTTGTAAAGCCTATTTAACAATGATAGTTTTTCACTTATCTTGGATTTTTTTTTGTTAGGTGATTTTTGGCTGTAGGGTGATTTTAAAAATTGCATTGCTCCATTACGATGAACTTATCGCGCGTAAATTGACGCTTCTTGATTTTTTACGACCTCGAATGTAATGAAATTCTATCGACTTCAAACTGCTTTTGGCGATAAATTATAAAAAAAAAATACTAATTTACAGAGTTGAAGGGTAATCATGTAAATCGTAATGTCGTGTTTCTCGTTAATCGTCTGTTTACCCCTATCGACATCGAAGACATAGATACTGAGCTTCAAATGATCGGAAAATACTTACGTGTGACCTGTCTTGAGATTCGTTATTGAGATGAGTCTGTTACCTCCCATCAAACATAGATAAACATTTGGCTGGCCGAAAGCAATGCACACGTTAGATTCCTGCATATTTAGACTGAAAACCAAAAAACAACGCGTCTCTTGGTGCAATGCCATGCATAGCACATTCGAAGAAGGACACTCGATTTCGTATGGAACATATTGTATGGATAACACTTGAAAAAATATGGATTCATAGCCAGAATCATGTTTTCTATCATCCTACTCGAGGTCCTTGGTACATCTTCAACTAACATTTTAGTGATTTTTATTATCTGCAATTGTACTTTGGAGTATGAGCAATAATCAAACCATATTTGAAGCCTACATATATTGCCGTTCTCACGACAGAGTCAAAATAAAAATACTTTGAATAAAACACGTTTCCCGAATTATTCAGTAACGCAAGCCCCAAAAACTAGTAGGTTAAAAGAATATGTAACGTTTTGTAAAAACTGTTTTTGGTCCCCCAAAACACTTAATAATATTTATTTACATTTACTTCATTTCAGAAAAAAATAGTTTAAAAAAACTAAAAATTACGCTTTAATAATAAATCTAAATAAAAATGAAAAATAATTTTTAATATGTGAATAAAATAATGAACGAAAAATATTAGTATTATTATGAAACAAACGTGGGGTGCTTTGTGCCATATTTTCATATCATTTTTGTACTAACTAAACATACCCTATCGAAGGTTTTAATGAACTGATTTATTGAATTCACCCAAATATATTAAATTGGGGGAATTCAAAATTGAGTGAAGCGCTCGACATAAGTTAACGTTGCGTTGTACGACTTATAATTGTGACATCGCAAGTTTTTTAAGATTTATTACTTTCAAATTTTACAAAATTTCATAAATTAAAAATTTCATTTTTCAAATTTTTAAGTTTAATTATTTTTTATGTAATTTCAAAATTTGGGGTTTTTCGAAATTATTAAATTAAATATATTTTTCAAAATTGTTAAATTTTACAACGTTTTAAGTAATTTATTTTTTTCAAATTTTCCGTTTCAAACTACAAAATTTCAGAAATTAATGTTTTTTAATTTAAATTTATCAAAACATAAAATTATTGTATTTTCATCCGTTTTTGATAAACCTACAAAGTTTTAATGAATCCGACCTTTAAAAGTAGGTCAAAATCAAATCTAAAGGAGTCAGTTACAAACAAACCCACATACATATAGATCAAGTTGATAAAACGTGTTAATAAAATGAATTTACAAAACTTTAATTTTCTTTGTTTTTTGTAGTGTCTTTAAAATATTAATACGACATTGTCTGTAAAAATTTCAACCGATTACCTATTACGGTAAGAAAAGCACAATTCTTAAAATGTAGGAAAAACTAGGCTTAGTAATAAGGTTTCTTTTATTGGCATCATTTAATTACAAATAACATACGTCTGAGACATAACAATGTGAAAGGAGTCTGAATCCCAAGCAATAGTCTTTAGAATTTTTTTTCAACTCGTCTGTCCGTCCACTTGTTAAGGCATCACGAAAAACGCACAAAATGTATTTTAATGGAATTTTCAAGGTTTGGTTGCCAATTTTAAGATGTGTGTTACATTTCAACTATTTCCAGAGTTCATGTGGGCGAAGATACTACATTTTTAATTTTAAATATTTCATATTTTTACATAAAATTTTTTAAAAGCTGATTATTTTCAGTAGGTGACACTGTGCACTATTGTCAAAGAACTGAAATTCTTAATTTCCGGAAGACGTACAAACATGCGACTGCCCAAAGAACAGGTGGTTATGGCCGCCCAAGGGCATTCGCAACCTCAGAGGAGTCACCAGTTCGTTGCCGGCCTCTTAGGTAGGAACAGGATATCCGATGTAAGTAGAAGCGGGGCGATGGATGCGGAATAGGCCACCGGATTTCTTATTCACTGGACGAAATGCAACAGCGGAAGCTGTTGGATGCAGTAATTTTTGTGTGATGCCTGTACAAACATACAGATAGGCAAAAATTGTGAAAATTGTTGTTTTTGGCTTATTTTGCTGTAATGAAGACCCTGTATTAGTTTTTCTTCAATGTCTATGATGTACAGACATTGGCCTGTTACAGTTTTATTATATGTATAGATATAAAAAGTTAGTCTTGCCAAAACTGTATAATAATTCGTATAAAAGTGTTTTTAATTTTCCAGTAAAATCAGGGTGATTACAATAATTTCCGACTTTTTTCACTTTTTCTTAGACTTCGCTTTTTGTCAAAGAACGGTAAAATTCATCAAATGATGCACCTTTTACAGAGGAACCATGTTAAGATAACATGAAAGAGAATAAGAAAAAAATATTTTGAAAGTGTATATTTTATTTTATATTAGCTTTCGCCCGCGGCTCCACCCTCGACCATACAGAATAAATTCCTTTGTCTTCTACATCGATCGATCACGGCCTCGGTCCCGGTCCCGAGGCGATTTCGGTTCGGTCTCAATTTCGGACCGAATACTCATTAAATTGTCTGAGAAAAACGTACATTCTAACACCAAAAACACGCGTACTATAGCTGGATTATTCGATTAGAACTAGTTTCGCTTCCACTATCGGTGTCGACATCGATGCCGATCCTTGTAGCAATTTTAGTTCTGGACCGGTGTCATTCTTTATCTTCCCTTAAAAATTGCCGTTAGTAATAACCAACCGATATGAAAAACAAGGGTATTTATTTATACGTTCGAACATGCGAAATAGCGACGAAAGTTAATAAATACTAAATATTACTCTGACGTAAGTCTTATATTTATTAGAAATCACATTCATGTTCAAGCAAACACACAAACCTAAAAACAGAGAAAAATAAACAAAAAGGTCACAATAAGTTAGACGCGAAACCGTCTATTTGTGAGCGTAAATTTGATTTTTATTTCATATTATATCACAGAACGTTCATTTCGCCGTTTCCAATGAAAGACATTAATAGCTGCCTATCATACTTAAAATGCTATTTAAATTGGCACGATTCAAGGGTTTAACTTTTTACATCCGTGCCCTTAATTTGACGCCAGTCTTCAATATGCATTCAGTAATAATAAACAAATAAATATTCGCTAACAATATTCACTAATAATGCAAGTACTTTTTTATTAATCAGCAATCAGTTTTGATTAATCAGCAACTAAATTAATTAACCTTCATCTCAAAACGTTCATCGGTAATCTAATTGACCTAATACTTCAGTTATATTTCGGATTAAATGAGCCCTTAACTTAACTTTACACTTTACATATTCAAGACCCGTGTCTCCTGCCTGAATGTCTATTTCTTCAATTGAAGACAAACAATAGAAACTTCTTGAAAAACAGTCGTGCGTTTATGAAAAATTTTTCTTTTCTTATTTACTAAAACAGCCACAGTGAAACTTGGTAGCCTTCAGCTAGTACCGGAAAAGTGTCTCGGAATAGTCTCACGAAAATGCATTCGGAGTGTATTGAAAATCTTAAAACAATACTGAAATTTTTCCCCCAGTTCTCCACTTAAATTCCACTGGCACTATTATTTGCACCAGTGTACAGAATGACCGTAATTCAAAGAGAAACGGCAAGGTAATAATTAGGAAGTTGAAAGCCGGCTACGCCAAAATGTACAAGTATAGAACATGATACAATTCATCACTAAAAACTAGTGTATAGAAATGCACGACCAACACGTAACAACATGCAGTACGCAAACCCGCCATTGATCTTCGAACCTTCTGCTTCCAAATCCTTAGATCATTTCATAATAAAAAGCATCATAGACACAAAATAATTCAATATTTATTTTTCATATTTTCCATGCTCGTTTGTTAACTATTTTACAAATAACCCTTTGAGTTTAATACCTGCTATGACAGAATCAGAAAGTTTTTGTTTTTGAATCCATGATTTTAATACATGCACGAGACGGACGCCATATTGAAAGTTTCTAGAAGGGTATTATGACGCGCGATAGATCATTAACATGAAATCGACGGTGTCTTTCAATCTCATCTTAGTCTCTGCGCTCGTAGAGATGCACAATGTACGTACATACGTTGCTAAAAAACAAAACCCTCGTTTTACATCACCATAGTTGGTGAACGTAGTCTTAGAGGATTACTCTGAAACTAACCACTCACTCCTATAATTTGTGATGTACCTACTTATCTGGTAGCATATCAAATCAATTCTTAAATCCTACTGTATTCCATAGTGTCTTATCAAATTTTACTTTTTGTGCGAACCCATTAGAAACACTATATAGTGGGTATTACAAGGTAGCAAATTTTATCAAATTTGCTACCTTGTAATACCCACGTCATCAAAAACGGCAGTCGTATTTATAAGACAGAATTTCAGAATATCCCGTCTTAGTCCGTGCTTTTATCGCCCTGGGTTTCGTAGGTACGTTAATAGCTTACGGAGCTAAGTTATGTTACAACTAAATCTATTTGAGGATACTGTTTGTATCATACAGTAACACTGTCAACTGTTAAATTACCCTATTTCTTCACAATACTCTTTGTTAAGTGAAGCACTGATAATTTTTCACATAACAAATATGAGCATTACGTCCCGAAAATTTTAATTTTATTTTTATTAATCATTTGTATTTTGTAATATAATAGAAAAAGTGATTCCAAAACCGATCAATTAAATTAAAAACGATTTCAGAAATGTAATAACGCAGATTCTCAATATTATATATAGATCAAGAAATCATTATTTATTTCGTATTGTGTAAGATTGCCGAATAGAACATTTTACAATTGTACGAGTCTATGCGCGTAACACTCATCACACCACAAAAGACAAGCTATTATTTATTTTATTAAAAATAAATGATCGACTTGTACAAAAAAAAAACACTTCAATCGTTACGATTCACTGTTAATAGTTACACTGCAACGCCATTTATTTTTTCTCTACTTCATCCAATCTATTTAATGGTATAGAGTAATGAAAATCTGGAAGGCTCCCAGATTTGAGTATTTACCGTACAGCCGGCCGCCGTTGGTTGATGCCGATCCACTATCATAGAATTGGACGTTCGTTGCAAGTGGAATACGTAAGAGATATTTATCAGTTTTGGATAACACATTAACGATATCGTCGCCTAGATCGGACTCGACGGGCCGCCCTAACTTCGGTTCCCTGGGAGTAAGACAGATTTTTTTTATTGATTTTATTATCTCTATGGTGTAGTGCCTCTGACGTGGTCTTCGCTTTTATAGAGGACTGTGATATAAATTGTCGGTTTATTAATGTACGTATCAGAAATTGTTTATTAGCATTCGTCACAGATGACGCTTCATCGAGTAAGGTTTCGTACAACTGATGAGACAACGGAACCCTTATAGAAGCACTTTCGTGTCTGTCTGTCACAGCCTATTTTCCCAATATCCGCCCTACAAAAAAGTTGAGTTTTAGTGCATGTACAAAGCGCATACACATGACTATCCAGTTACGAACGCCTAGCTTAAATGAATAAATTATGATTTTAAGGGACCAATTAAAACACTTTTATCTATTAACAGCAATCATTAAAAAGATTACAAACAAAATTCTATCCTGTCAACATGCAATTGGAAGAAGT
The DNA here is from genome assembly GCA_005406025.1 of Eumeta japonica. NCBI lineage: Eukaryota > Metazoa > Arthropoda > Insecta > Lepidoptera > Psychidae > Eumeta > Eumeta japonica. The sequence continues at coordinate 20,983 of BGZK01000335.1, forward strand.
ACCCTGAAATCGAGAAAAACACATTAAACGATAAATATAGACATCGGAAAAAGAACAAAACTGAAAGATGCACTGCAGCTTAGCCTAAGACAGTAATAGAAATGGGTTGGACATGTAACGTGGTACGAGGACAAGCGGTGGAGCCTTCAAGCTACAAAATGGCTAGGCCGGCCAAATTAAAGAAGGGTGGAAGGAAAAAGGAAAAGATAGGCTGGCAGTCTCATAGTAATGACGGGAAATGATTCAATGAACATTGCCACCGGCAAACAGGAACAGAAAGGTATGAAGGAGGCTTTCATCCTCAAGGAAACACGTACCATAGATAAATAAACTTAAAATTTGTTACTATCGAAATTAGGTGAGTGAAAAATAAAGTTTTAGTAATAATAATCTATGAAGAGTTCAGATTTAAAATATATTTAATTAATTATGCAGTTAAACAGTACTTACTTACTTTTAAATACTCCGTTCTTGGCCATTGATATACTTTTATAAATTTAAACTACTCCTTAAAAGTTTAAAGGGCAAGCTTATATTGTATATTATGCTTATGATAAAAATCCATTTTATTTTGTGATTTCTAGTAGTATGTAATATATTTAATTACTTTTAAAAAAGTGTCTCATAAATAATGTCTCATTTCAATGTGGACTTTGTTTATTAAATAATCAAAGAAAAAGAAAACTTTAATACACAAAGTACAGCCCATCGTATTCTATGATCTTAATCGAACGCACAATTAAGCTCTCCGAGATCCACAAAACCATTCGTTGGGCTTAGAGAGCAAAGAATACGTTGAAAATGCACTGCACTGAATTTTCACCGTATCCTTTGGACTCACATTCTTACCCACAAAAGAATTTCGCTATAGACCTGAATAAATAATAGTCTGATGGTCCAAGATCCGCGGTAAATGCAGGATGTGGTAGAAGTTCAATACCACCAATTTCTTCGACCTTATTTAGCTTAACTTTCACATTTCGTGGTCTAGCATTGTCATATTGTGATAACCGTTTAGGAAACCGTTTTCGGTTTACTAAACCTGATTTTTTTTTTTTGCAACAACACACATTTTTGTCAACTTTTCACTATATATATCTTAGCAGCGATAGTTCTAAAATCTGGAATCATCACAAAGTAAACTAAAACTTCACAATTCCACAAGACATATAACAAATTTTTCAGCTCTAACCGACCTTTCTTCGCGACGGGCTCAAGTAATTTTTCTTTGTCTAATCACTAATTTTCCATGTTTTTATTTTTATAGATAAATCCATTTTTCATAGCAGGTAACAAATGCATAGTAAAATAATCATCTTTCAGCAGACAAGACGATGTTTCCACGCTTCTATTCGGTGCTTTGCTTCAATCTCTATTGTTCATTTTTCAACTGCTTTTATAGGTTAAAACCAACGCTTTTGAATAGTGCTGTATGGTGTCTTTAGAAGGCCCCAATAGAATGTGTTAATCGGGTAGTTCTGGTTTTAGACTGGCTCTCTGCTGACTCCTTTGTAGCCTCAATATCCGAGCGAACAGAACGCAAATGATTTTCCGGCGTCAAATCTGCGCTAGGAAAACGATTGAACCAACTGTTTGCTATTCGGTCATTGTCTGCATTTTTATTTTCAATTTCACATATTGCTTTAAGCTTTTGTTTCCAATAAACTTAACAATATACGAACTTCACATTTATCGTACTTCGTATGTTTTATTAACAAAACGTTTTTCCTAGTCAGTTAGGAAAGTCAGAATCATTAAAAGTTAGTAAAATAGTTGTCCTATTTATAGAAATAGAGACTTGTGGTTACAAGTTATGACATACATAAAAAGAAGCGTATGAATTTCAGTTATCGTTACCATTACTCATCGTTTTACGTGATCATTAAACTTTCTAATTATATTTATGTCTTCTACAGCATGATCTTTGGACAATTTTTTCCCTGTCACCAAGAGCAATCTAGCTTTTAAATCATAAGACCGATGAGACAGGGTAATCTTATTCATTACCAAGAATTACACGATTATCGTCTACATCAGAACCTGCGCATAATCTAGGGCTGAAGTGTTTCTCAAAACAAACGTAACGAACAAAAACACTATGGGGAAATTTTGTTTAATTGAACAGTTTTTATGGCCACATTCCATATTACTCATCACACCCTGGACATTATCCAGAGCTATAGTACTTATCAAAATAAATACAACAAGCCCTTAACACGATAGGGTTATTGCGTTTAGTTGAGGAGTTTCTACGGCCACTTTTCGTATTTCTCATCATATCTTGAACTTTATATTGAACATTATAGCACTTGTCAAAACAAGCACAACACGCCTTAACACGACGGAGTTACCTTGTTTTGTTGGGGAGTTTCTGTGACCACAATTTGACATCATCGACAGACTCAATGGCACCATGTCATTGCATTGTCAATCGAATAGAATGTTAATCGAATGCCAGCGAGTGCTGCAGCAATGGATTACAAATTTTGAACGGGAATGACTGCATATGAAATAAGTGATACAGAAGTTTGTAATAGAAATAAAGAAACTTGAAATTTTTTCAACTGCATCGAATGACGTTCCAAATGAATGCTTTTTTTAAAGATGGTATCAATTTTTTATGCGTCATTTTAAAATACATACAAAGGTACTAAAGAAGTATTACCCGCCTTTGATGATCGCCGACATTTGTCGATGTGCACTCACGCGACTACTCGTATGTGCGAACGCACATTAAGCGGCTTCTAATTTTGATCGATGTCAACATCAAAGAGTTTCCAAAAAATATTTTCTTTCATAAAGTCATTATCGGTCGACGTTAAATTACAGGTGTATCCTAATATGAGTAATCCAATACACATTGATTGTAATAACATCGCTCAGTTTATCTGTCTGCTCTATTTCAACAAACGGTCGAGGTCTACCGGTCGTGTTAGGGCGTTATCTGAGTGCGGAAAATGCGGAACCCTTCCTCTACGCGGACGTGTGGGTACGATTATGCGTTTGACTTTATTACTAACCGCTCACGTTATCTTTTAGTATACACACGTGATTACCTACAAAGGCATTCGACTCGGAGTAAATAAACGACACAATTAATATCACTATAAAAAATCGCCATCGGTAATAAAATAGTTAGTCGTCGATTATCACATTGCCCTCTAGATTTATGGTAAAATAATATAATAAAAATTGAATGTATCTATTCATTACACTTCATAAATATAAATATAATGTACAATTATAGAAATGACAAATTTACATTCGTTTTAATATTTCAAATAAACATCGACAATAATCATAATATTCGAGTACTCTGATTCGCGGTTGATTCTTCTTTCTCGCCGTTGCCTCTTTCTCTAGAATTTTATCCGGGAAAGGTCAGCTTCCCGTTAATCCCGAATTGTGGCCCCGACCCTGGAAACGTCTGGGAGTATCCGGCGCCTAGCGAGAAGTCCGTCCGCGGGTCTAAACGCCATTTACCCCCATAAGTCGCGTCCAACTGGAATAGAAATCGACATAAAAACATTAAAAACGAGTCTCCTATTTAAAAAGTGTGATATCGATTCCAGTGAAACGCTTTAAACGTTTGAGCGAATACTGGCCAAGTCCGTATCGATTTTTTGATATATCGCATTTCACATTTCTGTCGCGAAATAATTAACAGACCAAACAAAGAGTGAAGACTGTGGTATTCGAAAACTTGTATTCTGCAAAGTCGTGATTATGTATCATCGACTATTATACGAACACTCCTATAAATTACAGACTCAAGACGTTGCACGACAAACGAGTCGTCGATTAAAAGGAGAAGAAAACTTACTCTCGTCCTTCCGCCGATCTCCTTGTTCAGGTCCAGAGTGGAGACCGCGTGGTTGGTCTCCCACGTGAGGCCCCCGCCGACGTGGCTCGAGTCCTCGAAGGGCCCCAGCACCCTCGTGCCCTGGACGCGCCCGTCGAGCTTACCCCTCGAATCGTCGAAGATGTTTTTCTCGTAGACGCCTTTACCCTGTTAATGAAAACATTCAATTTTTTTGGCATTTTGTAGGAGCAATTATGCGTGCGAAACATCCAAGGATGGATGATCAATGCCGTCAATAGACCGCGAGGGAGTCACTAGTGGGTTGCCAGCTTTTCAGGAGATAAATAGTCTCTTTCCTTCGAATCTTAAAAAAATAATAATTTATAAAAAAGAAACAATATGGAATTACTTGGTTTTTCTTTTGGAGTCATATTCACATCACCCGACTGTCGAGATATGCTGTCCCACATTTTTTCGTTCCGGTTCAAGGCGGCTCGATTTGCAGAACTCCACCTCCAGTGCGGGCTACGGCTGTCCAAGACCATCGTCACCGGCGCGGCGGTAACGCCCGGGACTAACGGCTTAACGTGCTCTCCGAGAAAATCAGCAAGTGATGCTGCTTTGACTTGAGTAATGAACACCATTGGCAATTCGACTTAAGTCAGGGGTCGCACTCGTACCGGACATCAAGTCAGGAGTGAAATGCACGAACTATACACGAATCTCGTTTTGTTACTTAACAAAATGAAAGTCCACGGCCGAAATGTTCCACCTTTTCCACCTTTTATGCGCAGCGGCGTAATAGCGTTTTCTTTAATGGTCTCACCGTAGAAGACAGGCATTTTAATATGCGACCGTAACTAATGATTGACTATAAAAGACACCGTAACGACCAAATTGAAAACAATCCATGGTGCGGTTAGAACCTACCGGGAAATTTTAATAGATGACACTTGATGGCATCTCCGTGATATGCCAGCGAGTATAAGCCCAATCCCTACGGCATAAATCGACATACACACAAAGACAATATTACAGAAAAACGAACACGAGATCGTATGACCCTAATAAAATCGAGGATGTGAAATATCGATCTCAGTAATCGGATAACACTGATACTATACTAAACTGTACTATTTCAACAATTATCATGACCTTATTGAGATCTATCATTTACTATCTATCTATGTATCATCTACTAGATCTATCATTTCTGCTGATTTGTACATAAGTCGATGCTATAACTGACACCGTGATAACAATCTGATTTCTATCACCTAATCACAGCGATACGCCCGCCCACAATCTTGTATTTCATTTTGGATCTTGAACTCTCCAAACATTATTCTGCTACGCAATATTGACACTAAAAAACCGACAAAGCCTTAAATAGCTACCGGTGGGTACTTTTAACACTACGTTTGTGTACTTACGTACAGACCGTAGTCGTTCTGCCCAAGTTCGCCGGTCGCTTTGCCCGAGCCGACGTTTCGGGCGATCTTCGCATAGGTCGTGTCGCGGCGCGGGCGCTGCATTCTATAAACGAGCTGCGGGTGACTTTGAACAGAAAAAAAAGCGCAGTTTTAACGAAAGTAAGTAAACAAGTTTACACAAACATCAACGAAGACATTGACTTTACGATAATGTATACGCGCGCACGTGTGTGTGTGTGTGTGTGTGTGTGTATGCGCGTATGAGTGTGTGCGCGTGTATGCGTGCGTGAATGTGTGAATGCAGTGTGTGATTGTTGGGTTCAGGGAAGGGAACATTAATTGAAGAAAGAATCTTGTGAACAGATATAATGATCTGTCCTTGAGTAGAAACTTAATGCTGGATATAGGCTTCTACCTGCATTTCTACGCCTACTGGATAAGGGTCTCTTATGCTATAAATTGCCCTAGTCCATTTCCAATGAATACTAGTCCGCAAGATCGTCTGTCCCTAACGACAGGCCGTCCTTAGCTGGGACGTCCAGTTTGTAGTCACATCTACGTTATTGTAGCGCAACTACACACAAAGCGAACCAAAGTGGATAAGGATTCGATAAGAATCAAGGCCGATCAGTCCATAGCTACCTCTTCAGCTACATCTCTCTACTACAAATGTAAAACATCCTTTCGATTCCTACATAAATATTAAATACCGTTAAAATGGTTTGGAGTGAAAAGGCAGTATTTATCGACTACGTCTTTTAGCGCCTGTTAGCTTGGCCTTGTTCTATCCAATAACAATCACCGGAATCTAAAAATGAGTCGGATTATGTATTTATAAATGCAAAATTTAACTATATGATGTATTTCTTTTGCTTTTAGGGCTTAAAATCGTATTTACTTTGTTAGAAAGAGCGTTGCTTGAGTTCCTTTTTAAACCAGGGCGTCTTCTTAATAATACCTTAGTACTCTGAACTCATAAAATCTGGATTGTATCGATTGCTGGAACACCCAGTATTTGTGAACGGTTCATATCTCATTATCCGCAAAAACAGTCTTGCGAATCCAAACAGCGTACGATATCGACATTAATGTGGTCTTAGGCAAAATATTCAGACTCACCTGTCGACGCTCGCACTTTCTCCCTCATATTGAATCTGCGCCAAGGCCACGGCCGCCAATGAGACGATCACGCACAAAGTTGACTTCATTTTACTGAAAAAGTCATGGAAGATCGAAATGTAGTTACAGAATTATTAAGCTAGTCCACGTGCGAGTTAAGACCGTCACAGACATAGCTATAAAAACCGACTTCAAAAAAAACTATTCCAAAACCAATTAATATGCACTAAAAAGTAAAAAAATAATTGCGTATTCTTCTATAACTTAATAATCAACTTATTTTCTCTACTAATCAATATGTAGGTACGATCTACGTGTTTACCACTCAAGAAGGTAGGTAGGTACCTACTCCAAATTTAAATCAACAGATACCTATGAATAACAAAGAAAATACAAAATATTTTTTAGAGTTCTAGAATGAAAAATATTAGACTACTTAGAAGTCAATCGAGTTATTACGGTAATATAATGTAGTTACAATTATTGTTATTTTTGGAGTCGGTGTCCACCGAGGAAACTCTACATACACCTATTAATAGACCACACATACACCAATATACATAGCACAGCAGATACACCAATTAAATAGCATTAAATATGTTGCTGAAACATTTATCTGAACTGTTTGTTTATGCATTCCCTTACTTAATGAGCATCGTCGAGTTTATGAGTAGTAACATATACCACTCGTAAACTCGACTATACTCGTTAATATCATAAGTCCGATAACTTATGTCGGACACAAGTGCCGGACTGTGACAGAACAGACAAACAAAAGTTAGGCATGAAATTTAAAAAGCATATTTTCTAATATTACGTAAAAGGTCTAACTTATTCACAAAAATCTTACCGGTCAGATCACGAAGACAATTCCATAGGGCTAATTTGCCTCCGCTTCGCAAATGCAAAACCGCGTATGGCAAGTTACAACGAACCTCGGCCATTTATATCAGTCGGTGGCCGAGAATAGGGGATTTACGCTGTTTGCGGAGTGATGGGACTCCCTTTTTCTTAGCGAAAAGATAAAACACGTATTTACTACTTCGTCTTATCGATGCGATGAATATTCAACAGGAAAATTATGTGCCGATCCGCGCTGTCATCGTTTTGATTTCGTTTGAAGTACTTATTAATCAGGGTTAGTTGTTAACATTTTAACCTCCGACACTAAAACAGGGGTGTTATGAGTTTGACGTGTCCATCTGTATCACCGTGAGCCTATCTGTAGCGTCGTAACTCCTAAACGAATGGACCGATTTGCGATGTGATTGTTTTTGTTTGAAATCTGACGTGATCGAGACGGTTCTTAGCTATAATTTATGAAGATCTGTTCAGGCGTTTTTAAACATTAGGATCTTAGTAACTTTCGCAGATCTGATTTATTTGGTGATATGACTTCGGTGATATTTCCAATACATGCTAGCCAAGGGCTGATGCTGTAGCATGAAAAGTGCGCGGGATGCTCAATTCCTCAGAACTTGCAGCAGATATAGCGTGTTTAGGCTCCTAATAATAGTCTCGATAGGATTGTGTTAGATAAGTGATGATAACCTTGTCATCTTTGGTATGGTGACGTTGATGATTTCGCTAAAACCTACATATTGACATCTATCCTTAGACTGCCTAAATGATTAAATAGAGTATAGTAGATTTCCCACATTAAACCTTACATCATATTGCTGAGTTTATAATGGAAACCAGAAAACTCCTTAACAATTAGGAATTAGAGGATAATACTGCGATTTGTCGCAAGAAACTACTCTTCAATGGCTATTAGTAAAACCTAGTACACGCATAAAATTAAATACTTATTAATCTACTTATGTATTTTCATTCATTTATGTAATTCCAACTATCGTAGCAAGAACACATCAGAACTCTTAGCAATTACAGTAAAAACAGAGTGAATGAATTTAATGTGGAAGTGAATAAAAATGTACTCTATGAATCGTAGAACTTTCATATAATAAAGAATGAGTACAGTTTATGTAATTTGTATAAGAATAATTTGGTAGTTGCACTTCAATTGAGAATGTAAAGACCCCGGAATGACTACCAGTGGTCAATAAATTTGAGATCGGAACTGATTTTCTACTCGCTCCGTACAAAAGTAAGAAGATTCCTGCCGGATTTTATTAACAATGGCCTAATCGCGTAAAATAGCTAAATGAGTTCTAAAGTTTTAATTAATCGATAACTGAAAAAGGTGAAATTAATTAAATATTTCAAAATTAAATTAATACCGCCTCAAAAACCTATTTAAATAATCTTTCAAACAGAATTCAAAAACGACAAATCAATTGTTTTGAAGTCGGTTCCAGCTACAGATAAATCAGTTGTTTCCTTAGAAGAACTATTTTAAGTCAATATTTAACGTTCCATATTCATGTTTGTATATTACGTGTTCCTTTGCCTTACTTTAGCTGGAACCGACTACAAAATCAACTGACTAGTTGCTTTTGAAGTCTATTTAAAACATTATTTAAATAAGCTTATGAAAACGATTTTATTTTAATTCGGAATTCTTTTATAACATGAAATTTAATTAGAAAATTAAGTTATTTAAAAAGCAAAAAGTGAATCAACGATAATACGATAATGGACTCGATCCCTTCTGCACGGTCTTTCAGGCGGAGATGGTCCCGCTGCAAAGGGCGATACGGAGGGTGAAGAATGGTAAGGACGGGCTGGTCAACATCTTCAGTGACTCCAAGTCGTCCTTGGAGGTATTGACCGGCCCGAAGACCTATCACCCTCTGGCCCACGAAGCTAGGCGCGACATCTCCGAGATCGTTGCGGAAGGGAGGGCTGTGCGCTTATTTTGGGTTAGAGCGCATGCCGGAATCGCGGGCAACGAGCATGCGGACGAGCTCGCCAGGCGCGCCGCCCTCACCAAGAAGACGGCAGCGGACTATGACAGGTTTCCGCTGTCGTACGGCAAAAGGGTGATTAGGGCGGCGAGCCTGGAAGAGTGGCAGGAACGATACGCCGAGGGAGGCACAGGTGAAATCACCAAATGCTTCTTTCCCCGAGTGGAACAAGCGTACCGGGTCCTCCGAAAAACAGAAATGACGTCCCACTTGGCGAAACCCTTACGGCACGTGGTGGGTTCTCACAGTACCTACACAGGTTCAAACTGAAGGACTCGCCATACTGCGCCTGTGATCCCGCTAAAATCCAGGACGTGCTGCACGTTCTCGAGGAATGTTCAATATTTCTGCGGGAGCGTGTGGCACTGGAAACGGAGATTGGCGTCGTTGTCGGGAGGGGGAGTTTCCAGCAATAGTCAGCGACGACCAAAAAAGAGTAAAGTTTTTAGACTATTGTTGTAAAGTTACAGAGAGAACCTCAAAATTAAATAAAGATTGATAATGAAGGAAGATTATAAAGTACAGATAAGTGAAAAGGGAAAATTGACTAATGAAATACAAAGTGGAAAATAGGGATGATAGGGAAAACTTAATGTAGTTAGTATTAATGTAGATTAAGACAAATGTGCTGTATAACGATGTAACAAATGTAATTAAGAGGGTTAAGAGAAAAAAAAAAATAAATAAAATAAAATTAATAAAAAAATAAAAAATATATTAAATAAATAAAATTAAAAAAAAGAGAGAAAACAAAAAGAGCTAAGATAAGAAAAAAAAAATTAAAAGCAACCTTAATTGACCCTCCCTTATCACCCTATAATGTAAGAGATGGAAATGAGTGTGATGTATAAACCTGAGAAAAGGTATACAAGGGCCGTGGTCGCCATGCCACGGGGGCGGCTATTTAAAAAAAAAAAAAATACAATAATGGAAATAAATGAAAGAAATCTAGGCCATGCGGACAATCCGCGGACAGTAGGTTTATTATAAAACTAAGTCATTGGAATACTTAGTATTGATTTTAATATTGTATTTATTTACATGTCAGTACGGTACGTATAACTGTTGGTATTTTTTTTTCATATTCGCAATCACTAATCTTTTATCTTTTTGAGTGATTCTAAAATCCGACTTTGCTCTAGATCGACTTTAACAGAAATGGCTTTCGAGTGGAATGTAGAGGTAAAGATTTTTGTTGAAGTCTGAAAATGAATTCAATAAAATATTTTCCATACAGAAAAAATGTAAAAGACAACCTTTGGTATATACATTATTTATGAGGTAGATTATGATTAGGTAGAGAAAACACGCTTTTCTGAAACAGTTTCTTATATCAAGATATTCTTTTTCGCAAACAAGGACAACGTCTGGAATTTCAATAGTATGCAATGTTTATCTGTGCAGTAATTATCTAATAGGTACTTTTATGTCTAACAGATAGTTAAGAAAACGATTTCACTGCATACTACATCTGCCTGTTTCTAATAGACATTTTTTTTCTAGAAACGTTCGATGTAATAAATTAGACATTCGGCATGAAAGTAAGCTAATCAAGTCAATTTCATAGAATTTTATTTCGTCACGCTATGATTTAAGTACTATGTAAATATATGATTTAAGTAAACTATAAGTACAAATTCCCTTTTAAAATCTTAGGGGTGTCAAATAAAAAATGTATATATATAAACATTTTTTTTTATTAAATAAACTAACTTTCGCTCATGGTTTTAGCTGTGTAGATGTGAAGCTTCTGGCATTTATTCCGATTATTGCGTTGGTGTGAGTTTATTTTGTATTTTCTAAAACGTCTGTTCTTTTGATGTATTTTCTTATCATATCACAAATGTCCTATCTCGCAATAAAAGTAAATATCTGAGCAACCGACCTGGCTCGGCGGCTTTTGAATTTGACGTGGAAATATAAACGAAAAGGTAACCTTTATCAAACTAAGAGTTCTCATCAAAGTCGTAAGGGCCATTTGTGAGATCTCATGGCGTAGATATCTATGCTTTTAATAAATCTGTGGCGTCTTTCTGTATGTCCGTCGAAGAGTATTTTTTTTTAATTTTATGATTAATATTCATTTTATGATTCACTGACTCGAATTCGGCGGACCGCTAAGTTGATAAACAAAGTAACAGAATATAACTGAAAATGATAAAGTATGAATTATAAATACAATTAAGCTACCTATATATCGTAAGAACCTCAGTTTCTAATTGTTAAGACTAAGTTTTAATTAAGCCTTATCTTCTATTACTGCCTGTTTCGAACTTAAGGGGTCAATAAGTATTAATTTCATACTAGTTTTGCTATATTGTTTACGTCATTGTTTTCTAAATATTTAAATTAATTGTTCTTGGACAATTTTCGGCTAGCTAGTACGGACAGTGATTTCATTACATCGTTTGCTAACTACATCGATTGTAATGTCGATGAAATTTTAGAATGCGCATCGGACACGATAAGAATGGGCTAAACTTAGCCATAAGTAATAATGGACCAAGTTTTCTCCTCGTCTCGTCAGTCGGCTAACGTCTCCCCGAGTTCCAGGGTTGCAGGCACATATACTATAGATAGGAGCATTATATTATTACTTTTTCATAAATAACTATTTCAAGCAGATAATGTTGATGGCAAAGAAATATAAATTCTAACACTGTACATAAGTGTCGCATTTCGTTTTTGACTTATGCCCGATAATCCATACTGATATTATTAATGCGAAGGACGCCCGTGTATTTGCCACTTGCTCTCGGCTAAACGCTTAACCGAATTTGAGCAACAACTAGAGAAGGGCGGACGCTACATTTCGTTCGTCTATCCGTCTCTCTCTATATCTTCTTATCACAGTAGTTGAACCGATCTTAATAAAATTTAATTTCACCCCGACACGCAAGATCGTGCAAAACAGCAGGCGATAGTTACATCTTATGTAACTGCCGCCGGCTGTATGTCTATATGTTTTATTATCACACAACAGTAGCTTTATAATGGATTTCAGAACCCATCGTCGCACAAAGTATAACTACGTATTACGCCGCAGGCGTAATTTTTTTAATTCACCCAAAACCCAAGACCCAAAATTAGATTACGATCAAATTTGTCGCTAGCACGATAACTCGATCGCGGGTTGATATTTTAAAACTATTATTATTAGTATTTATCAGTCGTTTACCCGACTGCGCGATATAACGAAAGGTGAAGTATGAGTTTATGAATTTCGAAATACGTTATACGATTTCTGTGACTGTTCAGTCATAGCACCGATTCCAAAACGACTATTTATTTTATTAGATTTTTAAAGTTCATTATTTTAAAACTTCGAGTTAAAACCTAGAACGTCGTAATTCTGTGTTCACCCTAACAATAATTGGTTCTAGATTTAACCACTGCACAGTCAGTGAGAACTCGTCCCACAGGCAGAAGATTGCGTTCACATCATCGCTGTCGACAGGTCGTGGACGTAAAAGAAATTTAGACAATCTAAATGACTAATTACAACGGATGGCGCGTGAGTTGTGATTTACGCGCCACATGGTCATACTTGCGCAATTCATGGCACTTACTGTACGACAAATAAATACGTTATTTGGAAATTAAATTACCGGAACACAAATATTTACCAGTGAGTGGTGTTAGATTTTACTCACAGGTGTAGATCGTAGTCCACGAATAGTGCTTGACTAACAGCCGAAAGTTACAATGTTGTGGGTCTGTACATATCAGCGAAGCAAATAAACTATTCAATCATCCTATAACCTCGCTCATGGAGTGAATTATGACCACCAAGGGAACAAGAGAAAGATACAAGTACCGTACGAAATGAAAATGTCTTGTTCCTGCCTGACTCAGAATAAGACGTGAGCTATTGCGAGGCACCAGAGAGTAGGTGAACACCGCCGCCCATGCACACTCGCAACCTTAGAGGAGTTATCGGAGGGTCACCAGCCTCATGGGAAGATTCGGTAAAGGGGGAAGTGGGTCACCGAAATTGTCACTCACTAGACGAAACGCAACACCAGAAACCGCTACTTCATGTCCGTATTACACGAGACTGTCGTGTCTCTCAGATTGAGGCGCCACATTAATAAAATAGTTAGTCGTCGATTATCACATTGCAATGTAGATTTGTGGTAAAATAATAGAATAAAAATTGAATGTATCTATTCATTACACTTCATAAATATAAATATAATGTACAATTATAGAAATGACAAATTTACATTCGTTTTAATATTTCAAATAAACATCGACAATAATCATAATATTCGAGTACTCTGATTCGCGGTTGATTCTTCTTTCTCGCCGTTGCCTCTTTCTCTAGAATTTTATCCGGGAAAGGTCAGCTTCCCGTTAATCCCGAATTGTGGTCCCGACCCTGGAAACGTCTGGGAGTATCCGGCGCCTAGCGAGAAGTCCGTCCGCGGGTCTAAATGCCATTTACCCCCATAAGTCGCGTCCAACTGGAATAGAAATTGACATATAAACATTAAAAACGAGTCTCCTATTTAAAAAGTGTGATATCGATTCTAGTGAAACGCTTTAAACGTTTGAGCGAATACTGGCCAAGTCCGTATCGATTTTTTGAGATATCGCATTTCACATTTCTGTCGCGAAACAATTAACAGACCAAACAAAGAGTGATGACTGTGGTATTCGAAAACTTGTATTCTGCAAAGGCGTGATTATCTATCATCGACTATTATACGAACACTCTTGTAAATTACAGATTCAAGACGTTGCACGACAAACGAGTCGTCGATTAAAAGGAGAAGAAAACTTACTCTCGTCCTTCCGCCGATCTCCTTGTTCAGGTCCAGAGTGGAGACCGCGTTGTTGGTCTCCCACGTGAGGCCCCCGCCGACGTGGCTCGAGTCCTCGAAGGGCCCCAGCACCCTCGTGCCCTGGACGCGCCCGTCGAGCTTGCCCCTCGAATCGTGGAAGATGTTTTTCTCGTAGACGCCTTTACCCTGTTAATGAAAACATTCAATTTTTTTGGCATTTTGTAGGAGCAATTATGCGTGCGAAACATCGAAGGATGGATGATCAATGCCGTCAATAGACCGCGAGGGAGTAACTAGTGGGTTGCCATCTTTTCAGTAGATAAACAGGCTCTTTCCTTAAATCTTAAAGGGATAAAAATAATAATGTTTGAAAAGAAAAAATAATTTCGGGATTTTTCGGTTTATCTTTTTGAGTCATATTGACATCACCCGACTGTCGAGACATGCTGTCCTATATTTTTTCGTTCCGGTTCAAAGCAGCTCGATTTGCAGACCTCCACCTCCAGTGCGGGCTACGGCTGTCCAAGACCGTCGTCACCGGCGCGGCGGCAACGCCCGGGACTAACGGCTTAACGTGCTCTCCGAGGAAATCAGCAAGTGATGCTGCTTTGACTTGAGTAATGAACACCATTGGCGATTCGACTTAAGTCAGGGGTCGCACTCGTACCGGACATCGAGTCAGGGGTGAAATGCACGAACTATACACGAATCTCGTTTTGTTACTTAACAAAATGAAAGTCCATGGCCGAAATGTTCCACCTTTTCCACCTTTTATGCGCAGCGGCGTAATACCGTTTTCTTTAATGGTCTCACCGTAGAAGACAGGCATTTTAATATGCGACCGTAACTAATGATTGACTATAAAAGACACCGTAACGACCAAATTGAAAACAATCCATGGTGCGGTTAGAACCTACCGGGAAATTTTAATAGATGACACTTGATGGCATCTCCGTGATATGCCAGCAAGTATAAGCTCAAGCCCTAAGGCATTAATCAACGTACACACAAAGACAATATTACAGAAAAACTAACACGAGATCGTATGACCCTAATAAAATCGAGGATGTGAAATATCGATCTCAGTAATCAGATAACACTGATATTATACTAAACTGTACTATTTCAACAATTATCATGACCTTATTGAGATTTATCACTTTCGGCAGAGATTTCTGTTTCTGTTGATTTGCACATAAGTCGTTGCTATAGCTAACACCGTGATAACAATCTGATTTCTATCCCCCAATCACAGCGATACGCCCGCCCGCAATCTTATATTTCATTTTGGATCTTGAACTCTCTAAACATTATTCTGCTACGCAATATTGACAACAAAAAACCGACAAAGCCTTAAATAGCTACCGGTGGGTACTTCTAACACTACGTTTGTGTACTTACGTACAGACCGTAGTCGTTCTGCCCGTTCGCCGGTCGCTTTGCCCGAGCCGACGTTTCGGGCGATCTTCGCATAGGTCGTGGCGGCGGGCGCTGCATTCTATAAACGAGCTGCGGGTGACTTTGAACAGAAAAAAAAAAGTGCAGTTTTAACGAAAATAAGTAAACAAGTTTACGCAAACATCAACGAAGACATTGACTTTACGATAATGTATACGCGCGCACGTGTGTAAGTGTGTGCAAGTGTGTGCGCGTGTGTGTGTGTGTATGTATGTGCGTGTGAGTGTGTGCGCGTGTGTGGTGTGTATGCGTGCGTGTACGTGTGAGTACAGTGTCTGATTGTTGGGTTCAGGGAAGGGAACATTAATTGAAGAAAGAATCTTGTGAACAGATATGATGGTCTGTTCTTGAGTAGAAACTTAATGCTGGATATAGGCTTCTACCTGCATTTTTACGCCTACTGGATCAGGGTCTCCTACGCTATAAATTGCCCTAGTCTATTTCCAATGAATATTAGTCCGCAAGATCGTCTGTCCCTAACGACAGGCCGTCCTTAGCTGGGACGTCCAGTTTGTAGTCACATCTACGTTATTGTAGCGCAACACACAAAGCGAACCAAAGTGGATAAGGATTCGATAAGAATCAAGGCCGATTAGTCCATAGCTACCCTTCAGCTACATCTCTACTACAAACGTAAACATCCTTTCGATTCCTACATAAATATTAAATACCGTTAAAATGCGGAGTGTATTTATCGACTACGTCTTTTAGCGCCTGTTAGCTTGGCCTTGTTCTATCCAATAACAATCACCGGAATCTAAAATGAGTCGGATTATGTATTTATAAATGCAAAATTTAACTATATGATGTATTTCTTTTGCTTTTAGGGCTTAAAATCGTATTTACTTTGTTAGAAAGAGCGTTGCTTGAGTTCCTTTTTAAACCAGGGCGTCTTCTTAATAATACCTTAGTACTCTGAACTCATAAAATCTGGATTGTATCGATTGCTGGAACACCCAGTATTTGTGAACGGTTCATATCTCATTATCCGCAAAAACAATCTTGCGAATCCAAACAGCGTACGATATCGACATTAATGTGGTCTTAGGCAAAATATTTAGACTCACCTGTCGACGCTCGCACTTTCTCCCTCATATTGAATCTGCGCCAAGGCCACGGCCGCCAATGAGACGATCACGCACAAAGTTGACTTCATTTTACTGAAAAAGTCATGGAAAATCGAAATGTACTTACAGAATTATTAAGATAGTCCATGTCCGAGTTAAGACCGTCACAGACATAGCTATAAAAACCGACTTCAAAAAAAAAACTATTCGAAAACCAATTAATATGCACTAAAAAGTAAAAAAATAATTGCGTATTCTTCTATAACTTAATAATCAACTTATTTTCTACTCATCAATATGTAGGTACGATCTACGTGTTTACCACTCAAGAAGGTAGGTACCTACTCACTTCAAATTTAAATCAACAGATACCTATGAATAACAAAGAAAAATCAAAATATTTTTTAGAGTTCTAGAATGAAAAATATTAGACTACTTAGAAGTCAATCGAGTTATTACGGTAATATAATGTAGTTACAATTATTGTTATTTTTGGAGTCGGTGTCCGATCAGATAACACTACATACATCTGTTAATAGACACCGACTTTTTTTTTTTTAATTTTTGTTTGCTTTTTATTTTTAGTGAATCTGAAGTACACTAACTAATTTGTCTGAATATGGGCAGACCTACTGAACGTACTGCTCGTAAGTCGCCCCCTTACTGTGAGCCGTTAAGGAGTTCCATTGATCATTATATTAGACTACGACAATTACTTGACCATAAAGACGTTACGGTAGGTGACTCAAATATCCGGATAGCCTATAAAAGATTCAGCTGAGTATCGTTAATTTGCTCCTAAGAATCGGATCCAATAATCAGAACCCAGCCAAACTCTGATCAAACTAACCTTGAAGTACATCTTTTCCAACAAAAAAAATCATCGAAGTCGATTGGCGTGATATTGCGTTTTCGTCCATTTGTCGCGCACATACTTAATGCAAATTTAAGACTTATATTTTCTCATAGACGCCATTCTCAGAACTGCACCAAATTGAAATGAGACCACATGGGAAGCACCAGATTTCAAATAAACAAAGAATCATTAAAATCGGTTCACCCAATCGAACGTTCTGAGGTAACTAACATAACAAAAAATATAGTCGAATTGAGAAACTCCTCCTTTTTGACGTCAGTTAAAAATAACGAGAGGTGGCACGGGACACCCGGTAGGGACGAAGTTCCTTTTACTATGTATTATTAAACGATATGCGCAACGAAGGAACGGTAATAATTTTTTTTTTTAATTTATATTATAAAAATGTAAACAAATTGTAAATTGAATCATTACATTCAACACATATTCAAATATACTTATAATAGCCATTTTGGATACACCAATTAAATAGCATTAAATATGTTGCTGAAACATTTATCTGAACTGTTTCTTCATGCATTCCCTTACTTAATGAGCATCGTCGAGTTTATGAGTAGTAACATATACCACTCGTAAACTCGACTATACTCGTTAAATCGTAAGTCCGATAACTTATGTCGGACACAAGTGCCGGACTGTGACAGAACGGACAAACAAAAGTTAGGCATGAAATTTAAAAAGCATATTTTCTAATATCACGTAAAAGTTCGAACTTATTCACAAAAATCTTACCGGTCAGGTCACGAAGACAATTCGATAGGGTCAATTTACCTCGGCTTCGCAAATGCAAAACCGCGTATGGCAAGTTACAACGAACCTCGGCCATTTATATCAGTCGGTGACTGAGAATAGGGGATTTACGCTGTTTGCGGAGTGATGGGACTCCCTTTTTCTTAGCGAAAAGATAAAACACGTATTTACTACTTTGTCTTATCGATGCGATGAATATTCAACAGGAAAATTATGTGCCGATCCGCGCTGTCATCGTTTTGATTTCGTTTGAAGTACTTATTAAGCGGGGTTAGTTGTTAGCATTTTAACCTCCGACACTAAAACAGGGGTGTTATGAGTTTGACGTGTCCATCTGTATCACCGTGAGCCTATCTGTAGCATCGTAACTCCTAAACGAATGGACCGATTTGCGATGTGATTGTTTTTGTTTGAAATCTGACGTGATCGAGACGGTTCTTAGCTATAATTTATGAAGATTTGTTCAGGCGTTTTTAAACATTAGGATCTTTGTAACTTTCGCAGATCTGATTTATTTGGTGATATCACTTCGGTGATATTTCCAATACATGCTAACCTAGGGCTGGTGCTGTTGCATGAAAAGTCCGCGGGATGCTCAATTCCTCAGAACTTGCAGCAGATATAGCATGTTTAGGCTCCTAATAATAGTCTCGATAGGATTGTGTTAGATAAGTGATGATAACCTTGTCATCTTTGGTATGGTGACGTTGATGATTTCGCTAAAACATACATATTGACATCTGTCCTTAGACTGCCTAAATGATTTAATAAAGTACGGTAGATTTCCAACATTAAATCTTACATCAAATTGCTGAGTTAATAATGGAAACCAGAAAACTCCTGAACAGTTAGGAGTTAGAGGATAATACTGCGATTTGTCGCAAGAAACTACTCTTCAATGGCTATTAGTGAAACCTAGTACACGCATAAAATTAATTACTCATTAATCTACTTACGTATTTTCGTTCATTTATGTAATTCCAACTATCGTAGCAAGAACACATCAATCAGAACACTTAGCAATAACAGTAGAAACAGAGTGAATTAATTTAATGTGGAAGTGAATAAAAATGTACTCTATGAATCGAAGAACTTTCATATAATAAAGAATATGTACATTTTATGTAATTTGTATAAGAATAATTTGGTAGTTGCACTTCAATTGACAATGTAAAGACCCTGGAATGACTACCAGTGGTCTATAACTTAGGGATTAGAACTGATTTTCTACTTGCTCCGTACAAAAGTGAGAAGATTCCTGCCGGATTTTATTAACCATGACCTAATCGCGTAAAATAGCTAAATGAATTAAAAAGTTTTATTTATTCGATAACTTAAAAAGGTGAAATAAATTAAAAATTTCAAAATTAAATTATTACCGCCTCAAAAACCTATTTAAATAATCTTTTAAACAGAATTCAAAAACGACAAATCAAATGTTTTGAAGTCGGTTCCAGCTACAGATAAATCAGTTGTTTCCTTAGAAGAACTATTTTTAACTAAATATTTAACGTTCCATATTCATGTTTGTATATTACATGTTCCTTTGCCTTACTTTAGCTGGAACCGATTACAAAATCAACTGATTAGTTGCTTTTGAAGTCTATTTAAAACATTATTTAAATAAGTTTATGAAAGCGGTTTTTATTTTAATTTGGAATTATTTATAACATGAAATTTAATTATAAAATTAAGTTATTTAAAAAGCGAAAAGTGAATTAACAATAATACAATAATGGAAATAAATGAGAGAAATCTAGGCCATGTGGACAACCCGCGGACAGTATAGGTTTATTATAAAACTAAGTCATTGAAATACTTAGTATTGATTTTAATATTGTATTTTTACATGTCAGTACGGTACGTATAACTGTTGGTATTTTTTTTTTCACATTCGCAATCACTAATCTTATTGAGTGATTCTAAAACCCGACTTTGCTCTAGATCGACTTTAACAGAGATGGCTTTCGAGTGGAATGTAGAGGTAAAGATTTTTGTTGGAGTCTGAAAATGAATTCAATAAAATATTTTCCATACAGGAAAAATGTAAAAGACAATATTCGGTATACACCTTATATTTCGGTTGATTAGTTAGAGAAAACGTGCTTTTTTGAAGCAGTTTCTTCTATCTTGAATGAAGAAACTGTATCAAAAAAGCACGTTTTCTCTACCTAATCAGCTGACATATAAGGTAGGTATATACTAAACGTTTTTTTTTACATTTCTTCTCTATGGAAAATATTTTATTGAATTCATTTTCAGACTCCAACAAAAATCTTTACCTCTACATTCCACTCGAAAGCCATCTCTGTTAAAGTCGATCTAGAGCAAAGTCGGGTTTTAGAATCACTCAATAAGATTAGTGATTGCGAATGTGAAAAAAAAAATACCAACAGTTATACGTACCGTACTGACATGTAAATAAATACAATATTAAAATCAATACTAAGTATTCCAATGACTCAGTTTTATAATAAACCTACTGTCCGCGGGTTGTCCGCATGGCCTAGATTTATTTCATTTATTTCCATTATTGTATTATCGTTGATTCACTTTTTGCTTTTTAAATAACTTAATTTTCTAATTAAATTTCATGTTATAAAAGAATTCCGAATTAAAATAAACATAAAAATCGCTTCCATAAACTTATTTAAATAATGTTTTAAATAGACTTCAAAAGCAACTAATCAGTTGATTTTGTAGTCGGTTCCAGCTAAAGTAAGGCAAAGGAACATGTAATATACAAACATGAATATGGAACGTTAAATATTGAGTTAAAAATAGTTCTTCTAAGGAAACAACTGATTTATCTTTCTTTTTCGTAAACAAGTTTCTGTTGCATTACAAAGTTTAACATAGAATTTTATTTAAATACTGCCATCTGTCAAATCGTACAATTTATATGTGTTTTAGTAAACAGTTCCATCTTTGTATCGCAGTATTAATTTTAGTGTTTACTTAAATAGTGCCATCTGTTGTTTCGGAAAATTTATGTCAGTGATTTATTTTAATAGTGCCATCTATTACATCGTAAAATGTGTCTCAGTGTTTTGTTTAAATAGCGCCATCTGTTGCATCGGAACATTTATTTCAGTATTTTATTTTAATAGTGCCATCTATTAGGCCGTAAAATGTTTCTCAGCGTTTTATTTAAATAGTGCCATCTGTTGCATCGGAATATTTATTTCAGTATTTTATTTTAATAGTGCCATCTATTAAACCGTAAAATGTGCCTCAGTATTTTGTTTAAATACTGCCATCTGTCAAATCGTATTAATTTATTTAATTTTTATTTAAATAGTGCCATCTCTGTATCACAGTATTAATTTTAGTGTTTATTTAAATAGTGCCATCTGTTACACCGCAAAACTTATCACATTGTCTTATTTAAATACTGCCATTTGTCAAATCATACAATTTATTTAATGTTTATTTAAATATGGCCATCTTTGTATCATAGTATTAATTTTAGTGTTTATTTAAATAGTTCCATCTATTAGATCGTAAAATGTGCCTCAGTATTTTATTTTAATAGTGCCATCTATTAGACCGTAAAATGTTTTTCAGCGTTTTGTTTAAATAGTGCCATCTGTTGCATCGGAACATTTATTTCAGTATTTTATTTTAATAGTGCCATCTATTAGGCCGTAAAATGTTTCTCAGCGTTTTATTTAAATAGTGCCATCTGTTGCATCGGAATATTTATTTCAGTATTTTATTTTAATAGTGCCATCTATTAGACCGTAAAATGTTTCTCAGCGTTTTATTTAAATAGTGCCATCTGTTGCATCGGAATATTTATTTCAGTATTTTATTTTAATAGTGCCATCTATTAGACCGTAAAATGTTTCTCAGCGTTTTGTTTAAATAGTGCCATCTGTTGCATCGGAATATTTATTTCAGTATTTTATTTTAATAGTGCCATCTATTAGGCCGTAAAATGTTTCTCAGCATTTTATTTAAATAGTGCCATCTGTTGCATCGGAACATTTATTTCAGTATTTTATTTTAATAGTGCCATCTATTAGACCGTAAAATGTTTCTCAGCGTTTTGTTTAAATAGTGCCATCTGTTATGCCGCCAAATTTATCTCAGTGTTTTATTTAAATACATCGTACATCTTATTTTAGTGTTTACTTAAATAGTGCCATCTGTCGTATCGCGAAATTTATTTCAATATTTCATTTTAAAAGCGACATCTGTTAGATCACAAAATGTATCTCAATATTTTGTTTATATAGTGCCATCTGATGTGTCCAAAAATTTATTTCATTGTTTTATTTCATTAGTGCCATCTGTTATATCCTAAAAATTGTCTATATTACATTTAATTAGTACCATCTTTCATACCGCAAAATTTATCTGTTATTTTTAAAATGACGCCATTTGTATATCGTTCCGTTTGTTGATATGAACCGATAGTATAACAACAATATGATTATCGCAAAATGGTATGAAATGACGCTAAATGAAGGAATGTCTCGATTTTTTCTGAGGAAGACACCTTTACGGAAATAATTATATCTAAGTACAAATTCCTTTCAAAATCTTAGACCCGTCAAATAAATAAATAAACTAACTTTCGCTCACCTCTTCAGCCGTGTAGAAGTGAAAGCTTCTTGCATTTATTCCGATTATTGCGTTGTTTATTGCGAATTTATTTTATATTTTATAAAACATCTGTTCTTTTAATGTTTTTTATCTTATCACAAATATCCTATCTCGCAATAAAAAGTAAATATCTGAGCAATCGAACTGGGTTTTCGGCTTTTGAATTTGATGTGGAAATATAAACGAAAAGGTAACCTTTATCAAACTAAAAGTTTTCATTAAAATTGTTACGGCCACTTGTGGGATCGTCGTGGCGTAGATATCTACTAATAAATCTGTAGCGTCTTTCTGTATGTCCGTCAAGTTTTTTTTTTATTTTGTGGTTAATATTCATTATATGATTCACTGACTCCAATTCTATCAATTTTAGTAATTCTCACGGAACACTAAAAAAGTATCATATGTTCTTCCGTTGACTTCAAAACTATCTCCATACCAGATTTTATTGAAATTGGTAAACCTTCAAGAGTGTTTAATTATATTCACGGAACCCTTAAAAGATATCTTATATCCTTTCTTTAATTTCGAACTGTGTACACATAAAGTTTTAGGTAAATCAAATTTTAATGTTTTCACAGATCTCTAAAATGTATCGTATATCCTATATCGTATATAATTTTGATATGCGCATCGGATACGATCAGAACGGCCTCTGTCTATGTCTTCTTGTCACAATAGTCGAGCTGATTTTAAGATAAAGAATTTATTTAAGATAAGAAATTATTAAATCTAGATGTTTTGTATCTGACAGGTGTCCCATGACAGTTCACACTTATTTATAGTTTTATTGCAAGAGCGAGAATGGGAGAGAAAGGAGAGATATGTAAGAAAGGGAGCGAATGGAAAAGGGTGTGCTTGGGATCGGGAATAGAATCTACATTGTGATTGATAATGGGACCTAGATCAGATTTAGTGTCGAGTTTTGTTAAAGATCAAAGTTTCGATCGAGACTCTTTATTCTTGTTTTCTTTTTTCTTATTTATCTATTAAGATTTAGTGTCAAGCAAAAGTAAATTTCTTATACATCATTATGTACAAGAAATTTACTATAAGTATAACAATAGGTACAAAATTTCATTATTGTAACAAACAATAACAACTGACACACCGGTTCTACCTTCAGTAATTTTAGAGGTGTAAAATATCGACTCCTGTCGCCCAGCCCCAAATTTTAACCCTGCACCTGCACCGAAAATGATATCCATCTTCGAGCTGACCTCAAAGATGAACATCATCTTCGAGGTCACCATCGTGTTGATGACTTCCCACATGTCCAACCATTAGACAATAAACCAAACCCGTGAGAACAAAACTGATTCGACCGAAGAGTTCCGATGGAAATTAATTGAGAAGCGTTTTGTTTCAAATGTTTATTTTTATACTTCACACTATTTACAATCATCGACAATACAAACTTCGATGCGGCTAAATATCTTCAATCATAACTGACCTGCCAGGTCGTTTTTTTTTTAATTTTCATAAATTATCATAAATACCACATGCAATAGTTCTACAATATAAACCATTTACTATAAATGCTGATCAGTTTTAATTGAAAATCTGTAGCGCCCACTTAATGAAGCAAAAGGCAAAATATTAAAAACATTATTAAAAGATATCGTTTCCTTTTTTTTCTGATCTTAAATATTATGTTTCTTATAAAACAATAGGTTCTCCAAAAAAAAGGAGAAAGAGGAGATTTAAAGTCAAATAATAAAACCGTCTGAAACAATCAAAACATAAAAGAATGGCATTTCAATGTATATCAGTCACATTTAAAATATTCTTACCAAAGGAATTCACATGTGATGTTTAAATTATTTCAGGAGAAATGTTAACCAAAAAAAAAACATTATGTGAATAGACACTACAAAAAAGAAACACGAAATAAATCTTAAATAAAAATAACACGATTGATATAATTCTCCATAAATATTGCTCAAAACAAATGCCAAACTGACATAAAACTTACGATTAAACTTAAAGTTTCACGATCTAATCTTATCGTTTATAACTACTTACTTAGTTTACCAACTTAAGAGTACTAAGTATTTAAAAGGTAAATAAAGTTGGCACATGACAATATCGTGACAATGAGGAAAATACGCGCATTCCTCTATGGTTGCTTCTTGCCGTCTATGCCAACTATAAAGAAACATTACCATAAATTTAGAAAAATTACCATTTAACTTAAGACATTATACTTAGCCTATATCCACATTATTAAAGCTCGTATATGAACTTAGACCGTAACACGACATCCCTCAAAAAGACGTGATGGAGGGACATACATTGCGCAAACCCCCTACATGTATAACGTAAATCATCAACAATGTACACTTCGTACTCGCACAGCTATGCGATTAAAGTATTAGGCGGTCGGTTGCTTTAATGATAAATACACTTATTTGCAAAGGGGTAAAAAAGGCTTTGTTAAATTTTCAGCCGAATGTCCCAAAAGGAGGCTAATGTTTTTAAACGGCTGTAGCTTGAGACTGCACGTTGTGCGTGTTTGAATGCTGTAATTCCCAAACGATTTATTATAAAGCGGCGTAGTGGTTTGACAAAAGACCAGATATGCAAATATGGCTGAAAAAGGATATACTATGCTCTTGTGGCAAATGTACCGTGTAACGTAAAATTTCAAGTGCTGTCTATCGAATTATTTTTAAGAAACTGAAATATAATACAAATACTCCCTCAATATTTTTTTTTATTTTTATACAGAATATTTCTAATGATTTTCTACATAGAATGAATGCTATCTTCATTTAATGCTTTACAAGTATTGGAAACAAAAATACACTCTTGCGAACACTTTGAATTGTCAAAAACCCACATTCTCCACGTAGCATTTGTGGATTGAGAAATAAAAATTTAGCAGCTATCAAACTTAATTTCTTACTTAATATACTTAACATTAAGTTTTGTACTCTCACACTAAAGATTAAATAATTAACACAAAAATTTATTCCGGAGATTTTTTTACAATTTTATAGAAGCAGACGGCTATTGTCGCTTTCCTTATCTTCCAATTATAACAACTACTAGTTTTCTTCCACATGACTTCACCATAAAGCAGAATTTCAGTTGTACATCATTGAAGTAGGTATTTTAGAACCATTTGCCAACCAACTATATAGAATTACTTCTTTAAGACTTGAACTACGTTAAGCTTATAGCCTTATAAGCCTTCGAGAATAACCACCACGCATATTACGAACAGCTAAGCGGCATAAAGTAAATAGGACTTCGGTGACTAATCTGACATGTTATGGTAGAAGATACGTTACAGTGCAGAAGAGATGTATATATATACATCTCATTTTTTATATGGAAAAAAAAAATAAAACATATTATAACTACTAAGATAATTGAGATGGTTTGATAAAGTGTTGTTCATGTTAATTAAATGTATGACAATCGATAAATCAACAAAAACCATTTTTTATGTCTCAAGTTAATAGTCAATTTTTGTGAGAATGTAAAAACGTTTATACCAGCGGGCCCAGCATGACGCTCCAGAGACGAGTCTCCATGAGGACTGTCCCTTTCGTTCATCACATGGACGGGAGAAGGACAGCCCTATGGATATACTCTTCTCTGTCGTGTCACGCTAGGCCCTTAGGTCTATGCGTATCTTGATCTCGTTTCCGAATCGTAGATCTAACACTTCTTAATTCTGCCCAAACGATATGCTTGAAAAAAAACGCAGAGCGCATACTACAATCACCATGATCTCTCTTTCGTCTGAGAACAGCGTTTACTAATGTATTTATAATGGGTTAAAACTTCGGTTAGTAAATATTACTAATGCCGATCTGCTACTGTGATGACTACAACCTTAATGATTATAACTAAACTATAACTAAAGATTATCAAATCGTAAAACGGCGAGTTGAGTAAAAACACAACAACACTTCTATATATGTAGTTGAAATGAACTTGATAGTTGTACCATTAATGAAGAAAACTAATAAAAACATTTTGCACGGGAAGTTAATGTAACTTCCCGTGCGATATTTTTATTAGCTTCATAATTATTTCTAGCGATTGGCACAAAAGTCTGTAACAACTGTAGTATGTGACAATAATGTTCCCAACGATGTATTTAATGATAAATTTTTTTAAAAATTGTTTATATACATATGTGAGACAATTTAATACTAAATCACGGCTTTGACAATGAATCAAGGAAATATTATTGTGTATATTTGAATTCAATTAAAGAATATCACAATTAAAACTAACACAAGAAAAATCTTTCGAAAACTTATTATATATAGTTGTTTCTTCTTAAAGCGCAAATGCATAAAATTAAGTATACAATACAGTAAGAACTTATTGAAAATATAAGCGTACAAAATCTTTGCTTTGACGTATAATTATAACATTATTATAGTCACTATAAACATCCCAATTATCAAGATGATTAAAGTCTATGATCTACTTACAATAACTACACAAACCATACTACTCTTATAGTGGACTAACAAAGCAATAAAACGCATGCCTATCCTAAAAATTCAAGTGAGAAAATCAATCTCTAAAACATTAGCAAGACATATCAAAAAACATAATAAACATTTATAAATCAATGTTTCAACCTCACAAAAAAATTTACATATTGCCAGATATTTTAAAATCCTTTTTTGTGATCTTATAAGATGTATACACCAATTCTATTTGGCGTCTTCTAACATTTGTAAAAACGAATGCTAAAAGTTAAGCGATCTAGGTTTCAATGTCGACTTATTCAGGTATTGATGAGCCATCATGGTAAGTTCAAGCTGATCCTGAGTCTTGCCGCATGCGTACGTCTCCCATTTTGAATCATTCTGAAATATGTACATATGTTTTAATATATATTCCGTCAGTTTTAATAAGAACTTTTATGCGATATTAAAATCGCATATTTTTTTAATCAAATAATTTGGATTTTTCGACAATGGTGGATGGACGACTTACAAGAAATTAGTCATTAAGATGCGAACTCATTTTTTGTAGCATTTCGAGGGGGCAAACAAGAATATGAGCCAACAGAGAGTGGGGGGAGCTGGGGGGTGATGGGAGCCAGTGGGTATTGAGAGCGGTGCTTCTAGAGACAAAACTACAGCTCGTATATACACACTCGGTTGCCACTCGGGCGCATGCGTCACACCGGGGCCATGTTTTCCTGCCGCGCTAGGCTCGCCAGTGCCACGCATTATGTGACCACGGACGGTTGTAAATTTTTTGCTCCGCGTTTATAAAATATACGAAATTTCAACGGTCAGGTAAGCGTGAGGTTACAAGTTTGTTACAGTCAAACCTTGTTTTGTTTCATAGCTAGCGTTATCAATTTTGAGTATGTGTGCGTACAATTTCATTACAAGCTAGATTCAGAATATAATTTTATTCGATTGCAAGATGGTGATATTCGGGTAATCAGAGGTTATTAGGCTCTGAACCCCCCTTGTAGCTCCGGTTACCCCATATGCATTTTAATACTCAAGTGTTTTGTTCAGATGCCAAAACGCCAAGACCAGATGTTAAAACCTTAGAAAATGCTGTCAAAAAACTTCGGCGTGGGGGTACATCCGTATAAAAGGTATCAAAAGAGACTGGAATACCCTACAGCACCTTGAAAAAAAAGTTCAGATTAGCTAAATCCAACAATGATAGCTATAAATATCCTCCAAAGCTAGAAAAAACCTCTGTGCGCACAGAAGAACAAGAAGCTATTCTGGCTGGTCATCTCTATAAGATGTCAAATAATTTTTACGGAAAGACGGGGGCTCAGTTTTGGTAGACATGATAAGCCATTGATTTTGCGAAAGTTCTATCAGTTGTGAGTCCACTACCTAACATTTCTAACGTAATAAGACTTCGCGACAAAAACTAGATGCCATAATTTTATCTAGCACGCCAATGAAAACAATGTTTGAAGAGAAAGAGAAGAAACGTTTGGAGAAAAAATGTAAAACTAAAATGAATCCAAAGAAGGGAGAAACCAAGTAACGAAGAAAGAAAATGTACCACAGAAAAAAAAAGAAAAATAGAAAGAAGACAAGACAACTAACAAAAAGAAAAAATGAAAAGGGTCTAATAGAAACTTTTTAAGGATGAAACTGACACGTCTGAAGAAAAAGACGTCGAGAATCTTTACGATGATGAATCAGAATATTCAGAAGAAGAGACATTGTGTGCTATTTGCTGTGACACAGGAAAAAGTAACGAAATGTGTTTCCGTTGCGATAAATGGGCTCATGAAGAATGTTCTAGTTCTGAGAGCGCGGTTGATTACATTTGTGCTTTTTGCTTGGTTCCTTAAAGTGAAATATTATAAGGTTACGTTTATATTAATATTTATTTAAATAAGCGAGATATCAGACTGACTTGAGGAAATTTTTGAGGCTGACTTAATAATAAGAATCTCCCATCACACATATGGGAGTTTGTAGGCTATCATTTCCCGCAAAGTCGGGTAATGGGATCCATTCTATTTTTTTGAAAAATGTTTATCTGTGTTCAAATGCCTAATAATGTAACGTTGACGCTGTGATTAAATGATAGTCAAATGAGTGAGGATTTAATTTCTAATAAATATTTATCAAAGCATCCATAAACTTTTTCCTTAGTAGACTCCAATTCCCTCTGCTTCCACGTAGGCATCACCAATGCGTTGACGGTTGCTTGGAATAGGATATTTAATGAAGGAGGGAATAAGCTGATGAAAGGCGAAATGGACTCCCCTTCGATTGCATATTTTGGCTTTTTGCTCATATTACCGTACGAAACATATTAATAAAAACCGTATACGCATTCGTTTATTGAAGCTGCAGAAATTTTTTGTACGGATCGGTCAATTTTTCGTGTCTAAAGTGAAATTCTTTATATGGATACCTGCAAATTTGTATGCAAAATGTATGGATATTATTTAAAGACTACAAGTGTCTACATTACAAGTGTTACTGAAATTCGACGTCAGCTTATGATTAATAGTACTTTGCGTTTAATCATAAATTCAAATCGTTTCATTATTCACATATTCAAAAAATAACTGCATTTCACTCTTTCTCAAGTAAAAGAGCTTTAATACATAAAATTAAAGGTTTGTTTGTTCGTCGTCTTTTAGGCGTTTCTATACCATTCATTCGATTGCGACGAAAATTTGGAAAAAAAAAAACAAAACCCTAGTATGTAATTTGTTTATCGAGCCATTGCATTCTCAAATGGCCGCTTCACTGCTGCACACATACCCATTTTTCGTTTCTTTGTTTTTTTTTTCTTTCGAAACAAAAACTACAAAAAAAATCATTGACTAAAACTTAACAGAAACTTTCGCTGGTGCGCTGTACTGTGCCGCCTTGCCGTCGTCGCGGGCCGCGAGTTTTCCGACGACCATTCCGATACAGTACTCACCAGTATCAGCAACGACTGCGAGGAGTCGTTCATGCTGCTGTCGGTCGTCGGCGGGTCCTGGTCGAACTTGATCGACCGCACGGCCGACTTCTTGACGACAATCGGCTCGCCGCCGGCACTCGAGCGGAAGACGATCTGACGATAAATCGAACGACTGAAGGACAATGCGCAAGTGACGGTAGGACGGTTAACTATGTTTTCTACATTACTGTACTTAAAACTTTTTTATTCGAGTAAGAGTGACGTGAAATCTTTTTATTTTTGACAAATGTATAAATTCCCGATTAACGACTTCTTTATTAATTAGACAGAGAAGGCACTAGTATCCAGTGACGTAATAGTCTACTAGCGCCATATAGAATAATATGAAGCTTCGTTTTGCACGAAAGAGATAGAATGTAATTTTTTAATGGCTTTCGATTCGCTGTTTCATTAATAGATTTTAATTTTGATCTCACTTCTAGTCATCATGTCTAATCAGCTTGTATAATTCATCAACCAATATAATACTCTAAATGTCTGTCTACCCTATTATATAGATTATTCGGTGTACAAAGACGGTGCAATGTAATCTTGATTTTGAAAATGAGCCTCGGTACTATAGGTCTATGGTAGTCTGTACAGCGATTACCAATTACGGCGATATATATGTCCCCTCACTTTGCAGATCGATATGGCAGAAGAAAGTAAAACTAATAGAATAAACGACTTGTGAAAATAGTGTAATTTTAAATTAGAAATGTTTATTTTCCCAGCCCCGAATGTACATCAAGAGTTGCTGTCAAATCCGATATATACCTAGTTGTTAAACTCCAAATTTGCCGTTAACGACTAGCTAACCTAGCAGCGTTGCCTACATGTGACATCCGTTTCGTTCAACCCTCGCGTCACGCATAGATTTTATGAAAATTATGCGTTATTGGTATGCATTACGATATGAAACGCTAGAAATATCAGTTACAATAATATGTATAAATAACGGAAAAAAAATGTTACAATATTTATGTTATTTCATGAAATTATCATTTAGAAAGGTTATTGGTTTGGTTTTGAATTACAGCATTTATTCAATATTTCATCACAATAAGCGTATAAGGACAAGAAACATTTTCTCTGTAGATAACACTCTATTCACAACAATGATTGCGGCATGTCGAATATGACAAAATCTTTAATTAAACTCACTGGACGAAAAAGACAATATTGCATGAGATTATATTTAGTAAAGAAAAAAAAACGAAATAGCCTAGAAAATTTTCTTTGCATTTTTCTATTTTCTGATTTCCTGAGCTGGTGGATAATAATTATAATATTGATAATACTGAATATAATAATTAGGATGTATAAAAGTGTTTTTTAATACCTTATTTTGAATAAAAATAAATGGTTTTGGTTTTTCTTCTTTCAAACGCAATGATTTTGGTCCTGCTGACATTAAATTTAATTATTTGTTAATAGCATTACCCATTTTAGTTACCTTCTCTAGCTATTCACACACAACTGTTGTAAGAATAAATTGTTTGATTACATACATACAGGAACAATATATACATCCCTGTCTGACACCTCTAAAGATTTCAAACCACTCTTGTGTATGGCTTACTCATTCTACCGCAGGCACTAGTTTCTATATGAAGATTGCAGCGCCCTTCAATCCACATTTAATATCTGGATGAAGTGTTCCATCTATTATTTTACCCCACCTTGTCAAAGGCTTTTTTCAAATTTTCCCAAATATTTGAAAAAAGCTTTGGGTTAAAAACTTTTCCTTAATACTTTACAGGGTAAAGAAATTGATTCAATGTAGATACATTGAATGGTGAAAAATGGTGGGGGTGGGATCACCCCCATTTTTCACGGGAAAATTTTGTTCTCCGTATCGACTTATGACAGTTCCCATAAACCACTCACTTCACTTTGTTCATTAGTTTTTATTTCAAAAAAAAAAATTCTATCTTTATGGTTTTATTGTTGTATGTAAAATTGGAAAAACAGATCTGTTATCTTACTTTTTATCTGTCAATTAAATATCTGTTTAACCATCAGAATCTATTTTGATGTGGTTTATTACAAATTTATAAAGGCAGTGTTTGAAATCCACCTTAGTCACAAACTCATTTAGGGGGCTCTGTATACACGTGTTCAGTAAGGTCTCTAAAAATATACAAAATCTACCCCTAAACAAATTTAAAATTATTACTGAGCAACTGCTTGTAAAGAAAGGATATTACATAATTTGTGAATATTTAGAGGACAAATATTCAAAGACATAATCAGCTCGACTTCTAGCGGGTATGTTTCTTTATATTGTAATTTTATAATGTCTGACTGTATGACATAATATACTTAAAGTTGAAAAGAGCTACCCTCGAGTTTCTTGCTCGTTCTTCTTGAGAGATAACTGCCTTACGAATGAGCAGTAAAGTGGTAAAGCTAAGTAGTAAAATGTACACTCTTGATGTATGGTGCCATATTTCAAATATTGTTCATGACCCATTAAAATAAAGATATATTTTAATTTGAAACAAACAAAATAATAATGAAACCCAAAAATATACATTACCTAAAAAAATTCCCTTGACACTATTTTTCTTTGAATTGTCTAAAACTGTATTTTATAGCCTTTTAAAAATAAAATAATAACTATATAATATAATTAATTGTCAAAAATCATTTCTACTATAACATTAACCGAGTTTCAGTATACTCCAATATTACCAAAAGCTCACTAGTTTATCAAATAATTTGAACTACATTCAAATCAAACTTTTAATTATATGAAGATCAAGTTATTTGTATGTAAAACTAATATCAAAAATCCTTTTTGTTTCTATTTATTTGGATTTATCACATTGCTTTTACCAAAATTATACACATAAATGTGAATCTTACAATTATTTAGGGCTATGGATGTTATGTGACACTTTCTGAAGTTTTGAGTGACAAATTTTATTTATAAACTCATAGTTGAAATTTTTTCTTAACACCTCTGGATTGCTTAAAAGCGCTATTATTACGCAATATTCAGTTATTTTTACCTTTGTGTACTCTTTCAAATAATTTTACTTTGTTGACAAATATCTAACTTTTATTGTATTAATTATGGTTATTCAATTTTTGCCTCCTGTTTGCCTAATGTTCATAAAATTCTATACAGTTAATTTTTTTTCTTATACAATAATTTTTCTATAAGAAAATATTTAATCATGTCCTGAACGTTAGAGAGAGATTTAATCAGAGTCCTGAAAAAGAGATACCTTTTTGAATAATTAAGATAATAGAAATAAATACAAAACTAGATATGGTTGGTTAATTAAATTAAATACTAAATATATTAAAATCTACTGTTAGTTGGATATACTTTTGTTGTAGGTTAAGTTAATACAGAGTAAGAGGTTACAAGGCAAAAGTAAACAACAAAGTTCTCATGGTTAATACATTTATTGAAATAATAAAATGACATTGGATATTTTCGGATCATGGAACATGGAACACTACATACAATATTGACAGCGATTATATAATCATTAATCAGCAAAAAAGAACTAAATACACTGCAATCACAATAAGTATAGAAAACAATAAATCTAAGTTTTACAATACTAGAGAATAAATTAGAACAATTTCAAAGAAGAAAATAAAAAAAATATAAATAGTAACAAAACAATGTACATCAACAACATAAATAGTTTTAATACTACACAAAAAAAAAAAGAAATAAAATTAAAATAAAATCTCAACACTGGTCTGTCAATATTGTGAAAGGATGGATCGGACGGGAAAAAATGGTCTAAATATAGGCAAAGGGCAATGTCATTTATTTATTTCAAAATATGTACCTTGTTGCTGATTTTTTTTAATAATTATTACAGATGTGACGTGATTTTGTAACAAGATATTAAATATAAATATAATGTATCAGGCATAAATACAATTACTTCACAAGGATTACTTGAGATTTATTACACAAAAAAAAAATATCCACAACCAACGTGATTTAACAAAAATCAAATTGTTAGTAGTTTTCATTTTTAAATGTTAAACATTTTTCATATTAAATACTGTACATACATAAATATAAAGGATAGGACAGGATGGGAGCTTCTTTTATTTTTATTAATAACGAATTATATTTTTTAATGTTTATGTAAGTACTTCATGCAATCCTAAAAGATATTGTTTTTAACGCATTTCCATTCCAATATGGAAAATATATTTTAGTGCGAATATTTTAAAATACTCAATTTTTTAATACAAAAAGAAATCACAAACCTAACATAAAAAAACTTTTGGTGCATGGTAAACTCGAGGTATGTTTTTATGAAATATAACTACTTATTAAAATGCTAACCTTATAAAATATATTAATTAACGACATTCATTTGATGAAATATTCATCTTTGGTAGCTTAAAATCTATTTAAGATTAGTTTGGTGCGTTTTAAAATTATAAAAAACAATTATTAAAATATACGAGTTCAAAAAGCCTTTGTGCTGTTAAGAATATTAAATATGCATTACAATACTTTATTTGCTTTATTCATCAGCCATTTTTATTATGAAAGCGGCAATGATTATTATCAAAAGTAACCGTCGGTTTTAATTTAAAAAAAAAAAGACTATATTTTTATTAATTCGGACACTTCCTTATTTAATAAATATTGGGATCGACGATTAACGAATCACAAAACTGTAATGACTGTTTAAAAAAAAAATAACATTATTAAAAAAAAATACTTCGACAAAACAATCAAACATTACTATTAAAAGTGTAATAATTATTATCCTGATACATGTCAACGTTTTGCCCTGTATCCTTTATCAATTCGTTGTTTTCACTCCAATAGTTCTCTTTTTGCTCGTAACTAGTTCTACTCGTCATAATCTTATTGGTCAGGATTTCGTCGATGCGCGACGTGGACGGTTTCTGATTGGTCACCTTGTATATATGATCTACTAAAGCGTTCGCTAATACAGCCTTCGGTACTATGAAAGGCGGATCGTCACAGCCTAGATCGTTAACGCTATTAATAGTTTTTAACCTTTCCGCGTTCAATCTGGCGAAACTCCGCGGCGACTCGGACACATTCGTTATATTTCTGAATACGTTCTGATTATAATTATGAGCGGTTCCGTAGGTCTGCGAGTTTAAGGGGGGATCATTAGTGGGATGATAGGACCCGTGTTGAAGTACCTTCGTTTTCTCAGAGATGGCTTCCTCGATGTCGATGAACTTGTTGGGTTCGGGGGTGTTCTCGCTGCTCATCATACTGTGCAGGCTGGTGGACTCTTCCAGCATGTGCGGGTCGCGCGCCAACGACGGCGGCGAAAACATAAAAGGACTGTCCCCCGCCAACGACTTGCTCTATAATGGAAAAAAAAAGCGTGATACTACGTGTTAAACAAAGCCATGGAAATGACGTCTGATGTGGCTTATTAGCAGATAAACATTTGCTGTATCTAGTAATGAAAGGATCAATTAGCAGATATAATAAATTATATATCTGTCAATGATTTTGTTCATTGACGAGTTGATAATTCAAAATACAAATTGAATTTAAACTTTTCATAATTTTGTTATTTTCTTTTTATAACACATCGAAGGATGAAAGAGCATGCGAGCCACCAGAAAGCAGGTGATCACCGCCGGCAATGGACACTCGCAATTCTAAAGGAATCACCAGTACGTTGCCGGCCTCTTAGGCAGGAACAAATATCTGATGAGGGAGGGGGAGTGGGCTGATGGGGAGGGAAGTCCACCATCGGAACTGGCATTTACAAAACGCGACAGGGAGAGCCACTACTTTATACCCGTGTTCTGCATAATTTTAGATTATATCTGTAAATTATGAATTAAATGTACTACTATAAATAAATTTTTGCTATTGCTAGTTATTGGATAAATGGTTGAATAAATATTATATTATTATCCAAAAGTAGAAATATAGATATAGTTAATCTTTCAATAAATTATAGTATTTAAATAAAATATAGTAAAAGTTTTTTATTGTAAGTTGGTGTCGAAGAGATTAATAATGAAATCGGTTTCAATATCTCTTAATCGTTGCCTTAAGTAATGAATCACATTCAATATTTAATGTTATTTTTTATTTTTGTTTATCTCCATTTTGCTCTTTACTTTAACAGCTGATGTCAACTTTATTATCAAGAAAAAGAATCTTTATTAATATTTTATTTTCTTGATACCTCAAAACCTCACAACTTTTACGTTCACTCAAATTTTCATTATAGGAACAATTTTTTCATTGTTTATAAAAAACAAATCTTTGACAGCTTTATTGTTGGCAATTAAAGGTTTCATTAATGTCTTTTTCCTGAAATACAGATATATCAACAGCCAGTGTCAAATTCATCTAACATAATCAGTGCTTCGTATTACAAAATAAAATAAAGAAGCTTAAAACCATAACTTAAAGTTTTAATATAATGATTAATTTATATATTGCTAATGTAATGTCAAAGCCAATACCCAGAATATATGCATAGATTTATTTATAAATTCATACATTGTTTTTTTAAACTTCCAAAAAAAATAGTTTAATAAATTGAACCTGAGCTGATGTAAAATTACATTGTGATTATTATGGGACTCAATTTGAAAAAGAAAATAAAACAAGTTTCATACAAAATGATAATGTAAAATTAAATGATTTATCACTTAAATAGACTGACAATGATAATATGATGCCTGACATACCATTTCATAAACTTTACAATGGGCCAGTTAATATAACGTTTTACTCAGTGAAAAATAAAATAATATCAACCACGGCAAGGACAAAGTATTTCTGGAAGGATAAAAGTGTGCTTATATTTAGGAAAATCTAAGACATATCTAAATCAGCAGAACCGTAGTATTGACAATATATTTCCATTTCATTAGTTAGATTAAAATAAAATAATTGAAAATTTTTTGATTTACTTTTAAAATCCATAAATTAATGTCTTATAGTTCATTTCATTTTTTTATATTCACACATCAGATCTATTAACATACATTGTCTCAGATCCTTAAACTTGAAGTTTGAAAGGAATAAGGGAGTGGTAATTCTGTCAAAGGCTAAAACCAATACCAAGGCATTTAAAAATACAATTCTTTCGAATAACATCATGCTATATAAAACTAAAAAGAATTTAGAACTCCTAACAACATAAATAATAAAAAAAAATTAAATTCTTTAATCACAAGTGGGTGTAAGCAAAGTATCAAATTTTAAGTTGACAGCATTAATAATGCTTTTAATCGCTTTAGATATACAGTATGAAACAATCATTCATATTTTTGCAATCAGGCATAATGAGCTCCTTTTTTTGAAACGGAATAGCCAGAAATTGAACAAAGGTTTCTATTAGATGTACCATTAATAAAAATATTATGTTATAAGAATGACTTATGCACCCTCCTACTGTCGACTATGATACGAAGCGAGACGACTACAGAACTAGGCGGCGGACGCCTTATCCTTCTCGCAGTCACGTCGTGACCACGGGTGGGGCCTCGCATATGCATAGTTTGTGCAATCGCGAATTTGCTCATGGACTGTCTCTTTTTTTGATTACAATAAAGAATTCTTTGTAATTATAGTACTGAGTGTTTAAAGCATTAGGCGACAGTGAACTTTCAGTTTTGGCCCATAATTTTGGTTAATTTTATTGGCATTTTTTTCATATTGAAATTATGTAAGTTTATAGATTTTTGGAAATGTTATATATATTTAATACATATATTATTATTTATTTTTTATTACTTTTTAAAAATATTTAAAAAATAAATACTAACATATGTGTTAAATACATTTAAAGGACGTTACAAACAAAAAAATGTAACGAAATTCATTTACAAAATTACATAGATAGATAAGAAGTTATTTACAAAAAACTCATTAGTGAGTGGAAAATGTGTAAAGATTAATTTAATAGTAAATTCCAAACAACATTTTGTATAATAAATATGCAAAAGATTAAACCAAGGGTATTTTGCATGTCATATCATATCAACAATGTTTGCTTGGAAAGTCAAATTCATGCATGGGATTTATAATTTATTTCACCTTAATGAATACATAAATTTATAATATCAATCTCAATATTAATATTTCGCCACAAAGGAGTGATAAAAATAATTTATTAGAGTTACTTGTTTAGCCAGCTGTTTTTGTAAACAGTTTATATAAAAAATACTGAAGGAAACTAAAAATACTCAATACTAATCCACTTAAGACAAATTAAAGTATACCACAGATACATAAATTCCTTTTTAGATTTGTCTATGGGTGCACTGACCGGTGTCTCGACAATGAACGACACGTCCGGGACGAGAGTGGCGCGGCTGGCGTCGGAGTGCGGCGTGCTGGTGGTCGCCCCGCCCCAGCTGTTGGCTAACGCTTTGCGCGCCCTTTTGTGCTGGGTCGTGGGCGGTAACGTGTTCTCCTTGCCTTGGATGTCTGACGTCCTCCTTTTGAGACTGCCGATGCCAGAGTCGTGCGCCATCTGACGACATAAATCTCGATATTCAATTGTATCATGTGTTAATTTGTCAAGAAATATTTACATAATTTAACCATCTTCTTAAAGAGATCAACTGAGAGAGACCATTGACTTTCATAAATCATTGTTTGAAACCACGATTTTTTTAAACTTTTGTAGCATCTGATATTAACAGACCTTAAGAATTTAACTTGGCTGGGTAGCGTTCCAAACATTACCCGACCAAGTTCAGTTAGTTGAGTTAGTCGTAATCTAGTGGACAATTTTTGTCGAATATTCAATTGTATAATATAATTCATCGAACAATTAAATTTTATGGATTATCTATAGACTACTCCGAGAACTAATA
Organism: Eumeta japonica; assembly: GCA_005406025.1. Lineage (NCBI taxonomy): Eukaryota > Metazoa > Arthropoda > Insecta > Lepidoptera > Psychidae > Eumeta > Eumeta japonica. The sequence continues at coordinate 60,017 of BGZK01000335.1, forward strand.
ATTTTCACTGGTTAAAATCTTACCAATCCATCATTTCCTGCCCCTTCTGCAGATGCTGATAGCATAGAATCATTCAATTGTAGGGTACTCTCTGAATTCTCTTCTCTCTTGATCATCTCGGTGATATCTTCCACTAACAAGCTGGGACTCGATGGTTCATAATTTAAACCAGATTTTTTTCCTAATTCGGCAAGTGCTAATTTGAAAGGTGTAGGAGTTCTGAAATTAATAAGCATAAAATGATATAATCTATCGATATATGAAATTTTTAGTCTACTTGAAAACCATTTTTCTCATAGAGCCATTACATGAGCTCATGCCTATTTCTCAAATAAGTAGAAATTGCTAATTTCCCTTAGAAACTATATTTGCCTCTTTTTCTCCACTTTCAAAAATTATTCAGTGAAAGATCATCAGTTCTGGATGCTTAAATTATGATTCTATTTTGATACTAAAACCAATTTCATTCCGTTCCATCACCGCAGTTGTGATCCTTCATCATACAATCGATTTTTATAAGCATTCTGCTTTCATTAATTTTTTCCACATTGCTAAATCACCTTAAAATATATTTTTTTTTTTATTCTAATCACTACATCCTCTTTCAAGCATATCATTCTCTAACATTCCTAAATATGTCTTTCAAAAACACTTCACCCACGCCATGCAAGGATCGCATCTTTGCTCTGTTGATACTATTTTTACATTGCTTTTCTCTGTAATATCCAACTACCACCACCATACACAAGTAGAACTAGAGCTTTAATAATGGACAACTAATTGAGCTAGCTCCCAAATCCTATTGTTTTTCATAACAGCGTGCAAAAATCCATTCATTTTATATTTTACACTTGCTCATCCTTTTAATATTTCTTTCACACACAGCACGCTTCATAATAGAACATCCGCATCGATTAATTCTTTGACGTTTTTAGATTTCTTACCACCCAACACGATATTTAATTTAATAGTAAATTTGCTTCTTTCGAACCCTATGGCCAATCTTGCTTAAAAAATATGGCTATCACTATAATTGACCTCCATGTAATCGAAATGAGCTGCATATAACTAAACACAATGTCCAAGCAAGAAATAATTCGGTAACTACGCGGATCTAAATTATGTGTGTTAATTTTTAAAATGATATTCTCACTTATGTTTGAACATCGTCTTGGAATTTATCAAATTGTAATTAAGGACCTATATATATAGAGCGATAGTAAATTTAAATCAGAAACTTGAAATTTAGCAGCCTTTATAGTAATACTCACTTTGGTGAATACGTCCTCAGAGATCGCCTTGTGATGGGGGTGATGTGAGGACTAAAATTGTTTGATGGCAAACTTGGAGTGGGCGTGTTCAAGGGACTGATGTTGTCTTCCTGAAAAAGAATATTAACCTGAGAACCGAAATAGATCAGGGAAGAAGGGATCCTACATGGTTATTCTCTCGGTCATCCATTATAAATTCTGTATCTAACCACAATATACATTCCTAGACTTAAAATTAATTATAAAATTAATAATCCTTTTAATTTATTATATGTGGCTTACAGTTGTAATTTCGTAAAGATTAACGTTTATCATGTACGCATTCCTTTTTAAATGATTGCTAAAAAAACTACAGCTTACCCTAGACTGATGCTTGTTCGAGCTGACCGGCGTAGAACCCGGTAAGTTTTCGAACGCCGGATAACTGTTGAGGAACTGTGAAGGGCTGAAAGGTAAAGCTTTTATCGGAGTCACTCCTGATGAACTCTCACCCGATTCTAAGGCTTTGCATATGACTTCACTCCATCTCTGAGGAAAAAAAGAAAAGGTAACCATCAACTTATCGTCTCTTAAATGAACCTAAACAAGGTAAAAGTGGGATACTCATACCCAGAATTACGAATCAATGAAAAATGACGCAAAATTTGAAATTCCACAAGTTTCAACCAAATTAATATTACGTAACTCTTTAATGAATTTGAATAATGTAGGGCCTCTCCCACAATTTCCTTTTAAATTCACTTTAGATATGTATTATTTCTTATATATTACTCTATACTGATTTTGAACTTAATAAGTATTAAGTTCAAAGTCAGTAAATTAATTTTGTGTTCGACATCCTTCTTTTGACTGTTTCTTAGCCCTAACAACCATTATTAGTAGGTGATATTTTTAATAGGTGATATTTTAAAGTGCTTTGAATAGGTGACGGTGGTAGAGACTGTTAATATATATATATATTTTTTTTTAAGTTGCTCATAGTTCTTATTAAGTAACGCATGACGTACATGCAGGCAATTCCTATTAGCATTTACAATGGGTTGTATTACTGTATCATGAAAAATATACAATAATAAATATGAAGGAAGATTTTAAATATGTCAGCGCTATCTTAAAACTGAGAACTGTCATTCGGCCGTCGCTCCAAAACGCGGAGGCCATATTTGTATACATGTCAATTTTATTAACTTCATTCCGGAAATAAATAGAAATCAGATAAAAGAACGAATACATTACTCCAAACTCACATTGTTCGGCGTGTAGCCACTGCTGCTTCTCTTCGATTTGCCGCGCCTCAGTATGGGAGGCGGAGTGTGATGCGACACCTGCTTTTTGGGCGGCGAATACACCGAAGGCACAATAATTTCCTTGGCCGAGTCTTCTGGTTGAAGTGCGTACATGACTGAAGAATAAAAATGCGATTTATGGAAATTGACTACTCCAAACTAAAGATGTGATGGAGATATAACATCCTTAGAAATACTATAATCCTATCCATTGTATACATAACGAATTCGATGTGTGCAAACCAAGCTACAAGCGCACGCATATCCACCGGAGCGGGTTATGACAGCCGCCCATAGACACCCACAATCTCAACGCAATTGCTAAAGCATTGCCGACGTTTTAGAAAGAAATAGGTTATTTCCTCGAAGACCTTCTTGTTGTAGTTGTTAGAGAACAGCGCTAGGGTAAGTCATTCCAAAATTTTGTCATAGGCGGCAGAATATTAAGACGCTCGAGGAGTTCGGCGATAGCGCGCCAACAATCAATATGGTGATAATAGCATTTCCAGCGGTGAGACGAAGGCAGAATACAGCAGGAGCTATATGGTTAAATAATTCTTTAGAGCTCTACCCATAATATATGCGATGTAGCGTTAAGACATGCTACTTCTCTTTGCAAAGCTAACGGGTTGAGCTGGCGAGATATGGAGACACGAAATGATATAAAAAGATACTCACTATTGCTTTGGTCACCGCTGTCTTCCGCGCCTGTTTCCGAGTCCATTAAGGACTTGATGGGCATTGAAGAAGGTAGTAGATCAACAGACACATTCCTGAAAAATAGACCAATATGAAATTTTAACACTGCTATTGGGTCTATTAGAATATAAATTTTTTGAGGTGTATATACAAATACAAATTAGGAAAAATAGAAAATTTTGATTGAAAGAAAAAAAGGTGTGAAGGGAAAACACATAAAACGTTTGATTTATAAATTATACATTGTTTTATATATAAAAACAATACAAAATCTTTGTTTGTAATTGCTATAAATAATATTGTCAACAAAAAAAATTGCCAATTTTTTCCTTTGTGTTTAAGTACAATGAAAAAACTTTCCTTTGTAACTCTAAAATGAATTCACTCCCACTCACATTACCAAATACCATAGACATATTTGTATTCTCGATTATTGTTCGTTCACCATTTACAGCAAATTTTATTATTCGCTAATGTAGTTTTGGTCATCTTTCAGTAATTAAAAGAACTGACATAATTATTAATGCCACTAAAATTCTAGCTTTTTATCATACATAAACATCTCATAATTTTCTAAAATATTATTTTGAAGCAGTTTGTTTCTGTCATTACAACTCAAGTTGTATGACACATTCATTTTATGCTGAAAATTCAATTTTATATTCAATTTCTACATTGATACCACATTTTTTTCAGTAAATTTTTATTATACTTGCTGTACACACTCATATTCAAAGCAAGCAAATGATCATATGTTTTCCATTATTCATATCATTTTCCATTATCCACTACAAAATTCCTGGATAATGGAACTATGCAAAATTTCTAATATGACCATTTAAGCTCTCATGTCTTCAAAAATTAATACAGACCCATGTTTTCAGATATTACTATCATTTAAAGTTTTCAATAACACATGGTATGTATTAGTTTAGCTTACGTCATGCAAGATGTGAGCTAAACTAATACATACTATATTTTGAATCTTTGAATATAAATATATGAAACAATACCTAACCATTGACAAATATTTCAAGAAATGATACACTTACTTAAACGGCGATTCGACTATCTCCACGGTCTCGGCCTGTACTAGCTCTCGTTTCTCAGGAGACGTCTGTTGGCTCAAGTTGCTAAGTCTGTCTTGTAGAAGCTTCCTGAAGTGTAGTACTTGACTTGAAGGCTGTGTCGAGGTACTGCTGACTGACGTGTCATGTATCGTCGACCACTCCTGCCAAATAAAAGACAAGTAGTGTCTACCAACATTTCAAATCTGTTTTAAATTTATACCTTTTTTTTTAGATCTAAAATACATATTTTGATAATGTTACAAACAAGGCAATTTTATACACAGAATAACCTGAAATTGTTCAAATATTAAACAGGTTTTTTTCTCATGTCACATCACAATTTAAAACACATGACATAAAATATGTGGAACCTCTACCTTATAACATTTTCACTTTATTAAAATATAATAAAATGTTTAAATTGCAAAGTGATATGATAATTATTCATGTATGATATACACATATTATACACTGAAATGTGCCTATTTTTTTTTCCAGTGAAAAAATATAGCAAATACTAAATGGAATTTATTCCTATATTTTGTTTCTAAATAATTATTTTTTTGATTGCGTTTCACAAGGTCAATGTGTGAGCTAAGTGGAAATAGTGATGTAATTGATTTGTCCACGATATAAACTTTTGTTGTAATAAAACATTAAATAAAAACAAATGCTCAAATAAAAAGGTTGCAAAAACTTTTTTTTTCGCAGCCATATAATAATTAGCAATGAATAAATACATTTCAATCATTGATCTATGAAAAAGTGAAGATACACAGTCCCGCGTTCCAAAACGGCCGCAGTAAATGAGTGCTAAAACAGACAGTTTAGCACTCACTGCATTCAGTGTAGTTTCGTCGCACCTTTCGTTACAATGTCGAAATGTTCTGTTAAAAATGCAAAAATAACACATAAAAAAGTTATGAAAAGGGAGGGTATTTCGTATTTTCGACAAGAAATAGATGCTCAATCATGTATTATAATGAGTATTCAATGAGTATTTTGTATTTTTTCATTTAAAATAGCATAAAAAGCCGAGATATAAACCTACTTAAAAGAAAAAGACCGAAGCAACACCGATCTCGTATTTCTTGCGTTGACACGTTATTTGGTCGCTTAACAATGAGACTGCTCTTATACTACTAGATCACTTTTTTATTTTTTTATTATTTTTTTATATTTATATAAACCTTAAAATTACCTCTAAAAGGAAATCATAGAATAGATTAAACTTACTGTAAAAATAATTATGTTTATTATATTTGAATTTGTCTTTTAATAAATTATATATAACTTTTATGTTCATCAAAAATAAGTTAATGTTTCATTAATCGTCATCTTATTTTATTACATAAATAATAAGATAGTTTTATATTACTATGATCTTTAGAAATTATCAAATTCTTTCATGTATATTTTCACCTATAATAGAAATTAAAGATTTGTATTAATTTTAATTTTAGGTGATTACTACATTAAGCTGTATTATGAAGAAAATTATACTATGGTTCTTTTCATATATTCAACCAAAGACCAATAATAAAAATTTTAAATAATAGTAAACCACTCTACTGATGTCTTGTTTTAGAACAGTATGTGTAAATTGTAAAAAATATGACTTATTGTCTTCCAATGCCAAATTGATTGTTACTTGTTCTCTTTGCATTTAAAAATGAACCTTATGTTATGAGATTTCGGTCGAAATATTAGATGATAAATGTTCCTTTCCTCCTTTTTCTTCGGCACTCCAACATGGTATGATAAAATGTGAGACAGAGACAAAATGTACATTTTAAGTCATTTTTCGCCTTCCAAATAGTACACAATTGTGCATTCTTTCTTTTTTGTATATCTATGATCTCCATATACAGTAGAACCTCGATAATTCAAACCTCGGTAACTTAAAAACCTCTATAACTTCAAAAAATATGTTCCTTTCCCATCAGAGCCCAAAACCTCTATAACTTAAAATACGCAACCTCTATAACTTTAATAAGTAATCTCTGTATTGGCCCTCAGTAACTTAAAGAAATGTTTCCACAACCTCTATAACATAAAATTGTTTGTCAATGAGTCATTTTGAAAGAGTGTGCAAAACAAAAGGTTTCGGTATTTATTGCTTGCACTTGTTTACTAGTTAAATTGTTAAAATGTGCAAAAAAAAAGGTTTCGGTATTTATTACTTGCACGTGTTCACTAGTTAAATTGCTAACGTAAACAATATATATGTCACCTATTGTTTACTTCTTCAAATTTCTTTAAAGCTTTGCGGTGGTTAGTCTTAAGACATTAGTAAGCTTTGGATCATAAGTTTTTGATCATTGTCCTGGAAACATCGCTTTAGTTACTGTGTGATAAAACTGGCTTAAAATGAGTTCAAAAAGAAAACTAACAACACTCACATATGCTGATAAAGGGTGGAACAAGGGTACATACATTCATATGTACGTACCTACCTCTATATTAACCTATCCCTAACATAGACCCTTGATAACTTAAAACCTCTATAACTTAAAATATTTTGTGTTTCCCTTGGACTTTAACTTATCGAGGTTTAACTGTACTATTTTAGTAGTGCAATAGTTATTGCATTTCATAATGAGTTTCACTTATATTGCATTATTTTATTACTATTCACGAATTATTTGTGTATACATGTCATTTGATTCTAATGATCAAAATAAATACTAATATAAAATACTCCCACTTAGTCATATGTACCACAAATATGTAGACAAATAAGTCGCTAGTTTGGGCGTCTATAGTATGGGGGTATATAGACACATAGTTATATTGCTTATTGCAAAGATAAGAATGTGCTATAGTGAGAGTTTTAACCTATCCAAAAATTATAATAAATGTGCAAATATATGTACAGCAAAAGCGTGTTGACTACCAGCAAATAAGAACAGATTACATAGAAAGAAAAATTGCACATGTTACAGTTTCACGAATAAATCAGGCAATAACAATAGATAAATACAAACACAGAGCAACAGAAAAATAATGAAAATATGGAATATTTTATATTTACAATGTATTAATGACGTATTTTACAATTGTTATTATTGATCTCTTAAATTATTTTTTTTTAATTATTATCTTATAAATTTTTATTCCATATCTCCATAAACATATAGTTGTTTGCTTATTTCATCAATAAGCAACGACAAAATATCGACATAGAGTGACGACTTAACATTTTTATAATTAAAATTTATAACTGAAATTTGGAAATTATACGGTAGTTAACTATATTATTGGTTAACACTAGCGCCATTAATTTGCAATGTCGATATTGACCTTGTCAATATTCAGTCTAAGCGACAAAAAAATATTTCAGATGTATTATGTTTCAAAACTGTTGGCATAAACTGGGGCAAAAATGTAGACTATGATGGCTCCAGACGTATTGATATTATTTTATAAGGAAACCACTTCATTTAATGAATCGACAATTACGCCCAGGACTGTTAGGCAAGGAGCTTTTTATGAGTATGGTGTGTGTGTGTGTGTGTGTGTGTGTATGTATATGATAAATATCATGTACAAGTTTTTGAGTTATTTCCGAAAAATGCACTTCTCAACAAAAGGACGTAAGTGCCATGAAGATACGCTCTTTTGTTGATGCAATTTAATTTACACTAGTTTAATAGTAATAGTCAACATAGTTTTCTAGTTATAGGCAACTAATGTGCTTATAACTATTCGGTGCTGGAAACATGGAAAAAGTGTAACAACGTATTTTTTTCATTTGTAGTGCATTTCTTTGTAATAATGGCTTCGGAACCCTATGATGAGTATGGTCTGAGATGCTCTTGACCAGCTTTATTTTTAAAATGGTCTTATCTGGTTTTGTTATTTGTTAAGATTCATGTTACCAGAATGCAAAATTTATATAAATATGAATAGGGAATCTCTTATAGTTTGTGGATTAAAAGTTTGTTGTTAGATTTAGATAGATGGACAGACATAATTTGGAAAAGAATTCAAATTATTTAAACAAGTCCTACAAAGCATTCATGTATAAGAACTACCATATCTCATACCAAAATAATTTTACTATGAGAAACTTTATATATCTAATAAAAAAAAGTTACTATACATGTACAAGAATAACCATCTCTCGTACCAAATCTAGTTTACAACTAAATTAATTCAATCAATAAATCAAAATGTATTATTAGTCGTTTTATTTATAAGACGTCACTCTATGTCGAAATGCAAGGGAACAAACCACAGCAAACCAAAAAACTAACGTCATTATAAGCGACTTGCACACGAGGCTCGTTGGTATGCTCTTCGTGAGCAATAGGACTAACGTTCAATTCGGAGGTATCAGAGTTCCTGCTCTTCTTGCGCCGGAAGCCCTCGAAAGTGTCCAATAGTTCCGGTTCGTATTTCCTTCGCATCGTCGAGTTCCAATGGTTTTTTATCGCGTTGTCGGTCCTGTAAATCACAAGCCATTAATGCAAAATTAATAATGGCGACGACAGATTAGGAGCGTGAATTAGCCAGTCGTCTAGGAGAGTGTACTTTTCATCACCCGTTACAATTTTAAATATTATACGGTAACCACCTTTATTCAATTTCAATGTCTGTCGGCTGATCCTTGCACGCTCGGATTTTGGTGTTGTATAAGATGATGTGTAGTGGCCAACGAGAAACAATTTTTTTTCATTTTTAATTCAATGTGCAAGACCTTATACATCGCTGGGGATCCAATCTCAAGAGATTATTCCGAACCATTTTACGAACACTAGCAATATTATTTGGGATGACTGATGAAACAGGCCTTCCCATATGTTCTTCATCTTAAAATGGGTTGCGTCCATTACGATACTCTTTATACCATCGAAAAACAATGACTCGAGATGGCCCTTGATTATTAAACATTGACTGTAACCGCTGCACATATTGCTCCTCAGAGAGACTAACTTTAAAATAATTGCACATCATAAGCTCGCCAGTGCTTAAGTTTCAAATACATAGCTTGTTTCACGGAAACACCCTTCACGACACCTGTTTAAAAACGCGGGAAGCGAGGACTACTCGCGCTTGCACTTGAACTTAAGCGCAATCAAAACCAACGTTTGACAGTAGCTCAATAATTACAGAGTGATCCATGTATTACATGTATAAGCAATCATATCGTCTAAATCACAAGACGAAGGGATATTGTCACTTTAAAGCGACATGCTCAATTGAGCATAAAAGTGGGTTCTGTATACATAATCAGTATTATGTCTTTATATAAATTATGTGCTGCTAAGAACACGTCCTCCACTGTCTATTTTGAAAAGGTTTAATAAGAAATATTACAGTTAGGCTAACAATTAGTCTCTGAAATATTAAAAATATTTCATTTGTAAACTCATGATAAAAGAACAATACAAGTGTATTCTCCAATACAGAGGAGTGCAACAAAAGAAAAGCTGAACTCTAAACAATGTACATTTTCTTTATCAGTTTTATTTACATGAAAAAACGATAGTCGCACCTTAATGTTTATATGCTAAGACCAGGTTCTCGAAATATAATTCAACTCCAGGATGGGTCGCGTGTTCATAGTCTTCTCAATAATTGAAGATAACACATATAAAACATGATAAAAGTAGAAAGTGAAACTCAGACATTTGAATAACACATCTTAAACTGCATTTATTATTAAATAAAATACTGAATTTTTATTGAAATGTGATTCCTGCTAATATTGCCTGAAAATTATTTTGAGTTTGGTAAATCTTCAAAAACAAATTATTATGAAAATTAATATAAGGAACATGAAACAGTTTCGGTCTTTAACAAAATTTGGCAAAATGGGCGATTGACGATGTTTTTTCTACTATATTTTTAGATAACATTGGATAACGAATAACAAATTAGATTGTAAACAAATTGTTTTTACAAAGGTATGAGAGCCCAGATCCAATGAAAGAATTTATTGTGTATCCAATCGACAAAAAACAGCATGTAAAAACAGTCAATATTAGAAACAAATAATAGTTGACTCAATAATGACACAAAAGTTTAATGTCCCAACAGTGTAGTGTAGTGGCATATAGAAATAAGTGGTGGTCACTTGATGACCAAGAGCGTTGCCTACAAACCAGAAGGTACCAAATAGGAGCTTGACCACGGGCGAATTGACCAATGTGTTTTATATCTAAAGTCAAATTAAACCATGGACTTCTTGTTTTGGACAGCATGTTAAGTTGTCGGTCTCGGATGCTGTCATAACATCAGTGACAGCGGCCTTTAGCAGTCCCCAACTCCCATACCACCTTAATATTCAAACCCAAGATAAAAGAATAAAATTACAGGAGGGAGTGGCTTAGCAGTGAAGTGCGTAATGACATCAAATGTATTTATTATTCAGTGTCCAAAGGCTTTGTTACTACAATTTAAGCGGGTTAATATTATAATGTAAAGCTGAAGATTTTATATAATACCGTTGCTGGGAAAATTAGTTATGACAACAGAGAGACAAACAAACAGAAATAAGACATTATGAGAGGAACCGTTGTTGCTTCACCTTCAAGGAGGAAAAAGAGTTCCAAAACATTTATATTTGTTTTATCAAGCAAAGTCCTGTTCAACAGCTTTGTATGTTTTAATATAGAAACATAATTTTCATAACTTTTAAGACAATAGAGTTGAATCGGTGCTTAGGCTCACCTGCCAGGCAATAATTTGGCTATTTTGGCCCATTGGTTGCCGAGTTGTTTGTGCGCTTGGTATATCACCCGGTCCTCGTGCTCCGTCCAAGCGGTTTTCTTTATCGAAGGATTCAAATGGTTGTGCCATCTCTCTCTGAAACCGAAAAAATATAGCGATTATTTTTTTCTGTGTAACGTAGGATCACGACAAAACGTAAAGATCCATACGGATAGTAAAATATGCACATCTTCTTACTATATGAACGAAAACATCACGAAGTACGTAGCCGTTCACTCAAGCTACTTTCAAATATACAAGGGAGGCTTCGTAAACCAAATGATACCATTTTAGTCACCTTGAACACCTCTTTCTCGATATAATATTACTTAAGGTAGCTTTTATCATGACCAACTTCCGTCCTTGGAATGCAGGCATTTATTTTTTTTCTAATAAGTCCAGAAAGTTCAACATGAATAATTACATATAATAGTTCAACTCTGACTCGTGCCTGACCCCTCACACAACCCAGCATAACTTTCTAGCTAGTTTCATTGACCAGACCACATACTTTTTTGATGTTTTTTTGCTTTTTCTCAAAATGTATCTTATGAGAGATACATTTAAAAATCTCTCATACAGGAGTTCTTTTCAATTAATATCACAATATACTGAAAGCGACCATGTAATCAGCAATCGATCAGTGTGAGAGACTTCAGTTACAAGTCGCTTATTCTGAAATAACAAAAAATATGAGGGCATACTTCAGCACTGAGCTGATTATAGCCTGATGTGACAACTATTAAATCCAGGAAACAGCAAAACTCCAGGAAAGATATAGGGTAGAAATATAATTGGTGGGGACAAATAATAAACAGACCAGGGTTGAAACTCAGAACAGGAGCGTGAAGTGGATCAACATCATTGATAGCGAGAGCATTAGATACACATTGTATGCACATGCGGGTGGAAATGCAGTTGGTTATAAATTTAAAATGCTATGTACACTTATATTTACACCCCTCATTAATGGCACCCATCTAAATACCCCATTATGACCTAATGTATCTCAAGACACATTACATTAGTAAACAGTAGATAGCTGTATAGATAAGTATAAATTTTAAGTCCATCATCGCATATTGTATTAACTTGAGATCAAGATAATAATTTATTTTGTTGAACGCAGTTAGTACAATACGTTACGGCGACCGCAGAGTGTATCAGTATAAGCACGAGTCAGATGCCCCTAGGAAAATTTATGTGAAAATTTTGTTGATGAAATCACCGTCTTAAGAGAAACATTTCCCTGTATCTTGAAAGTTGCACACAAAACTTGATAACGTGATATAGATAAGACTTTAGCAACAGAGGTTGAAGAAAAAGTATGGTTGAGGAAGAAAATTGTATTTCAATGCACAAAACAGCCATGATTTATCTGACTTTCCACAATTAGATGAGACACAATTAAAATTATTATTTACTGGATCATATCAATCTCAGCCAAGCAATCGCTTATCTTGCTGAAATATTAGACGACGTTAAGAGGCTACACATAGATTTTGTTAAAGATCAATCTAATATCTTAAAACTGCACGTGAGAACAAGACATTTAGCCCAAAAGTCATATAAATGTTTTAATGAATATATTTCTCAAACGAACAATTGTGATGAAATCACTCAGGATGCTGCTCCTACTTGGCGGCGACAACTTGTTACTTATCATTTGGGCGGTATCAGTCGCGCATTCCTCGCCCAGCTGAGATACTCAGCCAATTATTTTGAAAAGACGATTGTACAGTAACGATTGAAGAAGACACTGACGAAGATTAATTATTATTATTAATATAATTAAAATTATATTTAAAGAATCAAAGCAGTATTACTAGCTCAGATATTCAAATATTCATATAGGGATAGCAATATTTTTTCCAACACTGTCCTTCTACCCTGATGATAATTTTGAAAAACATAAAATATATATAGAAAGGGCTATTTATATAAAAAAAAATCGTGAGTCTCTTGAAATATGTGATATTTTAGAGTTTGAAATTTTGAATTTGTGATATTCCGATATATAAATTAGTGCAGACTTCAAAAATATCTTATTTAATGCTTCTAATAAGAAAATTCACGAATAAATATTATGTTATAAGAGAAAAAAAATATTTTCAAAATTTGAAAAATTGTTTTATTTGAAAAATTAGCGCATTAAGAGGTGTAATAGCTTAAGGAAATGTTTCTCTTAAGACGGTGACTTCATCAACAAAATTTTCACATAAATCCCAGGACCCACGCTTATACTGCTGCACTCTTTAACCTAAAGTTTAACATTAGAATTCCAAAACCCTATTCCAATAGTTACCTGCATTGCTTCCCTATCCTTCCTTTGAGGTGGCGCGCGATAACTGTCCACTTCTTGGGTCCGTACTTGGCGACCAGCTCGACAACTTTCTCATCCTCCTGAAATTTAGATAAAATAGTATGTCTATTAAGATAATTTTCAGAATTACTATCAAGAGCTGACAAGAGCAACAAAATTTTTAAAATAAACATTTTTTTTATTACTCCTATTAATTTTTTTTTACTTGAGAAGGAATTAAGACATTTTTTTAATATAAAGATAAACGTATCAATTGGGGACTATAACAAATTAAGCTACACTTTACTTATTAGGTAGTAAAGTATCTTTTAGGTATATAATTTGGTCATACTTTTACCGATTTTTAATTAGAATTTAACTGTTTTTTTTATCATCACATAAAAATAACTTCTAACTTCAAGACGTGACACTTTTTATTTTTATTATCAATCATCTGAACTTGTCTGTGGTTTAGTTACCAAGTTATACTATTATATACAATATTAGTTACATAAGTAAAATCTAAGTGGCAGTCTCACATCCTTACAGCGGGCCAATCAAATCTGATCCGAAATGAAGATACATTTTTACAAGTTCCTTTCTAATTGCCACTTTAAACTGACGCAATATTATACAATTCAATTGCTTTAACTACGTATTTTCGTACAATAGAGGAAATTTGTGAGACTGCCTTTCAGACGAAGAAAAATAGTTCAAATATATAAACTAACATTTTCTTTTGTTAAATATGTATCTCTTTTTCAAGTGTGAATATTTGTCAGTCTTGAACTCACGCGCATGTGCTTTGGCCGTCGTCGCACCGTGGCAGTATTTTCTTAACATATATCTACGTATATAAAAAAACATGTCTAATGCGGCGTGACGTAAAAAAAGACTGATGTATAAGCCGGCAGGTAGGTATGTACTACGTTTAAAGACCGTTTGCGGACTTTAAGACTCCCCACGAGCGCCCCAACCACCTTTCCTGCGCACAATAGTGATGTGCTATAAAAAGTCCAATAACGCGTTCATCGCGAAAAAAAAATATATCGACATCGACACGGCCGTCACGCCGCGGTCGCGGATACGTCGATTTGCAAGAATACGATAACAAAAATGTAAAAACAAATGTAACTAAATTCGACCATTTTTATATAAGCCGTCTCAAAGCGAACTCATATACATGCAATTTACGTATGAAACGTTGTTTTATGCATATCTGTCTACCTTTCTGCGAGTACCATGTTTTAAATTCTTTCAAACTCGTCTTAGACTGTGTTTCATTTATTTCTCGTCTTACCGTTCGTGAGTAATGATTTTTAAAAAATGCACACCGGCATGCACTATCAAATGCATTCCATCAAATAAATTGTAAACATTATAGTGGAACCTTGTATCCTTAACGCAAATTAGACATGTCCATTATGCAATGTTCTTAAGTTATAATCTATAGTGCGAAAAATGTGTATTTATTATAATAAATAAAAAAACAAACGAGCCCTTTTCATTCGTAATCCCTTTACGCCCACGGGATCTGATGCCGATTCGTAATCGTTGCCTCGGCATAAACATACATTTCATCAACCGATCAATATTCCCGCTGCCTACGGAACCCTATATTACACGAGGCGGTGTCCTCTTTACGCAAATTCGTTACACATCACTCGCAACGCGAACGACCATACACGGAACGTGGATAGGTAGCCGGAGCTGCACGTGGGCGTACACGGCGATGTCGGAGGAAAAAAATTCAAACGGTCTCCGTTGAATCGGCAAAAACAGCTGACGCGACGGCCAGAGCGCCTCGGGTGGCGGAGGACGCCGCGATGACCTTCGCAGTCGGGAGGGCGCGCCGGTGGGCCACTTGTAGTGCTGACCATCCTCGTGATATGGTGAGACGTACCGTGATAAGTCTTCAATCACGCCTCAATCACAATCTTCTCGTTCGGATCGAGGGATCTGCCAATTTGAACCCTGTCTCCACACGCTGGCCCGGTACGAGTTTATAATGCTATTATGCCGTATAAGGCTATTCTGCATTTGAGGAACATTTACGTGTGAAGTTTCCGGTTATCTCTTGTTATTAAAAAGGCCTAACAGAAGGGTCGAAAGTACAGTTCAAGGGCTCACGGAGTTTGTTTGGTCACCTCTAAACACCTCGAAGGACGAATACGAAAAAAATAATTATATTCATGATACCTAACCCTACTAAATTATCTTGGGTTCAGACTTTTTAACTTCATTCAATAAATTTAAGTATTTTATATAAAGCTATTACTACCATTAATGCCCATGTTTAAATAACCAGGCAATGTGGTTAACACACATATAATTTGGGCATAGAAATCAATGAATGAACATTTTTATATAAAAAAAAAAACTACATAGACTTGTTTTAATTCGTTTTTGGGTTCCAAGCCAAAACGGCAAAAAAGGAACCCATGTAGTTTCGTCTTGTCCGTCCGCTCGTATGTCACAGTTATTTTATTCAAAAACTACAAGACGTATATTAATGTTTATAGTGTAGGTGTCTTGTATAAGCCACTACTTAGATTGATGGTTAAATAACAAAAATAAATACTTTTAGGGAGGGCACATCATACATGTAAAAGAAGGTGAAAAATTTTTTTCAGCATATATCAACGACTGGCACATATTTCGACAGTTCTTTTTAAAACATTTTAAGGTTTTTAAGCAATTTTCTGATTACGTGAATAATTTCGGATATAATCGCTCCAAAAGTGGCAGAAATTGTAAACCAAATATTTTCTAAGCCGTTTATACTGTATTTCAGATATTTCAGTGAAAAACTGCACTTCTCGACAATAGGATGTGAGTGCCATGAAGGTACGCTTTTTTGCTGATGCATTTTAGTTTACACTAGTTTAATAGTAATACTGAACATACCTACTTCTTTTTCTAGTTATAGGCGACTAAATTGCTTATAACTATCAGTACGGGAAACATAGAAAAAGTGTAACAACGTACTTTTTACATCTGTAATACATTTTTTTGTAATAATGGCTTCGGAACCCTATAATGAGCGTGATCCGACATGCTCTTGGTCAGTTTTTAATAATTCCACTAGTTTCTTAACTAGTGGGTACACTTCAACACTTTGTGTGTTTCCAATATTGATAGGAATAGAAATGCCGTTTGCGACAAACATTGATTGTATCGTATGAAATTAGAATTTGATCGGACACCTCGATAGACAGTCTGCGACATAGCGATTATATAAATGAATGCAAGAGACGCAACAATATCCTTAGTGGAATAGCATATTGAATGGCATTTGCATACTTGGTATTACCATAAGATATTGTTTTTCCTGAAGATTTTTGGTAAACAATAGTTTTGATAACGAAAATATAAATAAATAAAATAACAAAATCTACACATATTTAACAGCACTGATTTGGTTACTGTAAAATTAAAAATAATTGATTTATTTTCATGAATATAACTTTTTTAATGTCGCATCGTCTTTTATAGTATATTTTAGGTCATATTAGCCGCAACATCATGATATATACAAATCCTAATTAAGGGGAAAGTTCCATTCGTTCACGAGACTAACATTTTCATAGACCTATTTTTGACGTGACAACGTCTTAAATTAGGTTGCGGCTGGGAGTCACTTATGAAAAAGTGTAACGCTCGGTAACGTAACGATGAGTCACCGAACGAGAGAGAGGCCCGCCGAATGCCTTGCGTCTCTCTCCCACTCAACTATGATCGGTCTGCCGCGCGCGCAGCACTAGAGAATTAGTGCATAGCTTGCAAATGTATTGCAAGTTATTGTATGTATATTTGTATATAAATACGTATGTATGTGTAAAGGTAAAAATAAAATTTTGTTAATATGAAATTCAGTGCGAGATTCTTTGTATAAATTAATGTTTTAAATATAATTCTTTGTATAAATAAATGTTTTAAATTGTTACTATTATTTCATCCTTCTTCCTACTATACGAATGAATATTCACATTAAAATGATTTTACCATTCAAAGTCGTTGTCACGTAAAACTTTCGCCCGTATACCGACTTTACAGGCAACCAAATTTTTTTTTTTTTAATATAATATCCATTCACAAACAATACGTGCTCGAGGAAGTAAAATCACCTGTTCGTTACGTATGGAATCCGACAGAACATGTTTTGGCGTCTGACTCCAAACGCGGCCTCGTTCAACACTATATCGAGAAGACGTTTAGTACGTTTAAAATGCTTGCCTATTTAAAACTGTCGATGACATTTTACGATGTTCAGTTTCCTTTCCGATTTGTGTCCAATTTGAAGACTGATTAAAACGTAATACATACACTATGCCAATCAATTGACAAATTAATAAATACAACCTCACATTTGATAAATCTTTGGCCTGTAACATCCTAAACCCGCTTTATAATTTGTCACATAAGTACCCAATGAAGGTATCTTCAAGTGGTGTGCCCATCGATATGAAAAAGCAGTTGCGACAGATAGAATAATAAACTTTAAAGTGTTCCGATTTATACACGAAATTAATGCATATCGCGACGGGTCAACACTGTCCCGAACGAAGGCCTGGCGTTAACCCGAATGTTATTATTTATTAATAAAGAAACAAAAAGAAGCTACAATACTTTTTTTTTTGTATGAACCAGTTTATACATCGCCGTATGCCACGAGCAGATGGTATCTCTTAAGAGCGGCACGTCAGACAGACCGAACGCATGGAAAAACAGATAAAAAAAAAAGTGAACTTTACCAAGTCAAGGACGCCGAACGTGACACGCTCTGGATGCGTTCTTGTTTGGAAAGAAAAAAAAACCAAATGGCGTGTGACCCACCCAGAACAGTCTGGGGAGAAAAAAATAACGAAATAACACATGACCCGTTCGGACAGTCTCGACGTTTGGACACGTACGGCTAATCGGAAATACGTCTAAATATTCAAAGTTTTCGATTTTGAAAACCAAATTTGAGATTTTTAGACGCCTCGAATTTTCAATACCATTTCTAGTTCCGAGTATTTTTAGATGGATTTAGAATCGAGTATCTTAGTTTTATAGGTTATTAACATAACACTTCAATTCAAATAAGTCATATTTTATGGATTTACCACTCGTTCGGATGGCAGTTATCATAGCATTTTTTTCAAAGTAGAGATCTTTCTAAACCTAGACAAAAGATTTCAGACACATCATTTTATCCAAATAATATATATTATAAAAGCGAAAGTTTGTGAAGGTATTTGAATTGATATTTGCTACGCTTTCACGCAAAAGCTACAGGGCGGATCAGTGGCGGATTTATAATTTTTATAAGCGTAGGCCACTTTATTTCCGCCGCCCCATGAACCTTTCTAAAATAATAATTTTCTGACATCTGCCGCCCCTAGGCCGCAGCCTACACGGCCTATTGGCAAATTCAGGACTGGGGCGGATTATAATGGAACTTTACTACATTACAGTTTATATATCAGAATAAGATGTAGGTTATTATTTATAAAGATTTTGCTCGTGGCTTCGCCCGCGTGAACGTAGCAAAGGCGGAACCGGTATATATCGACGGAATCAGAATTGAGAGCGGGACCTAGGTCGGAATCATGGTTGATAGCCTGCTCGGTCGATAAAAAGAATCCATTCAATAACATCTGATAGGAGTCAATTGTATTACTCAGAGTTTGAGATCGCGATGAAATTCTTGATTAAACACCTACGCCCGTCAACACTTGTACTAGTCAATACGTCATATAACGTCACCGAAGCATTTGGTGGGTGGCTACACCCCGCCCCTCGACCCGCAGTATGTAAAGGTCGAGTTCTCTAATGTTTATATTATAAACATTCTTATAAGATATTCGAGATTTTTAGAAAGCACCTATTGTTAATATAATTTTCTGGACATTTGTTTATGAACGCGCGGAAAACGCATTTTTTAATATTTTTTTAATGTTTTAGTTACTGAGCAGTTTCTCAGACCCCGCAACGAGACAAAATGCTCAAAATCTTGCCTGAACATGCAGAAAGTGAAACTCTATCTCATTTACCTAAACTATCGTTGGCTACAGGCAAATATGTATTAAGCATGGGTTTTTGTTTTACGATTTTACCTTTAGATACCTTTTTTTATTGTACAATATACGTTTGCAGCTGGCGAGAAATTTGCACCTTTATGAATTCGTCTACCTCTCATTACGACGTCAATTGAATTACTTATTAGAGACGGCGATGCCAAATTGCTACAATTTTATTGCACAATAAGAATTATGTCGAACGTGGCCCAACTTGGTCCTAACTGTATGTTAGTGTTAGTTGGTAATTAGCCCTTTCGTGTAGGTACGCACATTCGTCACGCACTATATTCAACAATAGGATAAGCGAAAACAAAGCATTCATTCATACAAGTCGGTCACGACTGACTATAGAGCATAAATTACAATTATCGCGTTTTTTGGAAGCGACCAATTTGTAAATAATAGCGACAGAATTGGAGTTTGGTAAAATGACAAAGATATTATTGCAAAATCTAAATATGGGAAGTAGCACGTATAATTAATCTAACCTTTTCATTTTTTTTTTTGTTTTGACGTACAAATAAATAAAAAAAGTAGACACAATTTTTCATTTCGACTCACTTTGTGGCGTGTTTTGTGAAAAAAAAATAAACGAAAATGTTTTTAAATTAAATGAAACAACAGTGTTCAAATATCTAAAATCACACAGTGAGGAAATTCAATTCCTTAAAACAGGAAAAGCCTGAATCCAGATTTAATTTTGTACAGATCAAATGTGTTCACATTTAAAGACACAAAAGTCGTGAAAGAGACAAAAATATATATCATACCTCCAGAACGGAAATCAATTATAATATCTATCATAACTAACTAACTAATTTAAGACATAAAACAAAATAATTAATGAGAAATGTTCGGTTTCAATGTATGCCCATGCTGTAATAATTTGATCGATATAAGACCCAGTTGTTTGAAAGAATTTGGTTTTACTGTAGTCACTAGTGGAAAAAATTAAACAAATAATGATATTATGGCAGTTAATAAATACCTTAGACATAATATCAAAACGTACAAAAAGCTTTATTTTAACGATATTCCGGTATATGGGTTTTTTAGTAAATTAGAGCATGAATGAAACTACTATATAATTTAAGGTACACAGTGAACGGATTTTGATAAATTAATAATCGTGGTGACACGCACTCAGATTAAAAATTTATTTCCTCATTTTTGGATTTCGGTCAAAAATGAGATGCGACTAACAAGCATTATCTTTCAAATCCCATAAGAATTAAGAACGCACGTTCACAACTCTATCGAAGTTGAATAGAAGCGAATAATGGTAAATGTTGACGCGGGCCACATGATATCATCGATGCCATCGACCCCAAGGTGTGCGACAGTTTACGATCGGGGCCGTTCTTCAGATAGCATCACGGCGAGAGCGGGCCGCTACGGAATAAATACATTTTAACTCCGACATGCGCGATTGTCGAAAATACCCCTTTTTTTAGGACTTTGTACAGCGAATTTCCGTTGTTTTACCAATACACACACACACACACACACACACACACACACACACACATATATATATATATATATATCCACATTCTAGAAGTCGACGGAGAACATAGCTGAACACACATCCGCTCACGTAGACGGCTTGTAAGACTCATCGCTGATTCTACATGTCCGCTGCGCAGACAATTATGTTACTTAACAAGCGATATCGATGTGTAGTCGATATAAAAGTCATATGGTCGATAATTGGCATTACAGTTTAAAGCGATATCGACTCGACATCTGTCTCACGTTGACATCGCTATCTTTGGTGTTACCATAATATAGCTGGTGTTACCATATTTTGCGCTTTCTTGGCAAATTTTTCGTTTCTTGTGAATGAATTTGTTGACCAAGAATCATATAGAGACCATAGCGAGCCATTCAGACTTTAATTTTAGGCAAAAATAAGAAACAAAACACTCAGGTCAACTAAAACAAAGTAGCGAAAGCACTTATTTTGATCACGCGTCAAAATCGAGTCGACTTCGTGTATCGCTTGTACGTTCAAATGTCAAAAATGTAGTCATAATAGGACAAATGCCGCTACGCACGATACAGATCCGATATCACTTTGACATCGTGTTTTCCGTGTCCGTAATACGAAAAGTGTGTTTGACGGGCATTTGAACCGACTCGCGTCCATATCGATATATCGCTTGTTAAGAAACATAATTGACCGCTGCGCTGGTGCAAATCGCGTCGCCCCGCCGCCGTCGGCGCCTTGTTTGAGCGTGGCCGACGCGAATGCCAATATTTAGGTGTAAGTCGTACCGTAAGGCACTACAATAAAGTAATAATTAAGTAATATTAAGCGATTAAAAAAAAAATAGCCATAGCTTATTATTAACTGGCTGCGGTCATTTTGTGACGCTGGAGGGCTCGATTCTGGACGGGCGCCGCTTATTTTGTGTTTCTACATCGCATGACTTAAACTGTGATCGAAAACAAAAGATAAGGAAGTAAATTCGCACGCCGGGAAAAATTCACCAGAATCTTGGGACAGGCGAGGTGTTATCTATCACGCACTCCGTCAACTCGGACATCATAATGCAACGCAATAACGAATATTTGTTCGTTCATTTCAGCCATTAAGCATACAGTTCTGGACACGAGTCCCTCTCCTTGGATTCCCCGATTTTATTCGGTATTTTAATCAAGAAAAGGGTCTTTCCAAGGTCAACACACTTGGCTGCAGGTTGATGGAACAGGCGGCAATGAAGTGAATCACCTTTTTGATATGCTATTAAGATAGATATAAATAATAATTAACGAATATCAATTGTAGTAGACAGTTCAGATGGAAGAACAAATAAGGATTAACGAAATGATTCCAATAACTATATTATTTTTATTAACGTACACAATTATATGGCAAAATGCTCTACTTCTGAATTAATTTGAAATAATGAAAACAAATAACAATATTTTTTTTTTTCACAAAAGCAATTTTCCCCTTCAATTTCGCTTAAACAAATTGTCCTACACTATAATTGGTATTCCAAGCAGTACTTTACGCGATTTCGGATTCATTTCGGCAATAGTACAGAACAATTCCAACTCACCTCCTTGGTCCAAGGCCCCTTCACCAGCTCAGGGTTAACGACCTTCGTCCACCTCTGATGGCATTGCACATCTGACCTGTCAGAGAACTGTGATGCCACCTTCTCCCAATTTTCTTCATATAACTTCACGTACGCCTTCAGTCTCTTATCCTGTATAAATTGAGTATTTATATCAAAGAACATAAACAAAAAATAACAATTATTTTGTGTTTGTAATCACACTAGCTAGCTCAGCTTGGTTTTGTCCTTTCCTATGCGTGACATGTATAGGTTTTACTATTTTTTGCACATTTTGGAAAAAAATAATTTATTATTTTTAATTTCTTATGCTGATCAACCGAAATTATTGTGTAAAATACGAATCACTCCGATTTATAAATATAATCTACTTAGTAACTCGTCCACAGTGACACCTATCGACTCCAGCTTTCGTTTTTTGTCATTAAACTCACATATATTGTGAATATGATACATTTAGATCACTAAACGTAGAATTTCGTGAATATTCGACCACAGCGCCACCTATCGAATCGGAATTTTGTGATTTATTTTCCTTGTAACACTAAACAAATCAAATGTTGTAAACATATTTCGTTTCCATATATACAGAATTTGTTAATAACTTGACTGTAATATTATACCAATACAATATCAAATAATATCAATAAAAAATAAATACTTTTTTATGTTTATCAAGCTCGCTTTTAATGCAAGAGACACACTGATTAAATTTCAAATCCACACCGTTGTATGCTGTTTTAATTCATTTTCAGAACGGAACATCAATTATTATGAATTGCTTTGAGGATAAAAAAAGGTTCGGAAATTAAAAAAAAACAACAAAAAGAACTTAGGGCTCGTGTTGTCTCAAGACGGCATTAATTAGACCAGCATAAAGACTATAGCCTAATACCCTGGAATTTACAGACCCTACAATATAGGGTACCTAACTTATTAAAAAGCATATCGTAAGTACTGACTTTAATATTTATCACACATCCCGAAACTATGATACTACCAGGTCCAAGATTTTTCCGATGAGATTCAAATACTATTTTATTAGACTTCAATTCAAAAAGATTGGCCTTCGATAGATGTGTTACTACCTCTTCCTTCGTCCACCTGCCCTTGTTGATGACCTTCCTCGGCCCAGCGCCTTTGGTTGTAGTCGAGATATCCTCGTACGCCGCGGAGTCTTCCGAACATTCGCTACTTTCGCTTTCATAGCCGCTGCGCCTGCGCAAACGGGAAATGATTGAACATTAATAGAGGATTGAAGAGAGAAATAAAAAAAAATATGAATGCAACAACGGCGACTGTGACTAAACTGATTATAAGTTTTTCCTAGTTAAGGCATTACCGGATCCAATTATTACAAAACTACTTTATAAATACAGATATACTTTATTTGGTTATATTCTGCGTAAAAACCGTCACGTTAAGTATTTTATCACGTCATATTTTAATTATAATATAAATACGCTACACTTGTATAATAAAACAAAATATTCTCTACCAAAGAAAATGTTTATAAAGAAAAGGTTTAATGTTATTGATGTTTTAATAAATAATAATAAATTTTATTTAATGTCTAGTTCTTTACCACTCCACCGCTGAATCATATCCTCCCATGATTCATTTATTTACTTCAGAACGAAAGCTTTGGATTTTAAGCCCCCCTCGCTGGACCAGGTCGCGTCCGCTGTCCGGAACCGACGGCTTAGATTATTTTCCAAAACAAGAAGCGAGTGGTTTAATTTGACATAATTTAAAAGTCATGGGTAATTTATCGAGATAGAAGATCTAATACCTTCCGGCTTGAATGCAATGCTCTTGACCTCTAGACCACCTTATGTAGTGTACAGTACAACGCGCGAAAGTGCCAAACTGCCTACGAATGATCTAGTGCGCAGGTATAACGCTTCACGACCCTTCTGCCCCGCTTCCCTATTTTAGGTTGCGACGCTTACGTCACAACAACAACGTCAGAGTTTCGTGCGTTGTACTGTAGTAAGAATTATAGTATAATAACTGTATATTTCATACGCACAGGTACATACTGTATTGTAAATAGAGCCTGATGCGAGTAAGTGCCCAAAACATTAAAACGACAACTTCATAATTTTTGTAACTTCGTAACGACAACGTATTCATCAACTTCTTTTAATGTTATATTATACAGAACCCTTGGTGACAAATCGAAACCTGTTTTCAAAAGACGTTCAATAAATTTTTCAACTGTTCGATACATGAGTATAGAACGAACACAATCGAGTATACATTCAACAAACGAATGTCATTAAGTCTAGTGGACACTGAATATAACAATGAACTTTTTGTAAAGTCGGTAAAAGTTTTACGTGACAACGACTTTGAATGGTAAATCATTTTAATGTGATATTCAACTGTTAGATAAGAAGGATGTAATAGTAACGAAAACAATCGAGTATACATTAAACAAAGAATCGAATTTCATATTAAGTTTTAACACTACATACGAATATAACATACAATAACAACATAAAAACCGATCAAATGTATCATCGTTACGTTAAACAAATGACGCGCAGTCAAAAATGTATCGAGGACGCAACCGGTGCGAAACGCGGCTTGTCACATAACTGTGTAACACAATAACTCCATGTGGCATATTACATCCGAACCAATCGAACGGGTGTGCTATACGAGTGGAAGTAAATCGAACGAGACGCGCGTGTAATCCCCAAGGACGCCCGGTGTGTGAGTACTTTCATGCTTTTTTTTTCCGTCGCCGGCGTGCTTTGGGGCCCAAAGGTTTTCTCGTCACGTCTCTATAGCGAGTCGCGTGCGCACGGTCACGAGAGCCTATGTCCTACGCCAAGGAAACGCTTATTTTTAGACACGTGCTTCGGGTCGCTTTCTGTACGCGCACGCGCGACATCGCGCCGCGTGCGATTATGTGGCCAGTGCGAGGATCGCACGGGAGCATGGGTGTTGGACGTCGAAACGCGACAGATCGATGCAGTGACCCTCATCCATGAGGGCGCTTTCATCGGAAAGGTCTCCGTCACCGATCCGACTTCGTAGCCCGTCAGTCGGTGGGTACGTCACAAAATATACACGCTAGCACACATCCGGGACTATGTGCACAAATGTCCAAACAAGATCTGTTCTCCATGCACCCTATTGTCTATTTGATCAGGTGTACGAGTAGGTACGTGATGGCATTCACCGGTGTCCAGGAATCCGTATACGAACTTAATAATGCATTCTACTTAGTCCGTTTTACGATACCGTACAGGATCTAAATACGTATACGGTACGAAAAATAAGACAAAATTCTACCACAAAATTAGAAAAGTTTTGTTTACTTAAAATATAACGTTTCCGTATTAAATTAATACGAAAAGAAAATCACGGTCATAGTAAAATAAAATTATTACAATATCAAACAGTTAGCCAATGTTTTCAAAAGAAAATTCACATACGTACATATACACCTACGAAAAAAAGATTACTGTATAAACTCAAACAATAACGCTGTTCAGCGTAAATCAAGAGATTGCGACGGTTAAAAAATATAATACGTAAAAAAGGTCAAAATCTATGGGTTGCCCTAATTCGAATTTGTTACAGACGTAGGGGCTTAGAACACACTAGTGTTTCATATCATGAAACACACGTACTGCATTTTCGTATCACAGTTCAGTGAACGACACATTAGCTCAGAGAATATTAAACAGGTGTTTTACTTTATCCATTTCCGTAATAATAACCTTCAATTTTATTTAATTACGAACTATGAATAGAGTGAAGGAAAAATTTAAAATTAAAGTAGGTACGTTAAAAGTATAGTCTACAAAAAAAAAAACTTTTCGTAGCTTCGAACATTCGAGCTACGACATCCTATACTATATGTGTCTTTTCCTCTTTCCTTGGCGATAAAAATGATTAACAACTCCTTGGAGGCCGGCATACGAAATGTCAATTCTATAACGTCTAACCAGCTGTAAAGTCAGGCACGCGGTATTACGTAAGCGGTTTTATTTATGGTATTTAAATTTTCGACCTTGGCCACGACGTGCGAACCTCAAGGATAAGAGATATGTTTTACATATGATATACGGGCGTAGCCGAAGTTAGCATATCCCCTATAGGATATACCTGAAATACGAGTATGCGATATTGAATGTGATTAAGTTAATTAAGAACAAAACAGTACACATTCACAAAGTTACTCTTAGCCTTTTGATGATTAAATAAAATAAGTGTCTTACCGGCACTTATACAAGCACCTGACATAAATAAGTGCTACATGAAAGAAAATAAAACAAAACATTACTCTTTCTAGAAAAAAAATATATATATATTCCAGCCTGCCTTTATTAAATTCATGCTAAAAAACAATGCACATTCATTCACACTAAACTCTTATGTACATGTGTGTCCTTTAAAATACAATCTTGTCGGGTGTTCAGAATCGATACAGCGACGTGAAATACGGACGTTTTAAAGGGTGGTCCCGAACCTAATGTACACATTCGACCGAGAATGACAACCCGCGCCTCGGCGGAAACGAGGTACGTACGTGCGGTATTTAACGAAGCTGTGCTTGTTACGAGGCGTCATGTTCACGCGTTAAATGAATATAATGTTATATTTATAACCGAATATATATATAACATTTTAATGATATCAGAAAAAAACCTAAATTTTAAGACGAATAGACGGTCGATGTTGCGTCAAATTAAAGAAAATGAGAGCGACAGTTAGGGCGGGTGGAGAAAATAAGATGGTAACGCAAATCGTAAAAGTAAGATTTGACAGATATCGTAAGGACAATCTGTCAAATCTTACGTTTACGATTACGGATCGCGTTGTTATTACAGATGCAACCCACGGTCAATGTCAAACACGAGGAAAAATAAGGAGGAAAAATAACAAATATCGATAACGATTTCTCAAATTAACAGTTTCAGACGTGAATGTACTTTAAAAATACCTCAAAAGCCTAACTACCGACTAATCAAACCGGAGCCGAACGAGTTTGGAGCTTTTGAGGAACTACAATTCCTATCTAATTAATCGGCAGATTAGATATACATTGAGATCTAAAACTAGACTTTAGCCATCAGACGTGTTTAATCAACAACTGATCAATGATTCCGACCGTTGAGGCTAAGTTCGCGACAAAAAAAAAGCCACTTCAATAAACCGGTTTCAAATCATCATCAGCTGATATCTCGAGCCGGTCTGCATTCCCATTGACTGGAAATTATGCTAAATAATGACGCATGCCTGGTATAAATAAAACATATGAATAATTCGACTTCGTACACTCGGATTTGTCCAAAAAAAAAAATAGATCCGTGTGAAATAGATTTTTCGAAGTTGACCGAAAAAAATTTACCTAAATACAATATTAAAAGTCTAATAAAAATTTATGTAAAACCAGCAATGTCCGCTGGCAAATCAAATGTAGACATTAACATGCCAACGACAGTAGTGTTTCTACGCCTCTATTCTCTTAACATTTTAAAGTGGCTTTAAATCTTGAATTTATCAAGATTTCAACATAGATATTACAAGCTTTTCAAATACATTTAAATAAAATAATATGTATCAAATTCTAAACATATCCGATGCGTACTTATATGCATTATTATATGTAATAAGGTAAGAAATAAAATTGTTTCGTAGCCATTTTATAAGGTATTATTGATATTATCGAACATTGTAACAATTTCAGAACTGTTTATTTCTTGAGATATTGAGATATACAATAGGTATGCAACTCGGTAGGGATATTCACATTTTTTTAGAAATTCTGTACACTCATCTCTTAGCGTGTTGATTCTAAAACGCTTAGTCGCCAATGATTTTTAATTACCAAAAAACTTTAATTGTAGGATAGAGTCACAAGCATATATATAAAGATCGCATCCATCCATAGTGAATGAGGTTTTGGTTGCTGTTATAAATATTAAAAGTGTATCATAAAAAACGCGTTTAACCATCCGTAACGGTGTTCAGAAGCACTATTTTCGAAAATAGTTAAAAAAAAAATTGCACGCACAATTTCTACTAATTCGTTCTACTAGAAGCAAATAATCTGCAAAAGCTATATTCGCGTAAGCAATAAATAAGAATTTCGTACATTTTTATCTATCCTATTATAATTCCTGGAAATACTATAGCAAATGCTGCTAACTTCACTCGCGATTTAACATTGCGTTCCGATACGCCAATCACAAGCAGTTGAAATATTATTTCATTTGATGATTAACAATCATAGAACTCGACTATTTGCATAGCACTTTATAAACATATTTATGTAAACGAGGTATCACATGTTTGATAGCATGTAATATCTTGAAATTCGGCTTCGGCGAGAACTTCATAATGATTTAGCAACAACGTCTCTTCAAAACGGGCCGTCACAACAGACTAAATATGACGTATTTAACCACATAGAAGCACTTTTAGCACTATTAAATATTTTTGACATTGGAAATTATAATTTCTACTACATTTTCCGCTCATTGCACGTACACCACTTTTTCATAGAAATTGAAAGTGTACATTGAACATCGTTGCTAAAATGTGTGCGGGATTATTTGAAATTATGCAAATTTTTCATTCTTTTGCTTTCGAAAATATTACTCCTGGTGTCTACGCTTACGTGCGGCTGTGAAATTCGGGTATGCCAACAGAAAAATAGAAATAGAACCAAAGCAGTGGAATTGCAACCCTTGCGTAGTATGGTGTAAGGTATATTAAATGATAGGTGTAGCGATTTAATAGTAATATTAGAGAACGGTGTAGTTTGCAAGAAGGTGTAGTGATTAAAATAGAAAAACGTTTCACCATATGAAAGGGACGAATTTGACTGACGAAAAAATCTATAGAGCTAAAGTGTATTGGGCGTCGGATTAGAAATGTCGACAACTGCGCCCCAAAATCTCGTGCGCATTAAATTGAAGGTGTGTCAAAAAAAAGGCAAAATTATAAAAATCGCAAATGGACGAGCTTACATGAAAGGATCGATAAATGTCAATGAAGCGACACAGATTATATGTAAAGATCGTAACGATTCATGTAGAAATCTACGGTGTGTGCTTTCCGAGAAATGAGCTTAAATATCTAAGTATACATAAATCAGTAATGAAATAGCGCGCGCTAACTTTACCAGCTACAGTAGTTTACACCTAATGATACGCTCTTAACAAAGATAATAAAGAATCTCGAGCTTCAACCGACTCCCAGTAATGGAAAACCAAGGGAATAAACAAAGCTTAAGGTCACAGACGAGGACTTCCGATTATGATTACGATTACGGGCGAAAAAAGAATCAAAACGTGAGAACAGCAAACATTTACTACGTAAACATAACAAGTACAATATTTGTAGACCTTAACTGGCTACCACCATCGGCAAAAACGTTTAAGACAAAACGCCATTTTCTGCGTGCACAAATAAATTTTTTTCATTAAGCATTTTTAAAGTCGCATCGCATTCATATCGCACTTAACGCAAATCATGGAGAAATATAAAAATTGAATATTAAACAGATTGCGAAGTACTTCCGATATGCTTTATTTTTTCAAAGACTTCGTGTGAACTCGGAGCAGTATTTTTTTCAATCGGTCAGTGTCATCTTTTTAATTTATTAATGTTACGTAAGGCACAAGGGTACATCGCCTAAGTATATGCTGAAATAAGAACACCTGAATAGTGTTAGATCTGAATGATCCTGACGGTTTCAATTTTTGAATGTTCTGCCTCTAAAAGGAATTTTTATCTCCTATTACTGCGGCTAGTGATAACAAATCATTTTAAAGTATTGTGAAAATATATAAGTCTGTTGCGACTGATCTGTACTTTTGTATAATGACGTCCAACTGTTATTCATAACCGTATGATGCTTACTATGACTTTTAAATCAATAGATCATTACGCTCTTGAAATTTATTAAATTGATAGAATAAATTTCTGATTGAATGAAATATTTAATGCATCTTTCAGTTAATACAATTCTATAGGTCTTTTCATCAGAAGACTAGCGCATGCGTAGCCGCCATGCTGAAATGGTGGGAATTCAAAAGATTCCTACAGTTTTAATGAACAATGGCTGGAAAAGCAATACTATCACCACAATCAAATAAATTATTGGAAGAAACCATCGATGGTGCTTCACTTATTTGTGATTCAATTGAAGCTCATAATTGTGAACAATTAAAACGATGACTAAAATGTCATGGACGTCCATAAAAAGGGAAAAAAAATGAGCTGATAGAGAGATTAGGTATCAATATTTGCGTACTATTTATATAAAAAAAAAGGAATACATATTAACAATTTTATCTTTATCAATAATATTAAGTCATTTGTAGTACTGAAAAAACCAGTTTTTTTTTAACATGAATGTGACTCATAAAAATATAATTATTAAAATAAGTCATTAATATTTTGAGATTACATATTTACATTACATATGATATTATTGATAAGAAAAATGTAAATAAGATATTGAATATTTTTTGTACTTTTTATTATAAATAAAATCTTAATGACGAGAGAATATATAAAAAATTTATAAAATAATATGTATTGTCTTTGAATGATTTTAGCCGTGTATCACTTTTACATACTCCGTAACAACACCGTTTTGTTGTTCCTTTTCGTACAGTCAACATAATTTAAATGAAATATATATTTTTTTTTCAATTACAGGTCTTATTACTTTCTTTTCTTTCAATTTTTTACAGTGAAAATGCTTCAACAAAAATTGTTTTATTTTCATTTTTTATGTACGGGCACTTTATCATGGTTGCTTATCAAAAACTGTACGAAAAAGATGGCTGATGCTAACGCATGCGCACAAAAAAATTTTGAGATGAAAAGACCTATTCCACATATATAATTTGCCAACTGATCCTTTTTTTTTAATTTTAAATCAGTTCCAAGGGGCAAACACGGGCATGCGACCCACCAAGAAGTAGGTGGTCAGCGACGTTCATGGACCCTCGCAACCCCAAAAGAGTTATCAGTGCGTTGCCCGCCTCTCGGGTATGAATAGGATATCTGATGAAAGGGGAAATGGTCTAATGGAGGGGCTAGTCGGTCGCTCTCACTCATCAGACGCAACGCAACACCGGTCCAGCCGGCTCATTTAAACGCTGTAGCTGTTGTTGCGCACACGACAAGTTGGCCACGGCACGGCTCTGCCACGTATCGCACCAGCTTATAATCATCCCAGTGTCGGGACATTCATTCCCACATTCGTTTTTGACGTGACAACGTCTTATAAATTGGTTTGCCGGGTGACACTTCAAGAAACTGCGTTACGCTCCGCTCACGTTATGCGCTCACTATGAGAGCGAGTGAGAGGCACGCGTCCCTTCCACTCGGGCATGGTTAGCCCGCCTAAGAGCGAGAGAGACAGACATAAAAAGTGAGAGGCACGCGTCCCTTCCACTCAGATAGGAACAAGTTAAGTTGTAGTAAACGCTGTTTCATTGTACGCAAATGTATTGCAAGTTATTGTATGTATATTTGTATATAAATACGTATGTATGTGTAAAGGTAAAATAAAATTTTGTTAATATGAAATTCAGTGCGAGATTCTTTGTATAAATTAATGTTTTAAATATAATTCTTTGTATAAATAAATGTTTTAAATTGTTACTATTATTTCATCCTTCTTCCTACTATACGAATGAATATTCACATTAAAATGATTTTACCACTCAAAGTCGTTGTCACGTAAAACTTTCGCCCGTATACCGACTTTACAGGCAACCAATTTTTTTACTTGAAAATCTTGGACGAAAACACTGGCCCAGTGAAGATCGGGATCAGTTAACGACCACTGTGTCACCAATACTATGACAAAGTTTCATCGACGGCTTAAAGCACTCTCAATTATTTTCTGATAAACAAAATTAATAGAATGTTACGATTGTAAGATAAAACTTCAAAGTCTATATTTCCCCATAGCTTAAGTAAGCCCAAATATTGTATTTATGATCGTGGACGATACATCACTTCCTGTTGTCGATAAAACGGCGTCCTCCGCGTAGGGCAATGTCAGATAAACTGAATCTAATCACGATAAAAACTACGATGCGTTGGTACGTGAGAAAAAAAATCATTATCGTATTATGTATTTTCAAGTTGAAAATTATCAATATGCGCTTAACCCATAATTGGGTTAGTCGGCGTTCATTTTGCATGTTCTATTGCATCTTTGTTATTGGGGAGATTAGCGAATAGTTGGAAAGGCAGAACGATGTTCTCTTCTGCCGCACCTAAAAGGTACGCATGGCGAGGATACGCGACGTCATGAAATATAACTTAAAATAAAAAAAATATATATGAAAGTTATAACGAGTCCGTCCGGCCGTTCGGTCCAAGCGTTGGAAATCACAAACTCACCATTCTCAAGATTGCTTCTCTGTATCTCCGGTTCGATTCTTTTTTGATATAAAAACACTCGTTGGAACGAGCTCTTTTATTTGAGCTTTTGCCAACTTGTATCAGTTGGGTTGTAGAGAAGCTAGGTGTGAACATTCCACTTGACTTTCAATTTAACTTTGAAGTAAAGGGCTGTCGTAATGCTTTTGAGAAATATCAATTGAATGAAAAGATTACTGAACGGCACGAAACCTATAGTAAAAAAAAATGATGTATGAGAACAGTTTAGAATTGAAGATCATAAATGGTACGAATGTTAGACAGCGGGGGACCGTTACCGCGTAAAGGCTAATCAATCCGACGCTACTGTTCCATTTTCATATAAGGAAATGCGATTTACTATGAATGTGGCATTCAGCATAACCATCGCTAAGCCGCGGGGACAATCCATAGAGTAGGACTCTACTTACCTGAACCAGTCTTCAGACAAGGTCAATTGTACGTAGGCCCTATCGCGCGGAAAATCATTCAAATATGTGAAGGTCGAAATTATACCTGAGGGTCGAAGCACAGTCAAATATTATTTGTAAAGAAGTATTGTGAAGTCAGTGTTAATAAACGGATTATGCTATCATGTTCATAATTTTTCATGCCCTGTAATCAAGTTAGGTTAGGTTACAATTACTCATCGTATGAGAGCATTATATTTGAATTACTTATCAATACAATGCTGTGGAGCAGGACGGCTCCTTTAGTATCATTTAAAATATATTTGTTTACCTAAGACATAAAATAACTAAAACACAAAATTTCTATTTTATTTGCTTATTACAAACGAAAAATAACATGTATCATTTTTGATAAAGTAGCTCTAATAGAGTGACACAAGCGATGAAATGCTTTATGGAAAAGCCAATCCACATGTGTTTTGTCCGGTTTCTTTGCGTGCTTAAATCATTTATTAGGTTATTAAGAAACTAGTTACGAGGGGCACACTATAAGTTTTGAAACTGGCCACTTATATAAACAATATTTAAAGAGTAAGTATTACATATGAAAACGGAACTCTGGCTGTAGATTACAGTTTGTTTCATCTGTCAGTTGTTTTTATTTTGCGGCGTCATTTTAAAAATTGCGTGTATTCATCACCATGAATTTAAGTGGCGAAAATTTTCATTGTATGATTTCCTACGATTTTAAGTGTAATTTGACAGCTCGACTATTTATAACTGGTTTGGTCAGTGGCGGTCGTGTCAATCTCAGTAACGAATTTCGCGATTGTCACTCGTCCACCGCTATGGACAACAATAACATCGATGCTGTGCGCCGTATTATCAAAGCAGACAGGCATGTGACCTATCATGAGATTCGGACATCCTTAGGCATAGGCATGAATCAAATACGATCAATCCTACACAAACATTTGGGTATGAATAAGCTGTGTCCATTCCACGCAATTTGACTGAGGCTCTTAAAACGTACCGCATCACATGATGCAATGTCATGCTTACCAGAGCTGAAACCAACCAAATGGCGCGCGAGTGAAGTGTCTCTAAGCGGATGATTGCTTTTTTTTTTTCAATAAAACGGGATACGAGAATTGTCGTACCTTGAATAGCGATTGGTACATGAGCATTTGTTTGCCGGAAGTTATTGACGAATTCCGTAAAAATAACCCTAAACATAACGTCTTGCACCACAACGACGCCAGTTTTCAAGGGCCAAATGGACAAATAAATTTTTGAAGGGGAAAAACGTAGAACTTTGAACAATCCTGCATACAGTCCCGACCGTACATACAGCATATAGCAAGCACCTTGTGACTTCTTTTTGTTCGCAAATATTAAGAACCAATTACGTGGTCAGCGATTTTCATTGCCAGAAGAGGTTGTTGAAAAGTATAAAAAACATGTTTTCGTGATCATCAGGGAGTGGCATAAAAATTTAGATAATTGGTTTATTCGTATTAAAAAATGCATTTATGCTAACGGAGGATATATTTTGAGAAACAATAAATTCATTTTTGACCATTCATAGTCATTTTTAGGATTCCGAGTTAAAATGGCATAAACGCAACCCTTATAGTTTTGTCCTGTCCGTCCGTCCATCCGTTTGTATGTCACAGGCATTTTATTCAAAAACTACAAGACGTATATTGATGAACTTAATAGTGTATGTGTATTGTATAAGCCACTACTTAGTTCGTTAGTTAAACCACAAAAATAAATATTTCTAGGGGGGCACTCTCCATACATGTAACAAAAGCTGAAAAAAAAATTTCTGCAAACATCAACATGTAGTATATATTTCGACAGTTCCTTTAAAAACATTTTAAGGTTTCTAAGCAATTTTTCAGATTACGTGAATAATTTCGGAAAAAATTGCTCCGATAAGTAGCAGAAATTGTGCCCGCCTTTGTTTTCTAAACCATGTGTCTAAAAACAAAAAAAAAATAACGACCGTAACGCTTAATAAATACTCTACGTTAAAAGTATTTATTAAGCGTTACCTTCGTTATTTTTTTCATGTTATTATTTTAAATTTTAAACACGTTATTAATTTAAACATGATCGGATATACTATTTTTGAGTTATTGCCAAAAAACTGCGCCTCTCAGCAAAAGGACGTAAATACCATGAAGATACGCTCTTTTGCTGATGCACTTTAGTTTACACTAGTTTAATAGTAACAATCGACATACCCACTTGTTTTTCTAGTTATAAACGAAAATATTGCATTGAATAGTTGCTCGTCGGTTAGCTGGGCGGTGGGTCGACTGCACAAAAAAGAATTAAAAACGCGCTAACTACATACACACATCTATTCGCAACGCAATTAAATGTTTGTAAAATATCTTGTTCAATATCAACATTCTCAACGCCGTTTTATATGAAGATATCCTTGAGTTACATCTTAAAACACATCTTAAAATAGTGAAACGGTATAAATTTATCAAATCTTTCTGATTGACAAGGTCACATTTTGGCATTTTCTTTTTCAGAACAACTATGCTAACACAACTAAAGAAATCGAAAATTTCTATGGTTTTCGAAAGGAAAGAAAAACATTTATAAGCAACATCAAGAGAGAGAAGAGCGGTCAATAGAACGCAATGATCATAGAATGCGGTTTAAGGTGGTCTTAAAAAAGAAAACAAATATTGCAATTAAATTATACGATAATAAATGACATGGGATCTAACTACGTCAACGCCCGCGCCGTCTATGTTTTGCCAACCCCACGAGCGTCGCTCATATACATCTATTCTTCAAAATAATATCGAACAAGCGTAATTTTTCCACCGTCAATAATTTACTAGTCGAATAGAAATACTCTAAAAAATATTTATTCTTAAGGTACTGTGTGCCCAAATAAAGGGAGTTTCGTTTGTGATATGTCGTCATCAAAAATTGTAAGTAATTCGTCATTATTAACACTTCGTTCGTGTGAATAATAACGTTCATTCGGTATTATAGGGCTCATTGGTCACCTCCCAGTCTGTGATAGCGCTATTTGGCCCAGTAATTAATTGATAATGCAAAGTTCGAACGAATAAAAACAATAAAAAAAATACTCCATGCTTGTTCACTTGATAATAAATTAACTACGTCTGCTACAATGTATAACGCGTGGTATTGCAATAGTTATTTTAAAAGAAACGCATAAGCTTGAACGTGGTTCTTACACAAAAGGGTAGTTGTGCAAAAGCAAAACGATAAGTGTAATTTAGCTAACCGACCATGGTACTTATCCCGTACCATCGTCTCCTCCGTCGCCGTATCGAAGACAACTAGGGTAACAGCATTCACATGCGCATGAGTGGTTAGCGGTTGTAAGTCATTACAACTGCTACTAACCACTACCGAGAAAATCGACCACGTAGCTACTACAGACTTTGTATCTCACCATGGTATTATATTTAAAACATAAAATACAGTCTGAATTAATTGAAACATCGTTAGAGGTTTATTATCTACACGTTCATTCTATTCTATTCATTAAATTGTAGATGTCAAGCGAGTGTATGATATTCAATAATCATCAAATAATCCACATAAGCCCGTGTCATCGATCAAGCGATGAAGAACCATTGCATTTTACTTCAAAATGCAAATGACGTTTATAGTGTTAACATGTATATGATCTTTTAAAAACTAAAAACAATATGACTTCACAATTGTTAGAAATAAATCTTTAGACGGGCATAAGTTTACAAAATAGACAGACCTTACACAGTGTAATTGAAAGTTGATGAATTCCAGTGAAGCAAGAAAGATATGAAAAGGTCGTGCCATGTGGAAATATATAGTCTCTGCCTACCCTTCTGGAAAATAGGCGTGGGTTTATAATAATAAATGATATTCATAAGAGTATATAATTATGTGAGGTAAATAAATGGCTTCTAACATCAATTTAACACCAAAATTTTAAAATATTTAAATTTACTAATATGGGCTAGCTAGTCCGACTGCTACAATGTTGAAAGCGTTGTATTATCAAAACAACTTATCTAAATTGATATTTTGAAATATTTATTAGTAAAAAACTCTTTAATCTGATTCAAGTACGTTTGCATAAATTTTTATAATGAACCAGAAAATTTAAGTGGCACTTTTATATGTAAACAGTTATATAAAAAAAAACAATAATGAAGCTTTTAACATTTTTTCTAAAGTGATTAATTATAAGAAACATATGATTCAAAAGTAATGGATAACATTTTTCATTACAAAATGAGGGGGTTAAAAAGTCTACAACTATTACAAAAACCGGTTAAGTGCGAGTCGGACTCGTACATGAAGGGTTCTATACCTCCGTACAATTAAATATATCCTCTGTATAATAAATTTCAAGTATCTAGTTAATGTCATTATAAAGATCAGAGTTGAAAACGCTGAAAAAACATATTTCATGTATGACGACCCCTTTAATTTTTAACATTATTTTATTTTTAGTATTTGTTGTTATAGCGGCCACACAAATACATAATCGGTGGAAATTCTAGTGTCTAGCTATTACGGTTTGAGATATAGAACCCTGCGACAGACGGACGGACAGGTGAGTCTCGGTAATAGGGTCCCGTTCGCACCCTTTGGGTATGGAACCCTAAATGCAAACCTTGAAATTACAAAATATTATAATCGCTTCATAGTAGGGTCGACAACCCTAAAGAGATCCACCTGCCCCGTCCCTGTATAAATCTTCAGATACTTAGATCAGATAAGAAGCACTCCGCAAGATAATTTGTGTAGGGAGACGAAAATTTTTGGAATAGTTTTGTCAAATTAAGACATCCGACGTAATTAATATAATTTACACGACACCATTAAAAATCACTACTTACCGTGTGTGTTTTTTATGTTTATATTACATAATTACACTATATCACACGAACTCTTGGGATGTTTAACTACATACCTACATAGTTACAGGATGGTACAATACAACGCACGAAACTCTGCCGCTTTGAAGGTAGTCACGAAAACGTCGCAATGGCGTAAAATAGTGAAGCGGGGGAGAAGAATGAAAGATCAGGAAGCGTTGTAACTGCGCATTGCATCATTCAGAAGAAATTCAGGGCGGTAGTTTCGTGCGATGTATTTCTCTCAAATCTAAATATAAAATATTCATAGTAATCAGGATTATTACACTTTTTTAAAAATTGAATAAAGCCGTTACCGAACGCAATATAATTAAACAATAATGTAAAATTATTGTTAAAAAAGTTGTTTTTTAAAAAACATGTTTCTATTTAAAAAGCGCTACGCTAAAAGTAAAAAGATAATTATTGTTCATTAAAAGCATCGATTAATTAAAATTGAAATTAGCACGAAAACAGCCAATATGGGATTCTATTTCTCGAGCGTAGGGTCCCGTATCAATACACGAAGAAATTATAACAAAGCAATAGTTTAAATGAAACCGCATCGCATCACTCCTTATAAAATAAAATAAAAAATAAAATCTAACAGAGTATGAGCATAAATATGTTGGACTGGTAGGTAACTATTGTGTTAAATCCACAGGCGCAATGTATGTAGGTCGGTAATCAGTTAACTATTGACAGTTGCAAAATATGACATTCTAAAAAAATTATTAACAAAATTTAATTATAATAATATTCTTTGAATTTATTTGTAAAGCTATTACTTTTTTTCTATTCTATTACTTTTTTTTTTATTTACGAAACATGTTCAAAAGTTGGAGGTTAAAGACAAAGGTAACAGCTTTGGAAACAAATAAACCGTAAATATAATTGTATGGTGATTCACATAAGACACCTATCTACTTATTTCGTCAGAAATTATTAAAAAAATGACAAATTTGTAAGATTGTATGTCACAGACGGACGGACAGACAAACTGACAGGAAAAACTCGAAGGGTTCCTTTTTTGCCTTATAGAACCTTAAAAAGGAGCAGATTCAAAACGTACGTATATACCTAGAATTGCATACATACGAGTTTTTTTTAATATGAAATATAAATTTGAAAAGCTTAAAGTTCTTATACGTAAATATGTAGGTGTAAAAAAAAAATTAATGAGTTTATGTGTTAAAATTTGTTTATTTATTCGGTACAATTACAGGAACAGGAAATATTGCCTCCGCGCCGCCATTTTCGGTGGGCTTTTATACGACACGACTAGGAGAATGGCGTCAGTAAACAATAAATGTGTCTTTATTGCCTTATTTAAAGAATAAAGCAATAAAAACACACGTACTATTCAAATGAGTTGTTTGTATTAACAATATTTTAGAACCGCTTACGCACTTCTCTTTCAGTTCTAATTGACGACCCATATGTATTACATATATATTGCACGTATTATCGCCTTGATGGTACATGCATTATATTTAAAGTTAAAAAAGACAAGTAGAATTTTATGTCTTCGCTGTACAATACACCTATGATATCAACTATAACAGTGGATTGCACTAACAGCGGGCCTGCATGACGCTCTAAACAAGAATCTCTCTATAGAGTTATATTTGTAGCGCCAATGAGCAAAAGAGACAGTCCTATAGAGATACTTGTCTAAAGCGTCATGCTAAGTCCGCAGGTGTCAATGTGATATGCCGCGAGCTAAGAGCAAGTCAGCGTAAAATGATAAAGGCAGAGCTACTGCGTGTCTAAACACCGTGGTAACAAAGGTTACACAACCAAGTCAGCACCAGAGGAAAGAAGTATACCTAACTTTATGACAAAGGTATTGAGCAGTGTGATTTACGTGCTAACTATTGCTGACGATGAGAATGGTTCAGGACTTTTATTTTACACAAGTGAATTAAACGTATTAATATTGTAATTGATTCGAGTGATACTTTTTAAATAAATAACGGCGATATGGATACGCATATAACATGCCACAGACAAATAGTCAGCACGGCCGACCGCGACCTAATTCGATAGCAGTGCGCAAGGAGCGTGCCCGACAATTTGCAGCGCACCTTCATCTGCCTAGGGTCACAGAATATATGTACTAGCGTACTAAGGTCCTAAATAGACGGCCGAGGTTGGTCCAATAGTAGGTACATGCAGTTACATTTGGCCTAATACTACATCTTGAAGAAATGCTGCTCGTTTAGTTTAGTGTTTTTATCTAGAATAAAAAAAAATACGTGCCCTGAAAGCATACTAGTCGCATCATCGATGTCGTGTAGGTGCAGCAGGACAATTCTGTAAATTTTAAACGACTCAATCGGTGTCATCGTGACATCTAAATTATATAAAACAAGGGCGCGGGGCGATGGGGGCGGCAACCCTCGTCATTCTGACGTTATTTTGACGTCATAACGATATAGACCGAGTCGTTTTAAGCTTACAGAATTGGCCCGTTTGGCACTAATACGCAGTCGCCACGTAACCTGGGCCCGTCCTGCACGCTAACGGTCAAATGCATAACGAGAATATTATTCCGAAATGAACGAATTGCATAATATTGATATTATACGATTACTGGGCTAAAACGCAATTTGAACACGAAGTATCCTTCGCTGATGAAACATAAAAATTATACTGCCCCACGGACGGACGTACGACAATTTTATCCTTTGAGAAAGTACGCGAAGGAAAAGGGTCCCCATAGAAGGAAATGTGTTTTTATCGGAGTCGGCCGACCGTGAATCCTTCGTCCCCTGCACATACTTATTTACCCTTCACTTTCCGGACACAACAAGTAGACGGCAGGAAGAACATTTACTATTTAATTATATTTTGAAGTAAATATTTGACAAGAAATCCCAGTAAAATTGATTTATTTACATAATCGATATTGTTATAGCACGAAGGTAATTAGCATGCAAATCCAAATAGTTTTTACGAAGTAACAAAACCACACGTTGAAAATGGCAGAAGTTAAATTTTATTTTCTTAAAATTTAATGAACCTTCCCTACGGTAAATACATTTTTTCCTGTTTTGTTTAACATATTTTATCCAGAAAAAATATTATTTATTTGTTTTAGAAGTATTGCGAAAAATCAAATAACTATTTCATACCATAACAAGCCATACTAACCATATACTAAATTCACTTTAAGTAGTTTTAAAGAATTGGAAGTTTTAGGAATATAACTTTAATTTAAAAGTTCCTTTTAAATATTTTGATTACATAAAAAAAAGCTATTTTTTTTTATTTAATAAACGACAAATATTTGAAATTACTGCATATAAAAGCATTAAAGTCATTTTCGTATCAATTCAAAACAATTTACAAGGCGTTCGTAGCATACTCGTTAATTTGTGGGATGTTATAATTTTATACATGGTAGTTTAACAAAAGGCATCCCCATTACAGCATATGCGACTTCGGTCGGACTGTCTATCAAATTCCTTCTATCTTTCCATGCGAACTAGGGAAGTATGGTCACCTTACAAGTACGAAAATAAACTTGATAGAGCCGCGTCCTGTTTCTACTAGGCACATGACCCTACGCGACCGGATGACTCATGGCCTCCACTCGAACAGAATCTGCACTTATTTGTGGAGTTTTATCTGTACATCACATGTATTATTCATTGTATTTTAAGCGCCCCTTTGTCACAGAGCAAAACAGATTTCAGTTTGGGTCTGTGTACCAATAAAAAAAAATGTATATGCAGGAAAAATGACTGCCGGATAACGGCCGCAGTCCGAAACGATTACTAGTTTATGGTAGACTGATAGATCTATAAAATACTATGATTTGTCAATATTTTACAACGCTTGTTCATGCACAGACGCTATATAGACACCCACACAAACGACTAGTAGATAAATAACATAATCTTTAATACATTGTAATACCTGCATACCAGTATCATATACTTAGCCTATCACATTATTTAAATAATAATTAGGATTTCAGTCAGATATTTATCCCCGCAATGGATAATGCTTTCGGACGTTGTATTCATTTAATGTGAATTACTATTATAATTAAAAACGTATCTAATATTTGTTTCGCTTTTCATTCTCTATCTGATCACAAGCAACAATATCTAATATCGGTTAACCTGTGTTTCATAAATACTGTGTTTAATAGCCACAGGGCCACAACCACGCAACTACACTTAGTGGAAAGAAACGAAAATAATATGATAAAAGTGTATTTGTATCAACCAATTTAGAAGCATCGTTGTGGACTAGACGATCACTTCTAGGCGGTTAGCCGAATCAAAGCTTTAACGTGAACTTTGGTGAAATTAGATTAAAAACGCGGTTGGGACAGATAAAAAAAATGGGAAACCTTCTAATGTGAACGAATGAAGTCCCAAAAAAAGTATCACTAAATCGATCAATGAAGCTTTATATATATATATATATATAAAGTACATTAGTCGCCTATTATACATATACTAATTTACAGCAGTTATAACTAAAGAAACAATTGCTTACGTCGACTATCACTCATAAACTAATGTAAATTAAATTAAAAAGTACTAGGCAACAAAAGAGCATACCTTCATGGCACTTACATCCTTTTGTTGAGAAACGCAGCTTCTCAGTAATAACTCAAAAACGTTATTTGAATAACATTCAAAACAATTTCCTTCGAAAGTATTTATTAAGCGTTACGTTTGTCATTTTTTTCATATTTTTTGGACATACGGTTTAAAAAATAAAGAGGCAATTTAGGCTACTTTTCCGAGCGATTATTCCCGCAAGTACTCAATTAATCCAAAAAATTGTTTAGAAACCTTAAAATGTTTCTGAAATAACTATAAAATATGTGTCACACGATGATCTTTACTAAAAAAAAATATTTCAGCTTCTATATTACATGTATGGAGTGCGCCCCCTAGAAATACTAATCTTTGTAATTTAACTACCAAACTAAGCAGCGGCTTTTAAAAGACATCTATACTCCGAATTTTATGAATGTACTTGCAATCTTATAGTTTTTTTAGTAAAATGCGCGTGACATACGGACGATCGGACGAAAGGGCGGACATGGCGAAACTGTAAGCGTTCCGTTTTTGCCATTTTGCCTCGGAACCTTAAAAAGGATAAAGCTGAGGTAGATCGATCATTTGACAAGAGCTAATGCAATGAAAATACATCGATAAAAGAAATCTATAGAGAGAATGTATACGATGGTAGAATCGACAAAGGGGTATTCTAGTGACTCCCGTTCACGACAAGTTGATGGCGAATTAAAAATGGGACGCAATTCTAAGCACACGAAACTGAAGGGCTTGCAGGAAACGCTTGAGAAATATCAGTGTAATAAAATAAGGGTGGAAAGATCGCAGCGAATGGAGACCGCTGTGCCTTCGCTTCTAGGAAATAAGGCTTGCTATCACATTTCTGGGTAGCTTCCTAGCTAGAAATAATTACTTTTATCTCTCGATTTTTTTCCATAGTAACCCTTATGGTGGCACCGGGCTCGATTCCGGTTAGGATTCCAATCTCGCTAATTGTCTTAACCGTTCATTATATTACTATACATCGTGCGTCCGCGGTTTCATTCGCGTATATTATTTTCATTGTACGTCGCGTTCGCGATTGCGTCGTTCACCCGCGTGGATGCGTTAATAACTGCAGTGTTAATGTACGTAGTTGAGATACGTACAAATGTATGATCGTCAATAGCCTTGTGACCCCAAAACTTAAAAT
Source organism: Eumeta japonica (assembly GCA_005406025.1). Classification (NCBI taxonomy): domain Eukaryota; kingdom Metazoa; phylum Arthropoda; class Insecta; order Lepidoptera; family Psychidae; genus Eumeta; species Eumeta japonica. The sequence goes on from BGZK01000335.1 coordinate 103,988, forward strand.
TATATCTATCCCATCACACAACATTATGAACGCGAAAATATGTAAAGATGTACGAGGGGCGGCTGATAAGTCCGCGGCCCAAGGTACTTAGCGATGACTCATTATTTCACAACTATTACCACTAATTGCGACACTTCTTGTTAGTATAAACATAGCTTCCTTTCGTTATTAAGGTCATTAACAAATTATCTGTCGAAACACAAACGTCATCATGTCAGCCGAATCGTCAAATCTCAGTAATATTGAACATCGCGCCGTAATAAAGTACTTCGTAAAGAAAGGAAAAACGGCCAAAGAAATTTTTGAAGACATGGTATGAGTTCTTCAGGAATCTGCGCCTTCGTATACGATGGTCAAAAAATGGGCTCGCTTATTTCACCAAGGACGAGAGAGCTGTGAAGATGATCCTCGCCCAGGGCGTCCTGTGACGGTAGTGACGGAGGAAAATGTTCGAAAAATCGAAAAATTAGTACTGGCCGACCAAAGAATAAAATTACGGCAGATAGCTGAAGAGTTGCAGATTAGTAAAGAACGAGTTGGAGAAATTATATACGAGCATATGAATATGAGAAAAATCAGTGCGCGTTGGGTACCAAAAATGCTAACGCCGTTTGACAAGCAGCGGTGACTTCAGACAAGTAAGGATTTTTTGGAGTTAGTCGGGGATAATATAGACGAAATTTGCGACCGAATTGTAACCGTGGATGAAACCTGGGTTCGTCAATACGATCCGGAATCTCAGCAGGAGTCCATGCAATAGACGAAAAAAGGAGAAAGGCCGCCGAAGAAATTCAAGGTTCAAAAGTCGGCATCGAAGCTTATGGCGACAATTTTTTGGGATAGTGAAGGTGTTTTACTAATTGATTACTTGCCAAAGGGGACTACTATGAATGGCCAATATTACGCGAATTTATAGGCTCAGGCACGAGAGGCAGTCGTACAGAAGCGACGTGGGAATTTATCGCGCGGAGTGCTGTTTTTACAAGACAATGCATCTGTCCACACGGCGCGGGTTTCGAAGCAGGCCCTGTAGGACACGGGCTTCTCGGAAATTGACCACCCACCCTACAGCCTAGATCTAGCTCCCAGCGACTATTTCCTTTTTTCCAATTCAAAAAAGGAGTTACGTGGTCGTAGATTTGTTGATAACAATCAAATGAAGATGGCTGTAGAAAGCCATTTTGACTGCAAAGTAAAGGAATATTTTTTGGGCGGTTTGAAGGCGTTATACACCAGATGTGAAAAATGTATTTCGCTTGAGGGAGACTATATTGAAAAATAAAAATAAAATACTCGTACTTTTCTTTCATTTAATGCCTTAGGCCGCGGACTTATCAGCCGCCCCTCGTATGTTTATTGACATGATGTTTGTGATTAAACTTTGCAAATGGAAAATAAAACGAAAAATATATATTACGTAGACAGCATGACCCTGGATTTCTAGCAATATTTTCATGCCCCCCTTTCAATCTTACATTACGAAAAAAAACGCACATTATTTTAAAGACTTACATTTATTTTAATTCAAAATTATACAAAATAAACTTCAAACAAATTCGAAACGTTTTTTTATTAATATTCATTATAATTATAGTAAATAATATTATTTTATTGCTTAATTTACGCGCCAAATTATATTTTCTTTCAAAAATGCTAACGTATTGCGCCTCCTTGGGAGGCGCGCCCCACCGCTTGGGAACTCTTGGTCTAGCTGTTGTATCTAAGAATCTTCAGAATCGGTTCAGTAATTCCAGATATTACCTCCCACATAAAACCAAACAAAGCTTACCTCTATAATATTATTATTGTAGGTAGGATCACTAAGAAACAGGATGTCCGTTTTATTTTAACTACGCAACTTAATGCGAGATTATTTCAAACGCCTTTTAGACGACATTCAAAAAAAAAAAAGTCACGAAACCCACGCAGATTTATAACAAACAACTAAACCGGTATCCATAAATTAATTTTTCACGTTTACGAAAATTATGTTACAAATATTTTTTTTTGTCTACGCCAACATCGATGGAGTGCCCGAACACTATAATGTTCCACCATGATGTCATCCCGTAGGGTGACCACATGCCATTGTCCACATACTTATGCCGTTCCACGAGTCGTATCACATGACTTCATCATCTTACGGCAATGACCCCCATGAGAATGTCGTGGTGTTATTTTATCTGCAATACATGAACGTCGTATTGTTTGTCTTAAACATATGTCTAACCTATTCGTGTGATCTCATTGACCGTCAATGTGTGTGCATGAGATTGCTCACGGCTATCAAAACGTTTTACAATTATTTTTTTCAAGTTTTGGCATTAATAGCTTCGCAGTTCTACCATGCTTAAAATACTCAAGATCGTGATGCGATCCGTACATCAAAGTACCGAACTTGTATGTACGATTGAATTTAGTAAATTTTTCGTTCGAAGGGCATTTTTTTTATTAAGACCTACATGATCTGGAAAGTATTGTATTACCAAAAACGAGAGAGGAATTTTAATCTCCTTTCTGACATTAATATATTTTCTTGATAAGTGCTCTTCGGTCCTTTTATCGGGCTGATAATAAATTATTAATATAATGTTATAAGTCTATAAAAGATGCGCACATTTGTTAACAAACGAAAAAAAATTAAAAAAAAAACCCAAATCTCAACTTACATGTGATCGCGGTTACGTACACTTGTAACCTTACCTTGTTCACTCGCTTAGAATAAACAGTTTCCTGAACATGGACCGCACCACACATATTACACATTTTACACATATATGTTTACAATTTATACTACAGATATCCATAAATTTATTAATTTATTTATGCATAAAGACAAGGTTTTCAACATTTTGCTGATATCGCTCGTATTTGTTTCTTACATTATTATCAATATTTAGCGAACAAATCTTGTTACATTTTTTTCCAGCGTCTACTTACTTCAAGCTTTATACACCAATAAGACATATTTTATAACTATTTAGTTTATACAAAAAAAAGTACGACAGTCGAAATACCCCGACGATTTGTGATATAGAATGCATTTTTTTGATGTGAATAATAAGGCCACACAACGAAGTAAATACCGGCTAAATAACAGGATGTGTGCGTGCACATGCGCGAGCGCGTGTGCATACGCATGTACGAAATATCTTAATAATTAACACATTTTAGAGTACTTACACCTAGTAGTGAGATGACCTAATTACGCTGACCGCACACTATGTGACAGTGTTAGCGGCGGTTTTTATTTCTTTTTTTTAATGACCAGACAAACGAATATACAAAGAAACTGGCCAAGAGCATGTCGAACCATGTTCATTATAGGGTTCCGAAGCCATTATTACAAAAAAATGTATTGCAGATGTAAAAAGTACGTTGTTACACTTTTTCCATGTTTTCCGCACAGAATAGTTAGAAGCACTTTAGTCACTTAAAACTATAAAAAACAAGTAGGTACGTCAACTATTACTATTAAACTAGTGTAAATTAAAGTGCATCAGCAAAAGACCTTTCATCCTTTAGTTGCGAAGCGCAGTTTTTCGTCAATAACTCAAGAACAGTATATCCGAACACGTTCAAAAAATTTTCATTGAAAGTATTTATTAAGCGTTATCTTCATTATTTTTTCATATTTTTTGGACATACAGTGTAGAAAACATAGAGGGGAAGGCACAATTTCAGCTACTTATGAAGCCATTATTTTCAAAATTATTCAGAAAAATTACTTAAAAACCTTAAAATGTTTTTAATAGAACTGTCGAAATATGTATCATATGTTGATGTTTGCTGGATTTTTTTTTTAACTTCTGTTACAATATAGTGTCCCTCCTAGAAATATTTATTATTTCACTACCAAAGTAGCGGCTTACACAAGACACCTACACTATAAGTTTCATTAATATACATAGTGTAGATTTTGAAGAAAATGCCTGTGACGTACGAACAGACGGACGGACATGACGAAACTATAAGGGTTTCGATTTTGCCATTTTGCCTCTGAACCATAATTATGGCATTAGCAATATAATAGCGAATGTAAAGAATAACACAGAAGGTCAAATCAACTAAGTATGTAGAGTTGGGAAGAAACTTTACAAAAGAACTAGGCATCGAATCTATGATAGCTACGTTCGATCGAGGGTCAAGTAAGTGGGGTACTATTACAAAAAGAGCCCACACCGAACGAACGAATATATCAACGTGTGCGGGGGGACCCGCACACTAACCCAAGATTCAGATATCGTCAACAATTTTTTCACATTAAATATTTTAAGATAAGGACTTCCGAGAAATGATTTAACGATCTCATTCATAAACTCTTGGAAGGCGATACGACGGTGGCCTAGTTTTTATTCAATTATGAATTTGATAAGCATTTTTATTGATGCTAAAAATTATGCAGCAATTACAAATGTTAAAAAAATCTATAAAGTTGGATGATTTTTGGTGCGTTTCTTTCAAACTATGACTCATTTATAGCCTGGTGTTCCAGATCGAAATGTATTAAGTACTCTATTAATTGAAATGTGTGTTTCATTAAGTAAAACCTACTTAACGTATTGAGAAAGGTATTTGATCATTCGACACGGAATCCTTTGTAGACGGTTCTAAGATATTTAGAATATAAAAAAATTAAAAATTACATTTGAATAGTTTTTGTATTGTAATTAAATTCAGTATAGAGGAATATTATGTTCTCAAATAGGATATGCGATTTATATAATAAGATTATGTTATTGTAAAACACGTATTAATACCGACATAAAATGATATTCTATCATCATTAACATCCATAGCCAAGGAAGACCCACGATTGGTCTAAGACCGTTATTGGAATAGTGGTAACAGGATTTGACCTGACGATGGAACCAGATTGACATCTATAATAGGACCGTGATCGGGATCAAGACTGAGTGACGACAGCTAATAGTAACGGCATTCAACACGCGAAACGAACCCACGGACATAATCGAAAAACACACTTTTAAAGCAAATTAAACTAAAAAGTGAAAAATTATCCTCAATATGAACTCAAAAAAATAATAAACAATGACGAAAAATACTAGTATTATTGTGAAAAAAGCGTGGGGTGCTCTATATACGGAAAATGTGACAAAGCGCCCCACGCTTTTTTCAAGTAATAAGCCACTTGCTTTCACGCAGACGATACGTGACGAAATTACTCGATCCTGGCGATCCTGATTAGGATAAGAGGATAAACTTATCAAATCATTGTATTGTCATTGCTCCTTGATACGTACGCAAAGTTTCAAATTAATCAGACTTATTGACATTGGTGAAAATTAAGCTCAAAGCTTCCGTTACATATACAGATACATACAACCAAAGCTTATATTAATCCTGGCGGTCCTAATAAGGATAATGGGAAACTGTTAACAAATCATTGCATTGTCATTGGTCCTTGATACGTATGCAAAGTTTCAAATTCATCAGACTTCTTGAAATTGGTGAAAATTAAGCTCAAAGATTCCGTTACATACATACATACATAGATACAACCCAAGCTTATAAAAGCGTGTTAAAAAAACGATTATCGCTGAATTATAATGTACACGCCCAGCGAAGCGGGCGTTTACTACTAGTAAAATGTGTGTAATAGCGATATAAAAAAAGGCACGTACTTCAAATTTATGGAATAAGTATTATGTATTACACCATAGTCATCGCCAAACATTTTAAATAATATAGAAAATATTTATAAGTGTTATATTGTATATAGATTTTTATTCGGTTTTTGTGCTTTTACAAAATTGATTTCAATGTTACAACTCTTACCTCTTGTATGATACCTTAGGTAAAATGTTACAGCACTAACAGTTACAATGCAGAATTCCAGAAAGTAACACTTAAATTATCACCTAATAATAAGTACTAAAAATAGTGTAGTGACGTGACAAATAATGAAGCATCGTCATTACAAAATTAATTAGTGTAAAATATTTATAATCATATGGCGATGAAAATAAATATTATAAAAAATATTTTAAAACGTTTAAGTTCAAATAAATTGAAAGGCGTACAGTACCCACAGATAATCCATCTATCGAGAAACAGGGATCGATTATCGGTTGGCAATGTAATGTCTCGCCATAGATGCACTGACGATTTTAAACACCATTATTCAAATACTCAAGCTATTACATACTATTTCAATTTGAAACAAATATAGTTACTATCATCACATTGAACGCGCTCGTGTGTAAGAAAGAATAAAAACGTGATTTTTGTTAATAAAAATATTTGCTAGTAACAAATCTTTTCTAAGATTAAAAATTTACGTTCCAACCAAAGATAATGAACCGCTGGCGAAGCCCACGATAGACAAATGCATTCCCTGAAGCGGCGGGTATATCTAATTTCTAAAGGGAACAGGTTTCGGCGTACCCCTTGCGGGGATAGGAGATTATGCATTTTTTGAATGCACAATAACCTCCGTGAGATACTGGGGATGGTCACAATACCAAAAAGCTTAGGCGAATCATTATTCCGGCCTTTTCTCACGCGAACCTAGTGCGCACTGTTTCGCGCAAATAAAACACCTTTTGCCAATTACAATGATAGACACGCACATCATCAATAATGTGGATTTAAAAATAAATTAACGCGTTTTATTTTTTTCGTATAGATTTCAAGCTTCGATTTGTGAAGTAGAGAAACTAGATACAGTTCAATATTTTTTTTTTTATTTACATCGAATGCGATTGTAACAAAAATCATCAATTTTTCTTTCAGGTTTTTACAAATACAAAATTATTTAAATACTTCATCGAAAAATTTTATATTACTTACACAAACAGCCTTAGGGAGAAGTGGTAAAATGAAGTAATTTGTGATTTCCAATGTGTCCGTCATCTTAACATGCTAAAGGAATATTATTTCATTACTTGATTAATACTACCATTTATTTTATTACAAATTAAATTTTACGGATTTTTTTTTTCCTTTGATGTGAGTAAAATTTAGAACACAAGTTCCCAAGGATATTGGTGGTCAAATCAAAAAAAAAATGTTGACTTTTGAAATTAAGAAAAAGCGCACAAACTAATTGCTCAGTTGTATGGATGAAGTCAAACAAATTTAATACATAATAAGCAAATGAAAGACAACAAACATTTTCATATAAGAATACTAATGTCATCGTATATAATCGTGCACATAGTGTGACATACTAAGATTGGTAATATGATGTACTTTATTAATGTTTTTTACCCGAGTGCAGCGAATCTGTGACATGGTTATGTATTTAATATCCGACTTATAATCCCTTATTCATTTATAAAGCACTACGTTTGAACAGGGGTAGTAAAGCGACCGGAGGGTCAAGATTGATTTTTTAATTAATCCTAACTCATTTGAGTTTACCACAATTTTGTAAAAGAAAATTTGCAACGCCCCCACCGGTCATTCTATGTAAAGTACAAACTTCAATACAAATGACGGTAAAGGCCAACAATAAATCACACGGTAGTCGATACGGTATTCCAATGACGACTGCGTCGATCTGGCTGGGTATTCGTAGTTCTGTATTAATTTACAGTAGAACACATGAAACTGCCGCTCCGAATTGCCGGCAAACGATGAAATGCGCAAGTCCAACACTACTCGACCCTTCCGCCTTCTCCCCCGCGCGCCTGTCTTACGCCATTGCGACGCATTCGTGACTAATTTCACAGCGGCAAAGTTTCGTGCATTGTACTGTAAGTAATATTTCGAATTCGTGAGGTTAGGAGTCCACCCTAATGCGAAAATACTTCGTTTAGTCCACTGTTCTTAGAAGTCGTTGTCCTCATCGGAGTCGTCCGACTCCGAGTTTGGGTCCTATTACGACATATATATTATTTGAAATTACATATAAATCTGTAACCACAGAGCATATTAACTTACAGAATTTTTCTAATAAAATATCTTTCGAATATACTTATTTAAAATGCATCTAATAAATTCTAGCAATTTATCTAATAAAATATTTAATACAATATTCACGTTTTAGAACGTCCATTAACGCCCACCGATCGAGTTTAGTGATAATATATACATTTAAATTGCAAATACAATACAGCGAATATACACTTTTGTAAAGTAGGAACTGTGTATTGTTCCAAGTATAAGGCTGTATTGTTACAATGAGGTCGGATTTTACAGATTAGGCGTGCCGTTTTACACCTTCTACTCATCGTACAGGATGTTGTATAAATACGACGTTTCCTCAGGAAAATTGTATTTCGGTCACACTCTTTTTAATATATCAAGTTTCAGATTTGTACAAATTAACATTGAGTTACTCACGATATCGTGAAGTGTAATAAGATATATATTTGTAGTATCAATCATATAGATCCTTCGGTAGCGTCAATGAAAACACTAGATCGCACTTTACGTACACACGAGACAGTAATCTCATTAAAAATAAACGTGTAAATATTAGGGCATAGATACCAGCACCATAGAACACGGTCGTGTCGTACATATAATACATACAAACATTATTGCTAAACATTTTGTCGATTTCAGTCGTAATTTAATTTCGGTTAACGGGTAGAGCATTTTATTTACCTCATCGTTGAGGCGTATCCAAAACCTTTTTACTCCATATCTCGAAGGGCCCGGAGCTTAAACCACGCGTGGGGCGTGTGCTTTAATTCGACTCGAGTCAAAACTCATTTGCCCGTGGTCAAAATTGAACCGGCTAACCTCCCGATGCGAAAGCGGTGCTCTCGACCAGTCAACTTAGCGCTTCGCTAACACTACAATAGTTTTCGATAACGGTATAGCGATTAGCGCGCGAAGTAAATCGATAAGCGGTTGTCAAACGCCATCCTAATTGCCCCGTCGTCGAAACGTGCAATCCCATATGGTTAATGCACTCGTTTTGTGTATGCAACGACATATGGCGTGTAGGGATGTTACCCTATATAGATAAAAAAATCTGTCATGTGTGATATGTATTTTGTGAAGGCTTTGTTTGATGGGGACGGCCATTGTTGATGTTAAAATAAATTTATTTACGTAAACGCCACGCATTCGGAACAGTGCAATAAATTATTTTTATACATATATAGACGGTATTGCGTGCAGTGATCTTTTACTTATTTACAAATAAATTATAATTTTTCTTGTACCAAAATATAAAAAAGACATCATGAGAATTCACTTGTTGAAAGATGCACAAATTGTGTTTGTGAGTTTTTTTTTAAAATTCCGCTTTATATAATGCATTGATATGCGAAGTGGATATCTTTTTTTTATAGGAATACAGTTTTATGTAACTAAAAAAATATATATATTAACAACTATAAAGTAATAAAATTATATTTCTTTAACGTGTTTAGATGACAGACAAGCATAGAAATTCACGAATTATTTGTTTTCGGTAGTAATTATAAAACTTACTGGCAACGACATAGGCTTACTGCCCGTCCTCGTAAATGCTTATAAATTTATGCCCAATCTCATTACAGGTGGCCAGATAAGGAAAAATAAAATGTCCTTAAAAATTGCATTACTTTCAAATCCTTACACAGAATATGGTTTTAAGATACTGGGCGCTCGCATTTTCTTTGTCACTATTTTCGCAATACGAATTCGTAATTGTCATTCATAGTATCTCGTATGTCCGTCTGTTTATTCATTCGTCTTTCATCTGCACCTAAAAAATAGATAAATAATTCATCTCATACTTAGTTATTTTAAACAAATATACACCGGAATAATTCTCATGGGAGTTCCGCATCATTGTCAATTATCTTTTTTTAATGAAAAATGACAGATCCTTGCAACAATCTCATAGATATCGAATACATTCTGACCGCAAATGAGGACATTCCACCGAAAAAAACTTAAAAGCTAACTATTTCAGAGGCGAATTCTGGCAATACTTTTAAATTTCGTGCATACGTAAACGAAGAAACTCGTAATTACACAATATTAGGATACAAAAGAGACGAGGATAATTCGTTCCTTCCCTATAATTTCATAGACGTTAGAAAAAAAAGTAACACACACACAGTATAATGGGGGCAGAAGACAGCTGCTCCCCTTTACAAAAAAAAAATAGAATTCATGCGCTTACGCTGATTACCATTCACCATGAAATATTGCTCCTTATCACGACCACGAGTGGAATATGTTGGGAGTCGATTTTGAAAAGTCGATATTTTACATAATGACTCAATTGATAATCTGAAATTATGCAAAGATCTTAGATTTGTAATAATAATTGAAATTGAGGGAAATTAGAAAGCTGTAAACTTTAGTTCGATCAATATCTATACTAGATATTCCCTAGAATGCAGTATATTTTTGATACTTTTTTTCACAATAGAACATGTATGAGTACAAAAAAAAAAGTCAAATGCGAGTCAGGCTATCGTAGGAAGGGTTCCATGCCACCGTACAATATTTAACACTACATATTTTTTTTAATTAAGTTAATGAAAAACCGAGAACAAAAATTAAGGTCGGACAAGAATGCCGAAAAAAATGTTTCTTTTACGGAGACCCCTTATAATTTTAATTTTTATTTCATTTTTATTATTTGTAGTTGTGTAGGTAGTAGTAATATGCACTCTCTTAAAATTTATAGTGTCTACCTATTATTGTTCAAAAGATACAGCCCTATGACAGACGGATGACAGACGGAAAGGGGAGCTTTACTAATAGACTCCCGTTGGCACTCTAGGATACGGAACCCTAAAAATAGAAGTTACGCCCACAATCGACGTCGGGACAAACAAGTTCAAAATCATAATAAGTGATATCTATTTTGTAGGTTATAAATTATACTTGGAATAGGTCGTGATATTTTAGAAAACTATAGTATTCAAAAAAAATACTATTCAAATAGAAAGCAAAAAGGGCATAAAATGGTATCGCGAACAGGAACACTCATTGACAATTTTTTTTTACACGCCAGACCCTGCGCACAGCGAAGCGGTCGGTAAATAGTCTAGTATTTAATTTAATGCCAATTGTTATTAAAAAACAATAGCATTACAAAACTAAATATTTTTTTGTTAAAGGACACTCAAAAAGTGCTAATTACACTAAACTAATTCTTTCATTCTCTCCCCCGAACGGAAAAAAAAACACCACACGCGCTAAACTACACAATACGAGCACAATGGCCAGGGTTCACCTGGTGCATTGCCCTCAAGATTAATGTCTTAAGGGGGCAACACAAAGAGTCGCCCACGCGCGCACATGGCCTGACATTTTCTCCAACCCTTAGCCTTAGTTTTATTATTGCACAGATGGTATTCAGTTGACCATTCCTTACTGTAACTCCCACGAAAAGGTGTTTAGATAGAGCGTTTTTTTTTACTTGAGTTACTAAACCTGTTGAAACTACGAAAAATCTGATAGTTGGTATATTTTGTTTCTAAATCGAATATTCTGCGGTCCCCGTGTCCACGGTCAATAGACAAATCCAGTCAGTCGTTTACGAACTAGTGGTAACGATAATTAGTTTTTGAAAACTCAAGCAAAGAACTTTATATCGAAGTTACTGTGAAGCTGAAAATCGATTCAAAAGCATAAGTAAATTTCCTTCATCAGTCATTTTTTTCTTTTAAAATAAGGAAGTTGATAGTTCCTGAAAAAAAATCTGTGTTGTCAACTTCATTGTTATATAAGGTTGTCAAATTCTATCCAATTCAGCCAATCGGGGCAATATAGAAATTGTAAAATTTAAAAAAAATCCCATATACATCGATAAAGCGTGAAGCTCGTTTTCATCGCTTCTCTTCCGACAAGAATTTGGAAGATTTCGACATATCCTTAAAAAGAAAAGCAATAATTAATCTGTCTCCCTTTTTTTAATCCCATAAATTATGTCCCTGAAGTGAAAGTTAATATAACACAATAAGTCATATTACTCTTTTTTTCATTCACAATTAAAATTTACTTATGTACACATAAAATTTACTTCTGTACACACTCTCACTGACACACACACTGTTGACGTGGGCACTGTGTTGGATAAACCAAAAAAAGCGCAAAATTATACCTACTTTTGTGCTACACAAACTCAAGTTAGGCGCCTCGATTAAAGACAGCTCGAGAAGGAAAGTCCCGGGATTGAATTTGAGATGAAACTCTTTAAAGCACATTCCGTTGACTTTGACGGCCATGGCCAATGCCGGAAAGCGTTCAGATTAGGTGGCGACACTATTCTTCTGATTTAACATAACACCTAACAGACAATGCGAAAACACACCTAACAGACAAAACGCCGTTCGTTACAGGGCTACGTCAAAGATATAAAGAAGCAATGAAATGCCGCACGTTTGACACTAAAAACCTACATACAAAATCGCCAGTGTGCAAATCTTATTATTGTAACTCTTTATCGCACAGTCAATTTAAGACGCACCGTAAGTGCAACATAAGGTCCGTTTTTCCAAAATAAACATCAACGAGACGTCAGATCGGCTGTTTTTAAAGGAGACAAGACATTCGGCCAAGTGTTCTTTTGGGATTATCAAAAAGTACCCACTACTCGTCATCGATGGAAATCGAACCCAAGCCCGCGAACATGTTTTATAGAGTATTTTTCTATCGTATATTAAAATTCAAACACCAGTTGTCACCTTATTTGGCGGTGAAAGAAAAAAACCACGACGAGAACGAGATCTCACTATGAGGAATGTCGGTCGGATTCTTCGACGACACATGATGTTTCTAACACGTATGAAAAGCGAATGAAGGGCACATTCTTTAAAAGGTCTAGAAAAAGGCCCTTAATTCATATGCAGCGGAATACGCAATACGTTATACAAATAACGTGTCGCACAAACACCACATACACCAGAACGATAAAGGTACGTACGAAGTTTTTTAAAGTGCCTAAATTGGTACATGATCCGTGGACCAGACGTGTCGCTGGAGTTCAACAGAGTATTCAGTATTTCTAGAATAGAATCGATGCATTAGGCCCGTGCATCTTTGATTACAAGCAACAGGGTCAGCAGGAACGTGGTCTTCTTATATGTGATATATATTATGGTCATGTGTGTTTTCTCTAAAAAATTATATGCATCCATTATACAGCGTTGATTTGATATGTTTCCAATTTCAATATCACAATTGCTTTTAAATATTTCACATCTCAACCGGCTCTTAATTAGCAATTAAAAACACTTATTGTATTTAACCGTAATTAGAATTTTAACAACGCATTTTGAACTACATATTCACAAATTTAAAAGTTTCACAAAGTTTTTTAAGTACTTATTCCTACATATCCTTTGGAGTGATCCACGTCTCTGATAGGTCAATTTCTTTCATTCAGCTACCGAAAATTGAATTATCAACTACACCAATTACGCTTAAACCAATTCAATTTGTTACAAGCATCGTTTATCTGGAGCATTTCAGCGCAGTTATATCGAAATAAATTGATGCAAACCGCACGATAACGCCGGGAGGGGCGCCTACAAGGTGCTCCTTTTAAAGAGGTCATTGTTCTTTTTGCTCCGGCAATAGCTCCCAGGACGCGTTACAGACTAAACAATAGTTCTGGATTCGTTTAAATCATAAGCTTTGACCTTACTCCGGCTGTGTATTAACACATAAAAGATGCAATATCGGTGTTTAAAAATCGAGTGACAAATACAAATTCTGCGCATGCGTTGCTATTGTAGTCGGATTTTAAATTAAAATAAATTTTGTCGCTACTGATGTGCAATGCATGATCCTCTATATTATTATTCGCCTACTGAAACTAATACCACGAACGCAATCACGTTTGAAATACACCACGCATATAATACAAAATTTATTAATACTTGAATAGGTGACAATCTTAGTTGTCATATAACAACCGAGATGAAAATTAAACATGTTTATCAGAACTTGAACTGTTATCTTAAACTATGAGATATTTCCTCCCTGAATGTAAACAAGTCCGTAATATTTCTCAAAAATCAAGTTCGTGATGAAACGGAAGTGAAGGCATCTAGGTATTATGGGCGAAGGTCCGAAGGCGATCCTGACATCGTTTCCCTGCAGTTTTTCGACTTTATCTATTCATACCGTAATTTTTTTATAAACTTATTGTTTATGGTGATTCTATGATCGATATTTAGATAAGAACTGAGACCGAAAAGGACGTATCACACGGTTAGGTATATTTCGTTGCATGAGAGAGATGAAAGACTAACGTAGAGTGAAAGAGAAATAGAGCTATACACTCCGACGCAATGGGATAGGGACAAAATAAAGGGAAGGATATATGACAGTATAAAGTGACAGTCGAGCTACAACGCGCTGTGTGATTATTCAGCGATTATTGACGTCTTTTACGTTTGAATGTCATCAATAATGACGTTTTTAAGCTTTGACGTTTCTCATATCACGAGATATTTTCAATTATCATTTGCTTTAACTTGTGGATCGCTTGCGCATACTTTTCGACAGGTGTCATCATGGATTGAACCTACCCCCAAATTATATCAATTTTAAACACAGACCCTGCTTAAGGTATTTATGTATACATTAATTGTTCGCTATAGATATTTTTTTTATGAAATATCAATATGTAGTTTATTTTGTTATAATAAAAAAAACTACTTTAAATAGAATCTACCTATATTTGCAATAAAATTGTTTCGTATCTAACTTAACCAGTTACTCGAACTTCGAAATCTTCACAACTGTAGCGGTGACAAATCAGGACACCATCGAACATGCTTTGGTACAAGAGGGCACACAAAAACCAAAGCACGCGCGGATTGCATCCTGTTGAAAGGTTCTTGTTACATCCAAAGGAAACTGAACAGAGAGTATTAATCCGCTGGTCGTAAAATATACTTAATTAAAATGTAAAAGAAAAATATTGTTTTTTAAATATCGTATTAATTAAATAATGAAAGGAATGTATTTCGGTGTTGTGAAATAAATACGAAAAAATAAATTACAACAGTTTTCACAGAATAGAACAGGTGAAAAATAGAGATTATAAGATGAATAAAATGAAGTCTAGGAACATGAAAAAAAGAACGTCGATCAAATATGTAACCATCTTAATATAGGTGACAAAGGCAGTCACTTCACCAGCGAAACTTGTAATCGGGATATTTCTAAATATTTGCTATTTCTTAACTATTCGTAGAAAAATTAAAATGCAAACTAATAAAATGGAATAAAATAAAAACTGATCTCAAAATACTAAACGAAAAATAATAATAAAAGAGAAACACGTAGATAATAAATTATTTTCGTTATATATTAATGTATTGTACATTTATTACAGTAATTGATATTCCTATTGTATAAATAATAATGAAAATCGTACCCCTGTCAACATTCTGCCTATTTGTGGAGAGAAGCCTACATTTTATTATAACAATTTATTTTTATTTTTTTGGGATCAGTCAATCAATCCCAACTTTAGAGACATGTTAAGCAGACACGTCATCGGTTGATGGCGGTTTTTTTTACACGTTCAAAATGAAGACGTTAGTATTAGCGTTTCTATTGTACTCGAATGGCATAAATTTACAAAAAAAAATCATACTGGAAAAAACAATACAATTTAGGTTAAAAAGTATTAGTATTAGCGACTTGCAGCATGCAACCCACCGCTGATCCTCTAATCTGTTATTACGCTACGAATCCCTATCCAAAGGATTGAATATTGATTCGAGAGGATTGACAGATATCGAACAACCTAAGCGTATGATAATGAATTTCCGCGAATTAACACCGTATACAATAGAATGTTAGTATAATTTAACCTTTTAATTTATCGCACTCAAATTACAAAATCGGAAGAATCAATCAATCAGTCAGTCGGTCACATCGTTATCTAGCCGTATTCCGCAGACGCTTACGTATTTTTGTTACGTTAACATTAACGGTTCTTTAACAAAATAATAATAAATTTTAGATTGAAAGGACAAAAGGAACATTATAAAATTTGCTTTTCAACGAGAAAAAAAAAGTGTAAAACATGAAAAAAACACTGTTATAGTGACGTTGACTATTTCGTCAAACCAATGACTCTGAAGACTATGGACGTGTTATCGAATATTAACAGTTATATTGCAATATATAAATTCTCATGAAAGAATTTAATAGGTGATGCTAAGTGAACGGGTCCGACTCACCCGTTAAATTTTTCTTAAATATCTTCTTTTTCGGTTTTCAACAGCTTAAGTAAGCTAAGTTAACTAAGCTAACACTAACAAGTGTTAGTGTTTGTACTTGGATTGGACTGGAACTTGTTAGTGTTTTAACTTGAATTATTATTGATATTTTTTGATTATCAATTCACACATTTTAGTATCGACTGCTATCATAACTAAATATAGAAGTACTAAATGATTATTTCATCCAGTTACTGATTTCTGCCGTTCTTACGTAATAGCCATATGATGGGTAATTATTAAATCAATTTCGATAAATTTCACTTCGTGTGAGAACTATTATGTTTCAGTTGTGGCTGTTTCTACAGGGATACGAGAACATCATCTTCTGATTAAAGAAAAAATCATCTAAATCCGTGCATTGACATCAAAGAAACCATGAATAAAATTGTTTGCAATTCGGAACTTCCTCCCATGAGATCATAAGTTAAAAAATATAACCCAGAGATTCTTCCACATATTATAACATTCTATTGAAACTTTTTTCCAAAAGACATTTCTTTTCGACTAATGTCTGAAAATGTTTTTTCCTCGAAAGGTACATACCATTACGTACTATAGACTTATTAATCTGACCCACTTGTTTATACAGCCCAATCGTGTTATAACGATAAGAACGCTCATTTTAATATTCATTATTATCATAATATACGCTTGTGATATTTAAGTATTATGTGTATTACGTTTAACTCTTATTAAAATTAAACGAAGGCTGCTTTTTCAATTCATTCTTATTACGTTATGTTGATATAACATTATTATCATTTGTTTACTTTCTCCACACGAGGATATTATATTATTATTATATTATATTTTTCAAATATATATATATGAAAAATGGTCAAATGAGAATCGAAATCCGGTCATAATCAGGTACGACATAAACAATATACTAGTTCTGTGTTCACGTTTTATTTTTTTCCTAGATGGATTATAAAAGAAGACTAGCCAAAAGGTTTGGCAAAATCTATCCCAGACAAAATTCACTTGAATATGTTGCTTTGACTTGTTACGTTATACGAAATCTGCTCAATACGTGGCGTGATACTCAATGAATTGTAACAGGACCTGCATCTGAATCTGAAGCATTATATGATATTCCACGGAACAAGGTACACCCTACGCTAGGTATACTTGAGTCAAACGTGAAGGGCTACGTATTGCATACATAAGCAGTATGAGGAGTTAGAGCTGACCTTGGGCCGCGCTATTCACATATTCGCTATTCAGGCCAACACCCATGGCTAAGGAGACGTACCCTGGAGCGTACGTAAGATCCTGAGACCCGATACGCCAAATATC
Source organism: Eumeta japonica (assembly GCA_005406025.1). Taxonomy (NCBI): domain Eukaryota; kingdom Metazoa; phylum Arthropoda; class Insecta; order Lepidoptera; family Psychidae; genus Eumeta; species Eumeta japonica. Next base: position 121,459 of record BGZK01000335.1, read on the forward strand.
AAACCACCCCATTGACCGTCGTGTAATCAATCAATGTCAACGTAAATGGTAAAAAGATCATATATGAATAAACAATCCAAAGTGACAGAACGAGATTCAACAAATCCCTGTTATGTTAAGAGCAATGGTCACCATCAGTGTAATAGTAGCTTTTGTACGTATAAAATTCAAGGTCCTTCTAAAGTTAACAAACAATAACGAGAGGACATCAACAGCTTACCATGTTAATTAGAATCGGATATTGGAGAGATTTCGGCTTACTCGAACTCATCAGGGACCTTGGTTCGAATCAGGAGGCACCCCGCTTCAACCCTAAACACGGGCGAACTGACAGATAAGTTTTGGCTTAAGCCAAATTACACCACTCGCTCCGTACCTCGGAACGCGAGTTAAGCCATTGGCCCCGGACGCCCGGACGTTGTCATCGCGTTGATAAGCAACGGTCATTAACAGCCCTCGACTTGCATCGGTAGAGCTCGCAATCCAATATATGCCCAAGCAGCGAGGTAATTAAAATTTGATACAAATATTCTGCGCACGAAAAAAGATCTTAGTACTGTGATTTAGGTCTCGAACTCGCTTGAACGGCGCTAACTTGCAGCCTGTAAGTCCCTTTAATAGGTCTTATATAACGTAGAAAATATGACCTATTGCCTACCTCGCTTTACCAGTACTGCATAATACGTCCACGTAAATACGTACACGTCTAATATAAGTCGTATTATGATCATGCGAGAACAGATACGAACTTCAACAGGGACGCGAAAGAGGCAGCAAGGATGAGAACGAACACAGAAAGACTGATCAGTCGACAGAGGCTCACACTATCCGTGGATGTCAGAGGTCTCTGGAATAGCCGACTCCGATAAGCTGATAACTTTTTAGCGTGTTGAAGTTGTAAGGAATCTCTGACCACATTGCATTTTTTTTTAATCAATATCTCTCTTAATACTACCAGAATTATCGCTAGCGCTATCTGCTTATGAATGGACGTCTTTACAGCGTCCGCCTGCGCCTGTGTGCGTATCAAAATAGCATGCGCCCGCGCCGCCATCTGCGCCCCCCACGCAACGGAGCAGCTGCTCGATGCGAGGGGGATGGTATCAATCTATTGAATGTTAAAATATAGACTTGTTACGGGAATAGTGCGCTGTTACGACGTTTCGGAATCCAGATCGATGCCCCCGAGAAATTAAACTGAACGCGGTGATTATACCTAAACCCAATGGATGTAGTAATTTATTTTGTTTATGGTTTACTAGAGTTCGGTCTGACTTTGTATGACACAGCTCATAAGTTTTAGTCAGTTTTTTAATAACCACCCAAGCCTACAAAATTAGTAGGTAATAAATTGCCAGAAATTATCATATTTATTTATTTTTTCCAAAGATAATTACTAAAGGTTTTACGGCAATGAATTTATTTCTTCTTGGCATTGAAATATAAAATTTAATCCTTAACTGGTTTTTGCTTGGACGAAAATGAAGTAGGACTCGGAAAAGTTAAAGGTAATATACATACAGAACAAAAGATTTTGTAGAACTGCTTATGGCTACAATAACACATGTTTTGGACTAACACGTCATTGTCTAACCTAAACAAGTCGAGGAAACGTAGGTACAAACAAGACGAGTAAAACCCGAAACTACCACTAAGCTATTACTGTTCACGACAAAATATTCTTTCAAGAGAAGTCAGAACATTAGCATAATACAAGGGCCGAATTCAATTTAAAGAGGGCATTGCACTGTTGTAATTGTTACCTGGCCGGCGGGAATACTTGCAACCCCTTACCCCGTACACAAAGGGATATACGCCAATACAAAGGAAGAAAGTTTTAAATGCAACAATATTTCGTAAATATTTAAACATAGTTTTTAACTACGATTTGCAATAATTTTTGCTATAATCGAAAACTTGATAAACGAAATAACAACAAATTAACGAAATTGAACATTTTCGAAAGAATTTAATAGCAGTATTTAATATTCTAAAAATATAATCCAAGCATTGGTAAAAGCACCGGTCAAGTGCGAATAAGACGTACACATCGAACATAATATGGTATAATAATAACAAGGCTGGACTGTATAATTTATTGATAAATTTAAAGAATTGTTGAAAATTTTCGAAGGTTTGAAACAAAGAAAATTGTAGAAGATTTTCAAATGGTTTTAAAAATATTTTATTGTCTGATAATTCGATTTATTCTTTCTGAAATCTAAATCACACCTTCTACATACACTCAGATCATAAATTCATCATTTTTGTTTCCAAAATTCGGAGTTTACTATAGAAAATAGTAATTCTAAAATGAAATTTATACTTTCACATCAGCTTTTCTCAAACTATACCTACCCCACGCCACCTACGTATAAAACAAAAAAAAAAATAGGGTTTCAATGGTACGGGACTAATTCCTGTCATTAAAAAAAAACATCGCCCCTGTCGTAATCCGCAGAACAAATCCACGAGATCAACCTCATGGTCATAGCAAAACAGTCTATCATCAGTTTTATTCTTCTATACGCATTCTTCTAACCGGAGGGCAAGAACGAGAAGACTTAGAAGAGTACATAAAAATGAGGTTATTAATGAAAAAAAAATCCTAATCATTCCATCAAACTGTCCCGCTTGTCTAAGAGTATGGGAATTTTGCGTTTCTCGAGCAACTTAACCGCCGGGAGCGAATCGTGCGTTTTTCGACCCAAAAAGATCAGCCTTGGTCATACTAAAATATATTCGTGGCCCTTTTGTCCCGCTGCAGTCGTGCCCACCCCTGTTTTTTTTTCGTGGCGTGGGAATAAATTTACCTGTACCGTAGTACACACATGCCCTTGCTTTTAATTATAAAGTGCAATAAATAACTATCGATTTTTTTTTTTTATTTAATACGTGCACCGACAAATTTTATGTTTCGCGTTATTCGACAATTTATGTGCAGCGAGTGCGACATATGACAAGATGTCATCGGAACTACAATAAGACGAAATTGGTAGAATCATTTCTAAGAACAAAATCGAACCTATTTTGCATGAACAGGCCTGACTTGATTTCACAATACTTTTTTTATGATTTATTTTGTATTGTCCAAACTAATACGTACGCATATGAAACCTTATTTGGAAGCTGGGAAAGGAAAAGTTCGACCCGATAACGCAAGATAGTTATTGAAAAGTTTGCCCATTATAGACGTAATTCTAATAAGAACTTACAATATTACACCTTATAACCAATAAGAAATTTTTTTATAGAAGTATCTCAATACATTGAAGTGCATCATTTGTTAAAGTATTTGATTACGTTATTATCTAATCAAAAAAAAGTCTTAATATTTGAGCTACGCTCTTAGATTTTTGAGATATTCGCGTCACACATCGAACTTGTAAAGTACCTCCCCCTCCTTGATCAATACCGGCGCCAGAGACGCCGAAACCTCAATTCTCATTGACAAAAACATACATATATACGTAAGCGTTCATGTACAATTTTAATAGGATATTTGTAAAACATCCTATGTAAAAATCGTATCGTTAGTTTCGATGGTCCACTCACCCCTCCATCACCCCACTCCGCCACATATACCCCCTCGGCCTTCCATTATCCCACTCCGCCAACATCTACCCCCTCGCCCTCCCTCAGCCCACTACGCCTCCATCTTCCCCCTCGACCCTCCGTCGGCCCACACCCCTTTCATCAGGTTTTCTATTCCTACACACTCTTAGAGGCCGGCAACGCACTAGAGATTATGAGTATCCATGGGCGGCGATGACCACTCGCTTTTTGATGGCTCGCATGGTCGTTTGCCCCTTGACCTACTGAATGAAAACAAATCAAAGAGTACGTACAGCCTTAGATACGATTACAGTATACGATCCCAAATCGAATCTTAGACTTTTGCCGTGCATACGACCTCCGAAAACAAGTTGACCCGTAACAAAGTAAACAAAAAAAAAAATAACAAAGAAATAACATGCGGGTTTAAGCTTTTACATACTTTTTTTTTAACATTAGAAAACATTTCCCAGGGGGAGGAGCGGCCCCCATGGTAACACATTTCTCGTATACTACTAAGTTTTCACATGCGTTTTACGAGTCCCCGACACGACATGTGGGTACTTCGATATGTGGTTATTGTCAAAGATTATTGGTTATCGGGAAACATGTTTCCGGCTTTAGAAATCGATGTTTTATTGTGGGTTTCTTCATTTTTTGATTTTTTTTTTTTTGTTGCAATGTAACGTGAGGATTGAACTGTGACGTTTGATGTTTTTTATAGTAACATAATTTCTCAAATGATTGGACAAATAGTAGGCAATTAATTACAGGATGTGAGGATAGGGTTAGGTTTTGACAATTTTTTCCAATGAACATTTTCTACTTGATAGATAAAACACCTAAAATACAACAAAAATAATAAATGTTTTAAATCATCGGTAGGACAAATACTGAACTCCTTAAATGGTCTATCCTATATATATGCACCATTTAAGGGAGTAAATATTAGCGAGGGGTAGCAAATTAACTTCGATAGTTTACATCTTTCCCTTGTTTCCTTCTCAAAAATTCAATCTTTTCCCCTAGACATAAGAGTGTTGTCACATCTAAAACCTGCTTTTACATTTCTTAGAGAAAACTAATACAATCCAATATCAGTTAATAATTTTATACTGACAATGCCATCAAAAACAAACCTATCCGGTGTGTCGTTTTAAAGCGTACCTCATACCGGTAGGAGTGGGGTCTATATAATATAATATGGTGTTTTGATAATTTCTGTATCTTTATTTAATGAAATAATGAGCAAAAGTTGTCCAAGACAACCGGAAGTCGGACGCGGCTCTTAAAAAAAGTTCTGAATACGCGATACAAATCGTCGAAGGCACTAAACACACGGCCCTCGCACTGCACGCGCTAGCACATCTGCCTTCAGTATCGAGAAAAAAAATAGATACATCAGATTACAATTGAAACGTGCTCCTAATGGATAGTAAAAACTACATTTTCGCTATTGCACCATATAAAGTTACTTGGTTGTCATAAAATTCGATTTTATGATGGCAACCCGCTGTGTAGAAATACATGTATATCGTTCGTTTCGGCGATAGCCCATCCGCCGATGAATATAGACATTCCTATTTCCATGACGTACGGTCCTGAGGTCCTGACGCCCTGCGACCTTGGCCAGCTCGTCACTCCACCTAGTGAGAGGCCCTTCCACGCTGTGTGTTCTCCACTCGAGAATTTTTCAGCTCTAAAGACTATCGGTTCTACGAGCGGTGTGGCCTACCCGTTGCAACTTATATATATTATTTTTGCATTATTTTCATACAAAAGTATGAACGAAAATTCAATGAAGTATATTTAGTGACAATAATCATACCAAAGAACTATGTTTAATACGTATTATATTTACGCACTTTGAGATATTCAAATCAAAACATGTAAGAAAAACTATGAAAGATGTATACTTACTGTTTTGAGAGCTATTTTGACGGCGAAACCAGATTTCCGATTAGAGCAAACGCTTTGATTGCACGTGCCAGTTCTCGTGTATAACACAAGACAATAACATAATACTAATAATAATAATAACAAAACAACAAATAAACCGACATGTGTTGACACTTTCCTGTACATTTGAAATTTAACTAAACCTGAATAATGACGTATTCAATAATAAAGTGGGATCAATTATTTAAAAACATACTTTTAAGTATTTCTGCGGGTAATAATACTTTAGGCATTTTTTTTCAACGAATTCCGCTTTTAGTCCTTCAAACGAAATGATTTTGCCATACATTGTATTAGTCCAATAAATATACGGACCTTAATAAAAATACAAAATCGAAAATTGAGTACGTGTCACAAATATTATATGTAGATTTTTCTCGTAGCAAACAATGCGAATGATTATTCATGTATTCAATACTACATTTCAAGGTACACCCTATGGTGTATATTGATCCCGTATGATGATTTTATAAGATCATACGGGATCATAACTTTTCCTGCTCAACAAATAAGCAATGCGAAAGACATGTACACGTTATACGATTTTTAAATAACATTGCAAACATTTGTACTATGTTTAGGAAGGGCAAGGTCGAATATTTAGTTACTCAAAAAACGAAATTAAATATTTAATATAACAAGTTAAGAGTTACTAGTTCAGCATCGGCGGCTCGGCGCAAAGACGCTACTCATCTCAGTCTAAAGTTGCGTATTCAAGCCCGGGTTTGTATCTTGTACGTGATTGTTTTTACAACGTCTTTCTAAAAACGTCACGAGGAAGCAGACATTTTTAAGTTAGATAAAAATGGATGTGGGACTCGAAACGTGAATGTAAACTTAGTTTACCACGTCTAGCTACCACCCCCACAATGGGAACAGTGTCGTGGGACTAAACGTGTACAACTATTTTATTATACAACAAAGAATTGAAGTTTACAAAATTTCATTCCCTCGACGAATATCGAGGGAATGAAATAACTATTTTGAACTTGTATCAATATTAAAATTGAGAATAATAATAATAATTGGAGTCGTTTCAAAACCCCATACCGCTGACATAGTTTCGTTTCGACCGCGGTATCGACAAAAAAAAAATATCGATAACCGGGTAAACTGAAAAGGTCTCAAATGAACTTTGACACGTTCTACACAGCAACTTACCCGTGTACACGTGTATTGAAAAAAAATAATAATAACTACGCATCGCGAATTTGTCTTTCGAACACAAAAGCCCCGAAAATCTTTGTTATTTCGGAGTCACTTTGAAAACAAAATAAAAAAATAAAAAAAACGAACTAGCAAAACTACCGTCTTCGGTTCCCCCTTCACGAAATTGTGCAACTAAATATACAATGCGCCTTTGAATAGTCCACCCGGTGTCAAACCAGATGGTGCGTCTATTGAAGTTCATGAAAAATATCCTCGTAGGTTGTCGGGGGTTCGAACCGGCGGAGGGAAGGTGGAAGGTGGCGTGTTTTAAAATTCACACCCTCAGATGAGTGCATAGGTGACATTTCCTACACAAGACCAACTTAAAAGTGAATGCTATTTGTATAAGAAAAAATAAGAGATAACCCGAACGCAGGTCAATGCAATAACTATTTTTGAGCTGCAAAATACACTTACATAAATATAAATTTTCTGTCTCATATTGTATATAAAATAGAAACTAATATTATGACAAGTAAAAATAATATTATAGTAAAATAAAAGAGTAGGATTCTTTCGAAACTTGGAAATGGAACTCGTCTTTAATCAATTCATTTGTTTAGGACTTGTTAAAAATAAATAAAAAAAAAACATTTTTTTAATGTTCGATTAAATTCGGTGATTTTGATGGGCTTTATCGCATTTGATAAATTTATTGAGGATTAAAGTCAATTAATTAGGTAAGTGATAATTGTTTTAATATTTTATTCAAGGAACTCGATATCTCAGGAAACATAAAATTATATCTAAAATGGTGTATAAATAAAATGACCCCCAATTAATAGATATTGTGAAACAGTCCTAAGTTATATATTTCATTTTTTTTTTTTTTGGAACGAAGATAATTAACGCAGCTTGCGATAGAAGTTGACTGGTACAAATCGTAACATAACGAAAAAGTGTTATAAAAAGGACTTCTCTCTTTCATTCTCTCGCTCTCTTTTGAAAATTACTATTTAATAATTATATTACATAATTTATAGTTCGCTATTTTATACGTAGTTAAAAAAATGAATTTTTCTTAAAATATTAAACGAAACTTTTTGATTTTAATTTATATTATTAATATCGAAAAAAACTTCGTTAGTGACGTGATCCTCCGACCGCACATTTAGTTTTTTTACTTCTATAATGTAATCGAATACATTCAATAGATATAATATAATATAACTCTACAAACCCTACACAAGAATTAGATTAAACAAAAATACTAAAATATGATAGACATATAAAATAAACAGATAGAATATAATAACTAACAATACTTTAGACAGTTTAAAAAAATCTAATTGATAGACAACAAAAAATGCACTAAAGCGCATTACAACAAAAACTGCACATACAGAAAACATCCCCTTATCGGCGTGCATCGACTGTGCCCGTACGTACAATCGTGTGAAAGTCGACGCACTCGCCCCAATTACATTTGTATTCATAACCCAGGATAAGGAATACCACAGTCGATAAATATTATCGATAAAATTATTATAATCTATCTATAAACATCAGTCAAATTCATTCGAAGTTCGAAGCAATTTTTTTTAATTGCAATGTATTTTACTATACATATATATACAGAGTGGTACAAAGTTCCTTAGACTTCAATCTATAGGTCATTGGCCTGGTCAAACTGAACAACTTTAGTTCTACGAACTTTGGCGGTACATTTAATTTCCGGGAAAAAAAATTATAAGCTTACAAATTTCGATCCATAGTTTATTATTTTACTTTCCTAAAATACAATCTTTTAATTACATTTTACTCAATACTATCAAAGGAAACTAATAAACTTTGTTATTTAATAAAAAGATGACAGTGAAACCTCCGAAGAAATCTTAAAATTTTTAAACTTGTCGTCACCATAATACGCGGCGTCTGTCAAAACAGCTCTGATCAGCTGTTTTACCAAAAGCCTCGAATTCAATAAACTAATGTAGACTTTGGTTCAAAATATTGGATTGGTAATCACATAACTTCACAATAAATATTTCTCCCGATTGAAATTCGCATAAGTAATAACACTGGCACTTTAATTTATCACTATTCAGTGTACATTAAATAAGGGAATAAATTTCTAAATATCAGATTATTCATTGCATGGATACAATACTTAAGTGTCCATGGCCGTCAAAAGACGCCGCCAAATAATTGTCAGCAAACAAACATCATACTTAATAATATAATAATAGCAAGATTTAATTTGGCCTGAAATAACTAATCTTTTGTATAAAGCAATATTTAAAAATAAAATGTAATATTTTTTCCTAATGCTTTGAGGCATCGCAGAGCGAGACGATAGAGCTGCATAATAATATCGATAGATACATCGATAGCATTCAAGCGAAAATAGTTTTTCTTTCTAACATAATATAGACTCACATATATATTTTCAAATGGGGTAGGCAAAGAAGAGCGGGTGGACACGGAGCAGTAATACCCTTATGCGATGTAGTGCCGATACCGCATAGCACTTTGCTTTCTCGTAAAATTCATAGTCCGATAAGTGTAAATAAAAATTCTAATATAGTATAGTGATAATATTTGAATAATTATCGACGTATTAAAACTATCGATATATTTCTTCAACTCGTTAAGGCGTATCACTAAAGGCGCTAGGGTCGCACCTTGCCCAACCATCTGCCGTCGCGCACGTGAAGCGATTAAGGTCTTCGACTCCAGCCCGGGGGTGGCACCCTCCTGGTCATTTACCCTCGCAGGTTCAGAAGGGTAGGTCATACTCACGTTATATACAACCTCTGTGAGTAAATGTAGTCTAATACAATTTATAGAAATCACATACATACCTACTTATTAACGAAATTATAAGAATATGATATCGCCACCGTTTGTTATTATCTATTTATATATAACGTATGCGCAATATAAAATTAATACTGATCAATATTTGTTGAATATTAAGGCAGGGATCACGATTGTTTGACAACGTAAAATGTTATATACATTAAAATCAGAAATTACATATTAATTTAGGTAATTGCGTGAAAACTTGGAAAATCATTTTTAATTGTAGAGGTATATTATTATGTACATAGATATTATTCTATAAAGTTTTTATGGCATTTTTTTTTTAATTTTGCAAATTAATAATTCAGATCATAGATTTAGAGCTGTACAATGCAGAGACTATATACTCAGAGGTCAACTTACTATCTACTATCAAACAAGTTCAATAGTATTTCATATAATTTAAATTTGGATGAGCCGAGTGAATCCGCATCAATATCATTAGTTTTTACCAGCTTTTATTAGCTTGACCTGTACGTATCTATCAATGTAATGGAATCTAAGAGATGGGATTTCACACATTTTTAATTTTTGGATCATCATGAAACTTGTCAATGGTATACAGTTCTGATGACAATAATATATCATTGGATTGATATGATGATGCAGCCAGAAATTAGGTACAGAAATTTCATAAGGGAATGACATATCCTAGCCATTTTTATGCTTCTTGGAATTGTTTTGAAGTGCACTTTGGCCATAATTGGCTTTTAGGGTCCGATGAGTGAACCAAAACGTTGAAATTGGAATTTTATAACAGAAGAACATAATCCTAACCACGTTTGGGCTTTTGAAATTTGCACAATTCCGTTACAAATGGTCTTGCTCTTCCAATATACAACTTTTTAACATTTAGATTTTAATCTAAAACTTAGAAAGTTAGAATCAAGAGCAGTCAAAATCAAAAGCAGGAGCAGGATAGACACAGTTTAACTTTTAATAAGTCAGGCTGCAATTGAAATTGAGAATAAGACCGGGATTGGAGTAGACAGTAGAAGCGGAATGAAAATTGAGAAAAGTAGCAGAATAGGAATTATGATCGAAATAAAAGATGAAGATATTCATTCTATAACGCATGGGCGGAGCCGCATACAATAATTCATTTTTAATAAATATGAGGACCCATATTATAAGTGGACACAATGGCAAAAATTCTTACTTTTCGATTGACGTTGGTGCTACCAGTTGATGGTACCAAAGGCAGCCACAATCATTGATTAAAATAATAGTCTCTGATACCAAAGAGCAAACTATTACACATAATTACCTTATTCATTTTAATATATTTTACAGTCAAGTTCTATCATGTGCATAACATTAAATTTAATACAGCATATTCTTTATAACATAGAAGAACTATTCATTTTAAAAATGGTAAACTAAATAGTTTGTAATTCTTTGCATATCCTCCCACTACATTTTTTAACAGCATTAAATAAATATTGACATTGATGGGATTAAATTGACTTACCTGTAAATTAAGTTGACTTATCATAATTATATTAAATAATTAAATCCAAAGTTAGCTGCATAAGTAGTTAAGGATACAGTAAGGTTATTCTTTTGTTCTTTTTTGATAATTTTTGGAGTATTGTAGTGAAGCATGAATAATAGTACCTAAATCATTACTAGGTAGTGTAGTAATGATTTACTATTAAACTATTATTCGATTTTACCTACTATTACTCTTAGCTGATACTATTTTTACTGGTTCACTAATAGGAAAGTGTTTTCTGTCACACCAATATATATATATATATATATATATATATTATAAAATAATTAATAATTATACCTAATTTATAGATTTTTTATTAGTGAATGCAAATTCACATATATCATATTAAGCATCAAATTGAATTTAGCTTTTTATAATAATTTTATGTTTTCCTTATTAACAATTATAAAGCTTTATAATTTAACATGTGCAAATATACTTGTCACCTGTCTCCAAAGGGATAGGTTAGTATTAGTAGAGGATCTGAATTAAAATTTACCTTCACTCATCTGTTTGATAGATGAAACATATTTTATATAATTTTTAGAATTTTAAAACATATATTGCGAATGGTTGGCTAAAAAATTGCTAGCCCGACTACGACTAATTAAAAATTCGAAAATGAATTTTTTTTAAACATTGTACATATTAATTAGTTTCCCAAAGAAATTTTATACTAATCGAAATTATAATGCCTGTAAAATATGTAAAACCTTGAGTTATCTATTTTTTCCTGACGTAACTATTGGGTGGACGTAACTACATAAACAGATAAATCAATACTAAAAATTTACACATTTCTATTTAATAAACTAGCATAAAAGCACTGCTTTATGACTGTGTGGCACAAATTTGTTCTTTAAACTAATAAGTGCAATGTTTTAAAAAAAAGGCATTTTTCAAATTTTAATTAATCATAGCCTAGCAATAAAATTGTGTAGGCAACCAAATCGCAATGTATTTTTTAACATACTAAATTTGGTATAAAATACTTTTCATCCATTAAGCAGATGGGCGCAGGTAGCGTCTAATTCGGATTCTAGACTATAGTCTAGAACCATTCAAATGTGTGCAACGTCTCATACTATATGAACGTCATTTTCAGTCAATCACCTTTTGCTGAAAACAATACGTTTTGCGAGTACAGTCTCCGTCAATGTTCGTATTTACTATAATATATCCTCATATATTGCAATTGCATTTCATTACAACGCTTCAATTCCTTCCACATTCCTGAACTAACACACCTTTACAATCTTTGTCACCACATAATCTTGCACAATATAAAGATATTACAGTATTATTACACTACTTTATGTCTCCATTATGATAATTACATTTAATAAGCGGCAGACTAAGAATTATTTTAGTCTTCACCTTAGGCTGCACAGGTACTTCTTCTTTCTTTGATATTGTTAAAAGCTCTGTGGTCCAACATCTTTGAGAAAAATATTTCCTAATGTCTCTTCCTGGTTTGATTATTAAATTGATATTCATTATGTAGGGATCCATGTTTAAATAAGACATAACGGAGATGTTACGATTTACTTTATTAATTACACTACACAGTGAAGTTTATTAAACTATTTCGAAGCCCACCGTTCAGTCAATTCGATACTACTTTTTTAATGATCTCAGGTCAAAGGAAATACTCAACTCTCACTTGCATGAGTCAACTTAGAAATTGGCACTATATTGTCGATGACAAAGAGAATTATGTTGACAATAATCTGTTCGATCAACTAGGCAAACATTAATGAAGAAATTCAAGATGTATGATCAGCTTCACATGATTAGTTATGAACTGGGCCATTTATTTGCATATACCATACTATTACATAAAGTTATTCTCGATTGAATAATAAATATTTGTTCTTCTTCGTTATTAGTAAGTCATTGAACATCGCTTATAGAGGTACCATCTGCGTGAAGTCATGACTCCATTTGTAAATAGTGTTACATGTATGCACACAATAAATTATTGAATTCATTGACTTGTTAAAAATTATACAACTTTAAAACGATATAACTATATTGTAAATAGTTCTTATTTACAAATGAAAAATTTTTAGCAAACAAAAAAATTTTCTGATTTTCTATGAAAATAAAAATGGGAAAGCTATCCATTGCCTGGCATCTTCAAAATGTTTAACTTAATAATGGAGTAAACAAAGCTATTCCAGACAGACTATATTTTATAATAAATAAGGCAAATGAGCTTAATGGAAATGATTGCTCTATAACTATGCCATAGTTTTGAAATTCATAATTTCCTTTTTTTTGTTCCTATATCTGGCAAATGATGCAAACTCAATATTCACATTTCTGGATTGCATCATATTTAAACTAAATTCCTAAACATGAATTTAATTGTACAATGAAATATCAATTATACAAACCTCGTTAAGTGTAATCCTCAGTAAGATGAAAAAAACCATCATATCCTTTCATTGAACTACTAAATTTGGTATATGTCAAATTATTTAGACTTTGCAGCTCGAGCAAAATGTTGCTTCCCTATGAGGTATTTACAATATACATTTTTATGACATAATTCAAATTTGAAAAAAACAGACTAAAGTCACAGTAAAGTATAGAGTTCTTACTTGGAATTCTTTAGAAATTAACAGCAATGAAATCCAAAAGGAATGTTTGGTGCTTGTAACGTGTGTACTATGCACATATTGTAAATAAACTTTTTAAGGACCACAGCTCTATACCTGATGGTTGTGTATGTACGTGCTAATTGTTTAAAAAAAAGTTAATAAAACAAGTATTTAACAATAATAAACTAAATTTATATTGTTTGATGTGACTATCAGTCTTTATGGCTTGCTTCTTATGCTAGGTGTTTGTATCTTTGAAAGGTCTAAAGCTACTGTTCCTTTTTGCATGTAGGTATTTTATTGATACCATAAAAACATAACAACCAATCAATTATATATTACAGTGATATATTATAGCACAAAAATATTTAAAAAACTTATTTTAATTAAGAAAGTATAACTTCATGAGTTTGAGACAGCCAAAAAACTTAAATAAACATATCAAATTATACATAATGAGGGACAATATCGTCCATCTGCCCGTTTGTTAGTGCTACAGAACTTAGATTTTTTTCATCCTAGGCTTAGCATATATCACTGGCTGAATATATACTGACACGTAGTACAAAAATCTAAGTAGTTCACTTTACTTTGTAAAGGGAGTAGATTGAAGACATTATGACCACAAGGAGTACTGTGTGGGCTAGTGAGATAAACAAATAGTATACGGATAATAATTAAGAACTCACAATTGACTAGTGGTATTTTTTTTACTGTTTATAGGATTTATATATTAGGTACAGAAAATACAATTTAGAGTAAACAGTTTTATAACAAGATGAAGTCTACTTTAATATGTCAATATATGTGTATCACATTTATTTTATTTAACTCAGTGGACAATAACTGATAGCTTAATGATAGACGATAGATACTGATTGTAAAATATGATTTGTGGATTCCTTCATAACTATAAAATTTCATATATATGCAGACTGTACATTGCATATGCTTGTTATTAGAATCTCCTTTCTTTCTTAGAACTCATGGTCCATTGTCTGTGCTAATAGATTTCTTAGTTGCCTTTAAGTTCTTTTTTTAACAGTTTTCTTTACTTGAGTTAATTTTTAGTCATATCTTTTAAGCAATCGTATTTCTAGTTATATTTTTTAATAAGCACTCAATTATTTGCAGTTGCTTTTTAAATTTTTAAGTTTATTATCACATATTTTTTAATGACGACATTTGCCTAACAAAACACAACAAAAACGAATTACTTTATTAGATGAGCTATTAGAAACTTCAGAGTGTCTGCAAGAATTAGAGCAACTCTATCACAAGTCTACATAATGGTATACATACAAATTTAAATAAGAATCCTTATATCCCCGACTAATTTACAGAAGTTGTTCATTGATTTGTAGACAATGATCACACATAATTTAATTGTGTATTTTTTTACATATCCACGATTTATGTTCCTGTACTAAAGTTACACCATTTTTGTTAAGATTTCTATGTCAACCCGACAATACCACATACCTACATTTAAATATGTTCAGACATTTGTAAATCATGATATACTTAATTTAGATGTAGATGTGTATATACATGACCATTACTAACTCACAAACACATCTAGATGATCCTAAAATACTTGTTTTAAATTGCTTTTATATAGCAAACAGTTTCTTTAAGCAACTTGTAATAAAACACAGAATAATGGTTATAATGGTCCGGTATTATTGGCTCCCATCTTCTTTGAATAAATTCACTTACAATAAGTATACACCTATTTCAATTTAACATTGTTTAGGTTTCAAACTTACTCCCCGTTCATAGTAGAAATGTGCCTGTAAATCACTTACAGAATCTCCAAACTAGAGGGGACCCATTCTAAACAGTCATGATCTTCCTATAATTGTCATAAATCAATTGTATTGACAATAATAAATAATGTACATCAAATATACATGTAAAGAAATAATATTTCTTTCGACACTGATCTGTTTCTATAGCATTTCAAGTGACAAGCATTATTTATGTAAGTATATCAGTTAATCTAAGAAAAGATATTGGCACTAAATATTCAAAACACTAGTCCAAAACAAACGCATTACATATATGAGCTGAAAGGACAGACAATTAGACAAAAGCTAAAATCGATAGGGATCCTCCCCCCATAAATTTTAATACAGATTCCCCAAAAAGTTTGCAACGCCACTTTCTTTTAATTAGAACCTACCTAAATACTCAATTACATTCACATTTCCATCTTTACTCTACATATTAGTTGTGGTGTACTTTTAAATCCTTCATTATTATTTATGTATTAAACAAAAGACTTCAACCAATTAGGGATTGTTGTTTACAATTTTCACGTTTCATAACAAAAGCGAATATACATTCAGTTAAGGCATAATTTGTCTTCTAGAATAGTCAGTGCATCAAAATATTATTTTTATTCTACAATGAAAAAGGATGGCTTCATCAAGTTTTCTCTTTAATAATAATGCGATAGGTATTATAAAAATTACCCCGAAATCTCAAATGAATTGCCAATTTTTATCGTACAATTTTATTTTTTATTTACTCACGTTGCATTTCGGCCAGTAGTAAACGTGCCACTTTCAGATGATAAATTATACGAAGATCCAAAAATCCGATATTGCAATTCGTCCTCCTCGTTACTTTGATATTGCATCGCTTACACACGGTATTTTTCTACTTTTAAACAATGTGATAATGCCGAAAACTCGATTAACTTCACACTCATTATAAAAATAATAACATTTATATCCGAACAGTTTCACGTTTTAGTAAAACACGCCCGATCTTTTTTTTTTATTGGCTATGACGATATAAATAATGGCCGAAAACAGATTTAGTTTTTTTTTTTTTCTTCGAAATTCAAATATTTTTAACCGCCAACCGCCGTGAATCTCGGCCTAATCGCGCGCGTAGCCGGACTGAACAAGTTTCCAGTCGACGAGCAAAGGGGCGCGAGGGACCGATCCCCCTCCCCTCGCTGGTCAACTCTTATTGGTTAACTAAAAGGGCGGCCGTAATCAAAAAGCTGCTCTATGGTACATCCTGACCTAATTCATCTGTGTTATTATATAAGGTAGTTTTAAATATTGTAACAAAAATATACCCTCGAATTTACACTCTTTAATAAATAAATGACAGTCTAAAACAGAGGAGTTACGATGAATAATTATAAAACTTTAAATGTGCACATTCCTGTTTTGTAATATAGGTATACTTTTAATATACATAATTTTATGATCTAATTTGTATATTAATAATGGTATTATGAGCTATTGTAGCTGTGAATAAGAAGGCACTAAATTGAAGAACATTTATCTGTAAAAACATTCACATATACAGAAAAGATATTCATATGGACTATGTATTTGCTTCAGGTTATCAAAATCTAATCAAATTTTTGAAATTATGATGAGAAATTATTATAAGAGTTCTACCAACTATACTCCTAGAACTATTGAAAATAAAAGACATAATGTACTCACTCCTCTTTTATTATTATTTCTTCCGTAGATATTTTTGCTCGAAGGGCCTTCAACCTTTCCATCTGAAGCTGTAGATAAGACTTTGTATTCTCCATTCTAAAAGAGAAATAAATAGAAATCTCAAAACTCAACAGTTGTGTATTAAATAAACGCCCCAAAATAGAATAGTGTTTAATTTTTCAATCTCAAATTATTAAAAAAAAAAACACTGTACCTGTAATAGGAATACTACTGTAATTTACATAGCAGATATAAATAAAGTATGATCAGGGCTTCTTTCATTGATTTAGAATTACACTGTATTATATATAAGAAAGATTATAATTTTTATTATGCACTCAAATTCTTATGATATCATTCCAATTCTTATATTACTAAGGTGCTATTCTTATATTCTCATGATTAACTTGCAATGATTATTGGGTTATCGAATATTAAATTTTTTTATATCCATGTCTTTCATGCGACATCACAATTTTACAAAACAAGAATATGAGTGAAAAAATGTATATAGATGATAATAATCTAAGCATCTGATATAAAACAATAATACATTGTGATTGTAATTGTTTACACTTTATACTCACCTAGAGACAATAGGGCCCTTCAATCGAAGCAATGCCACCAAAATGATGCTTCTCTTATACCATGCATGTCACCTAACCTACATCGAAGAGCAACTATTAATTCATATTATAGCTTGATAAATAATGAACTTGAGGTAAAAACTTATTCTTTAAGTCTCATAAATTCAACGTCTCATATTTTTATTTGTTTTTATAAAACACGAATCACTATCAAATTATCGTTATGTTTACTCTATTTTGCCTGTTAAAAGTGTCGAGTAAGTAATATTGAACCTTTTCAGTGATATCATCTTTAATTTACCAATAATATTAAAACCATTTGTATTTGATTCATGTTTAATTACCAACACAAACGTATTGACTTTAAAAATATATTTATATGTCAATGCATGAAAAGGGTTTTGCTCGGGAGCATAAAAACTCTTTAATAGATTTTTTATTATGTTATGATAACAAACATTCATCATGAATACGCATGTATCATTACATTTTTGCTTCATTTCTTCTTTTTATGAGAACTTTATTTTTAAACAACAAAAAAGAAAATCAATACACATTACAATATAATGTTTAATAGTGAATGAATCTGCGGTATTAAATTATTCTCAAGTAATACATAGTTTTGCTGTTAATAATATTTGTTTGACACAATTCATTGAAGTAAAAATATATTGAACTTTGAAACAATTTTTGATTGAGTTCATAAAGTTCTGTAATTTGCAACAGTATTGTTATTTCCCTAATAATTGGTCATTTTATGATAACATTTCTTGTTTTTTTATACTTTCATGTAAAAGAAAAATAATTTTATCTAAGGCTTGTCAGTCTAAATTTGATATAACTTGAGGGTCATGAACATTATAATTACAATTTTACTTCTATTTATGAGAAATAACAATGAATCAAACATTATGTGCAGCAAATGAACTTTGATTATTAAAATAATAGTTTATTTCCTAAGAGTTGAAATTTTTTGTTTGAGATTGATACATGAGCACTTTTTAGTTTGAATTATCCAATGACTTTATTACTATAACCTCTGCATGTATTTCGGACTCTTCTTTATATATTGACCTTTTCTGTATGTTTTCTATCATATCGACGTACTCGTTATTTCATTGTAAAATTAATTTCGTTTTTTTCATTTCCATCTCCAAGGAAAGAAATCAATCTAGCACCTAATCTTACATGTTACACGAAATGTTTTTTATTGTGATTTTGTCTTTAAAAATTTTGGTATCGTGTCTATAATCGTGTTCGTAAAATTTTATATCATTGAAAATTACCGCAGCAACACGATTTATAGCATTGCATAATCATGAAATGGACGACATTGAACTTACGCATGAACTAAATTCATTCGACATACATGATAAATCTCGATATATTTTTAAGTACAAAACGATTTCCTCGCCAAAACGATGAAGTTTCGGGTGAAATTCTACATGTCATTATGTTCGTAAACGAAAATCCGTTAAACATTTGAAGATCAAATTCGAAGAAAAAACGTTAACAGAATAACGGTAATCCATAAAGGAAAACTTAAAGGTGCGACACTACAATAATATTAATTAATATCTGATTGTGTCTCATAAGCAATGACAATTATACAATCATATCGTTAAAGAAAAACCTAAAACGTATGAAGTAGTACAGCGTTTGGAAATGACGACATTATCGATCGAGTGTAACTGTGTAACCAAGCTGAGCTTTACCTATTTTTGATTTTCATACGGATTCATATATACACATATACACATAATCAAATTTATGTTAGTAAATACGTAAATAAAATATCGCACTGAACTTTCCTCGAAGAAAAATAAATTAAAAATTCAATTAAAAATAACCACAAAAATAGAGTTGTAGCTAGTTCGTTACAGTCAAAAAGGCAGGTTTTGTCTCTTTCTCTATAGCGCATAGTTTCATAAGTAAAACAGAGAAAAAAAGTTTAGATAATATTCATCGTCAGCGCCATCTGTTGCTACGTACAAAAGTATCTTGGATTCTAGACTCGGTAATAGACAATTATTACTAATTTTTAAAATGTTATTTAACTTACATATTGGACCAATCATTGGTTATAAGTATGTACATGTAGTGATTTTGAGGTGTATTTAGTAGTGAGTAAATATAGTTTTCTAAGCGTTCGAAAGTAAAATGTTGACTTAAATGTAATCGCTATGTTAGGTTGCTTACAATTATCCTTTGTCTTTCAAAATGACAGTAAACATAATTTTGATTGGCCAAATTTACTAAAACTTTATATGCATGATGAAATTTAAGTTTACGATTGAAGAGATGATTACATCACGCAAATCATGTGTCCAAACCATGTAAATTAGAAACAAACAAATGAAGATGTTCTGTTATTTTAAATTCGCAATATTTAAAAAATATTTGCAATTTAATAAACACTACTACACACCAACATCCTTTTTTCATGCAAATCCAATATGCAATAAAGTCTCAATAATGTATGATAATAATATTAAAAAAGCTAATGAGTTTGTAAACATTTACTTTTTATTTACTGATCACAGATTACAATAATGTCAAAGAGTAAGATAATAAAGAGAAAAATAAGAAATCTGAGTATTTCTTAGATTGGAATTTGCATGTTGAAAATCGGTTTAACTTTTTATTTTTTATTCCATGAAAAACAAAAAACAATTTATCTAAAGAAAAATTAAAACCGTTTGCACATAACTGTTTAAAAAAATACATTTTTATTTTGATACTGTTGAAGAAAGGAATATGACCACTCTTGTACTTTTTATGAAATGGTCGATTAACTTTGTTTCCTAATAAATAAAAAGTGTATTTATGAAGTTTAATGTCAATGTCTGTCAAACTAATAAACAGATTCTTAGAGCAAAAGTCAAAATATGTGTTATTATTAATATGAAGACGTGTCCATTATTGAATTAATAAAAATTTGAAAATATGCTGAAGGTGAAAGAAAATAATATTTTACATTAACAAGTTATATAATTTATTTGATTGTTTTTCATGTTTCTAATTACAACGAAATTCAGCGTAAACAATAATCTTTGCTACCAACTCTTAAAAATGCCACTTGTAAAATTGATTGAAAATTCTAATTTTTTTTTTCTTTGAAAATTCGTATCCTCCTTATTTATTTTTCCAATCAATAATTGCTCAATAAAAATAACATCTAAAATAAATTCATTAATTAATAATGGTTTAAATATGTTGGAAACGTTTTCTAAAAAAAAACAATATTTATAATGTATTTTGTTTCCAGGTTGTAACCAGTTGAACGCTGAGGGACACCCGCCCACAATCCTTTATTTTATATTGATGGGATTGGAGTTAAAGCCTTTCATGCTGATCTAGTGCGATTTGGATTTAATAAATACATGTGGTTACACATATTATACTGATTATTATATAATTTGCAGAATCTTCAGATTGCTTACAAAACCTTTTTAAGTTCATAAAAAATTCTTATTGACGCAGATTTCAACAGAGATTTGAAAATATAAATAAAATGTATCTCAATTTTTTATTCGTTATGGAAATTGTAACAAATTTCTCTCTCTAGTTCTCTCTGATAGTCCTTAAGAGAGCTAAAAGAGAGTTTTCGTGAATAGAAAAAACAAGTTTTCTTTTCACGAAAAAGTAATATTTTTCATTTATAATAAAATTATTGAGTTGTTTCACTACTATACTTAAGAAAATGCATTCATCTTTTACCATAAATCTAGTTTTTTGGAACGAATTTCCTTACGGCGGGCTTGGAGGAGATAGGGATTTTGCTGCGCGACCGAACTGAGTAAAATGTGATTGTAAAACCGTAAGAAAAAGTCCGTGGAATAAAACCGTTAAATGAAACGTGCGCAGGCGCGACAGTCGTATATTTTTAGATATGTCGTTATTTTACTGCGCGTTTATTGGCGCAAGGTGACGCGAGCCCGGCGAACGGCGAGCGCTGATTGGTGGATCACACCGGGCACGGCTGGCATGAGGCCGCGCGACTTGTTTGCGACTTCACGCGATTACCGAGAATCGGTCGGGGTTATTTTCCATTAACAAATATATGTCGGTAAAATATAAGAAATAAATCATAATAATCGTAAATTTTTTCGAAAATAGAATTAACAATAAGAACAGAAAATGAAGATGATTGAACAGATAGTAAGGAGTAAATGTCATAATTCCACTACAACGATCACCAAACGATTTAAGTAGCATCTTATAATAAAACATATTCCTGTCATAACACTTAAAGCACATTATATTTTTTTTTGCAAATTGTGTCGATTCTACATTAGCCGAAGGAACTTCGTTCCTACCTGGTGTCACACGACATCACTCGTTTTTATCTAAAGATTTATATGTATGTAAAAAGAACGCTCACTTTAGCAACAAAAAACGGCCATATATTTTTAGACATAAAGGAATCAATGTAGGTCTTTTTTTTCGTTCTTGGAAAGAAATTAATATTTTTTTGCAAATTTTAATGACACGCATGTTTTTTGTACATGTAGCTTATTCATTATTATGAAAGATTTGAAAATGTTTTTTCAAGTAACTTTTTGATACAAATATTTTTAAGAGATACTTAATGTTTGCAGTTTTTATGAATTTTTTGAAGTCTAAACGAATATGTGAGCCATCAGATAATACATGGTCGCTTTCTCTCATGGGTATTCATAAGCCCAGAAAGTTATTAGTGCGTTGGGGGCCTTTTAAAAAGGAACAAACTCAATAAAGTTGTTCAGATATGCTTTTGATAAAATATTTATTACATTGCTAAGTTTTAGTAAAAGTGTGATTTCAAATAATTAACTGGGTTTCACGGTATTGATTTATCATTTAACATGGAAAAAATATATTTCTTAAAATAATACCGTATTATTCTAATAAGCGTTAAGCACATATTAGTTTTAATACATATGATGAGATTTTTTTTTCCAACTTAGCTTATTGCCAGTAGTCCAATCTTCGCACACAAAAACAATAACATGTATTGTCTGAGCCAATACCTCGAATATGTACACCGAGCGATATTTTATCAATGTTTTAGTCCTTGTACCAGATATGGGTACTCGTACATAGACCATGTGGTCGGTTTCCAGCTAGGGCATTTTTGCCAACGAATTAGAAAAGTTCCGTTGATACTTGCTCTTGCTTGGCATTAAGCAACCGCCATGCACATACTTTATTATTGATCATTTAATTTAAAGTTAACCTAAATATCGATATTTATGACAAATCAATTTAAAGGACTTTAATAATAGATATATAAATTAAAGAGTACGTGTGGTGCATAAATAAATATGATATCAAACTCATTATTAAAGTCGTCTCTGTGATAAATTGTTAGATAACAAGTATAAACAATCCATATAACGCATTGTTTGTAGTATGAACGATACAGTTGACCAGACTGTACTCGTAAAAACAAATGAATTAAATATATGAGTTGTACAAAGACATTGTTATTACGTGAAACCTACAAAAAGATCTACATTTCTGTAGATTTCGGATTAAATTTAAATTACATATCTCGTATGTGTGTCTTGCAAAAAAGCAACAAAATAGCATTCATTTTTGACTAAAGTTTCGAAGTCATTGATAAATGTAAGTTTTAGGGTACTCAAGTGAATCTAATGCAAAATAGTTGTGAAACGTCGTGTAATGTTTATAGGAGTAAGCTTATAAAGAATGTGGTACAGTCTATCACGTTTTATGGATAGGACTTAAATTTAATTTTCATGTGATTGATTTAGTTCACTTCATATCTTTACTTGATCATCCAACATCATTCCTCAACTTTTTAAATTGTTTTTTAATATTTCATTCATACCTTACTTAAAATTAACAACTTCTCTGATTCTGTCAATTGTCATTAGCATAAAGAGTCACTACACTATATTAGGTAAAAATTTAGTCTCTACAAGTTTCATCTGAAATTTTTTCATGTTGTCCTTTTAAACATATTTAAAAACGGAACCTTTAAAGGATCATGTATTGCCGTATGTTTGTCCATTTGTTATAGCAACAGCCTACTTTTTGCCAATTTAGTAAATATGAAAAGTAATGTATAGGAGTTGGAAATTCAATCACAAAAATATGGCGTGAATAACCGAATTTTAGTTTTGGATGTCCAATTGCATATCAAATCAAATCAAACCAAAGAAGCTTTACACAATGTAATGGTTTATCATACAGAATTCTCTCCAAGCAAGTAAGACTCGCACTTGTATACATTTTTCCCTTAAGTTGTAGGCAATTTTTCGCACATAGAGAAATATAACGAAAAATAGATGCTTTAAGCTAATTCACCACACCACAATCAAGTGATAATTAAACTGTTACACATTTTTTAGCATATGGAAAGAAAACTTGAACCTATTATTCCATATGGTTGTTACAATTAGTAGAAAAACTTTTGAAGTTATATAAAGAAAAACATCAAAACTTTTTAATATATTTAAGATAAAGTATACCACTTCTATAAAAAAAGCTCTATTTTCAATCGTGATCTAATGTTCGTTTGGGATAACTGTCACATGGCAGTTGTGTTGTTACGATTACTACGCAATAGGCAACAAATGGTAATAAATATTAAAATTTAAAACTGTCGTGTTTGGATTTTAAAAATATTTTGAACATGCTAGATAAATTACAAATTTTTTTGCGAATTTTCATATTCACAGGTAAGTTACGAGCACCTTAGAACTGCATTTAGGCTTTATTTTATCGAAATAGGCTTTCTGAAAATCAGTTTATCTTAAAAATGATTTTAAGATTACAAAGTTACGGGTATGCCTAATTTCAAATTAATTGGATAGATAAAATTGG
The DNA here is from genome assembly GCA_005406025.1 of Eumeta japonica. Taxonomy (NCBI): domain Eukaryota; kingdom Metazoa; phylum Arthropoda; class Insecta; order Lepidoptera; family Psychidae; genus Eumeta; species Eumeta japonica. The sequence goes on from BGZK01000335.1 coordinate 145,985, forward strand.
CAAACAAGTCTCGTTGGATGCTGCGCTTTCGCATCGATTTTTCTCAAAGGATCGAGCGTTACTGTGTATTTATATACATGTATTTATTGGTTGCATGTTATAATACTCTACTTCGTTTGAGTATTCTTATGAAGGAATCGCTATTTACTTATTGCTTAGTTTTTTAACAGTCATTCTAAAACTTAAAATTTGCTCTGTGTGTATTGGCACCAACAAGCACAGAATTCCTTTTGACAGTGCTCTATGCTTTCATTGTCATGTCCATAGATAATGTCATGTCAAATATTTTCCCGCTTCCGCTTTTATTTGTATTTTATAATTTCGACTTTGTGTTTCTTTTTTATTCTTGTATCGTAGTTTTAATAAATAAATCGATATATTTAATTTATTTGACATTAAAATATGAAGTTCCGAGCTGTAATTATTGATGCTGGGCCCATGAAGGAATTTACAAGTAAATATTTAGTGTGACTAGAAAATAAAGTTTGAGCATTTGAAGTTCTGATGACAATTTTTTCTAATTGAAATGAAAATGAATATAAATAAATATTTATTTCGATGAGTCCTCATTATCTGTGCAACAATGTTGCTTTCTTGTTGGCTTTGGATTGCAAATCCAAGACAAGTTGTTGATTTATTTAAATCGTCTATGCAAATTAAAGTTCGCTTTCAGAGACTATACGCAGTTTTTTCATTAAAGTATTGGCATTGTGCTATTCATTAAGATGTGAATCTTTATCAATTTTAGATATAGTTAATACAATATCAAAGTTGTCAAAAGAGTGTGTTCTTCGATTATCTGAGGAAAAATTATATTTTATTGTAAGTGATGAAAACGGCGGTCCAGCACCTCCCGTATTGTGGTGCGAGATACCACAGAAGATGTTTTATTCTGAATATCAAATTGTAGGTTTAGATGAAGAACATAAGGATATATATTTGTCATTAAGCTCAGGTAATTTGAATAAACACCTATTTAAGAATTATTGTTGGTCTATGTTTGCTGATTCTCCTCATTTGCAAATATTATGTTTTTTTTTAAGTTTGTGTTTGAATAATGTAACTGTTGATATATCATTTGATTGCAGAATATTTTTCTTGCAATTTTGATTTTAAATTAAATATTAATGATCTTTTTATCCACAACAAAATAGAAATAATAATTATTGTATAAGTTGAAAAATAGTAGCAGCTTTACAGTTAAGCAAGTGAAGCTGGTCGTGGAAACGTTTGAGAGTGCTTCCATGTTTAATAAAAGTTACTGTTAAATCATCCACAACTCCCCACGTTCATGTTGAACATATATTCTAATCTCCCACATTTTCAAAATGTAACTGAGAAAATGATATGTCATCAAAAACAAAATATACAAAAATGCAAGTCTCGTAATGCAGTTCATCACTGCAAAAAGTTGCGAGATATCATGTAAAATCAAGTCAGTTAGTACTTATGGAAGTACCTATTCAGTAACTTTACAAAAGTTATTTCATAATTAATTACCTACTAACATTATTTTTATAATAAATATAATGACTTGGCAATTGCCTGGTAACATTTTCATGCTATTACTATTGCCATAATTAACTAAAACTTTGGTTTTACATGAGATTTCACAACTTTTTTCAGTGAAAGAACTACATTGTAAGAAATGCAATTTTGTACATTTTACTCTTCTGATGATATCTCATTTCTTTTTGTATCTCTTAGATTTTTTAATATGTGACTGACAAAGTAATATTTTTTTATTATTTCCTATTTGATTCTTATGTAATTTAGTATTTGATTAATATGTAATTTCCACATTGAAGTTCCTTTTCTAATTACATTAGATACGTAGTAATCTGACAAACGTTTTACAAGACAGTGTCGGGTGATCAAATTTATTGGACTACAGAATATCCTTTATTCTAAAACTTTTTTTTCAATTTTCATATAAAAATGTTGGTATCACACACATACTGCTTTATTATAGAACGTAGGATTTTGTGAATTAAAGGATATAATGCATATAACATAGGCAGTGGTAGATTTACATATTTCTCGCCGGTAGTCTATACAAATTCTACCACCTCTACCAACCTCTGCAATACCCTAGTTCACAAATATATTAATTATACTTTTTTTATCAATGAAATTGTAGCTACGATTTGTGCACTACCTTCCTGATTAGAGCAACTTTTTTCTCCATTATTAGTATGATTATTACTAAAGGATTGATGTGTCAGTTCCTAGATTATATTTACAATCTGACATTTTAGTTAACATAACACAAGAAATAGTTTTTGGGTATATTTCTGAACGAATAAAGCTTAATCATGTACCACTAATAAGATGGGGTAAACTATGTCTTAATAGTACTTACACAATAGTATACATTTGATATATAGAACTAAATGATTTTTATTGCTTTTACGTGAGCTTAAAAACAATATATGTAATTACCTGGTAACAATCCCTCTGATGATGAGGATGAAACTCAATTAAATTATAAAAGTTTTACAATATCTTTTTGCATTCTTCTTACTCTCCAAGTGTGACTATCCAAATTGCAGGAAAAATTATCTAATTGATGAAACATGTTAAATTGTTTGTGTGGACCTAATAAGACATGGGTATATATGAATAATTTTAATTTTTGTAAGATATAAATAAAATTTTGGCTCTAAATTTGCCACCCCTAAAATTCAGCCTACTGGGAAATCTGCCAGTGAACAGAGGTTTTATTTAGAAAATTAATGTTATTATTACTAAAATACTTGCAAAAATAAGGGACAATCAAGTCACAGTGCTGTGAACAAGTCATCACCTGTTTAAGCATATATTTCATTATAAGAAGTGATGCATTAGACATGTGTTGGATTACAAGGCATCTACTGTTGTATGTTTTGCTATAATAATAGGAATTACTTCATCTCCCTCTAAGGATTGCAATCCAGCAAAATGGGTTCCCGTGATCCAGTGGGATTCATCATAATTTTAGGCCCTGCGGGATCCTGTAATATCTTGTGGATCTGCAAACATGAGCTGGTTCAAATTTTTTAGAATTGCCACCTTTAATCTACTCAGCAACGCATTTTACGAGCGATGTTGTTGTTCAATCTTTTGTTTTGCAAATGAATGCACGCTCACATGCACATAGCCTTTTTCATGCCGCTACTCACACCACGACATGTCAATCAGTTGATATTTGCCTCGTCAAGTCGTCACTTGTGGATGTAGTTTTTAGTCAATCCGCAAAGTTAGAATAATGTTTGTTTACTTGTTTTTGAATTACAGTATATAATTGGAGACACCGTCCTTATCCAATTATTGTATTCTATTTTTATTATTACACTCAGGACTGCTATTTGTATGATTTAAATGATATTTATACCTACCATTTTAAGTGAGAATAACAAATTTTCCACCACTTTGAGGTTATTTTGAATTCGATAGATTTTCGTTAATTACTTTGAATATGATTTTTTTTTATTTCAATAGCCAACTATTTTAACTAGCTACCAGTTATTTACAAAGTCAGAAATGATTGCTTGACAAATACTATTAGAGGATGTTTCTTTCAAAACTGGCACAGAAGGATGTTGGTGAGAAAAATGAAAAAAAGTTATAGTATTATTTCAGAAAGTCTGAAGATGGAGGGAAAACAAAATGTCTATTATGTTCTATTTTATTTATAATCAAGCACAAAATTACAAAGTTCTACCAAATATTCATATTTTTTTATGTTTCTGGACCTTTCATTAATAAATATGTAGCCAAACTGGTCAAATAATTATCCAATTCATATTACATAAGGTTTTGTTGATTTTTGTATTTTTAATAAAAAAAATCATTATAACTATAATAAAGTATATTATTTTGAATTCCATAAAAAGAAACTATAAACTATGCAGGACTCCGCGAGATCTTGCTCTAACGAAGTCAATACAACAAAAATCTCGCAGGATTAGAAACACCGTGGGTTTGTAATCCCTGTCTCTCACAGCATAAATTATGCAATCTATGCACTATTTATTCATAACAATTAGCCGACTTTGGTATATGTTTGACTAAGTTATGAAATAATTCCACTCACAATATCAAAAACTTAAACACATACAAAATGGTGACTCGCCTAACTGCGAGGCGGGTTAATATTTTAGCCATCATTGTACTGTCTCCCATTGGTAGTGTTCTGGATTAAATTAATACTATAAAATAAATTTGTATTCCCATTTAAATTAGTATGCTAATCTACAAGTCAATACTTCCAATAATGCGAATGAATATCGTGGGAGTTCAGAATATTTGAGCTCATAATCGGTGCTGGTATATTCATAGACTAGGTGGTACATTAACATTAAATAGGTGAAAGCTGAACAGATAATATTTGCTCAATAACTTGTAACTTACAGTAATCATTATTTATATTGAGCTTATCGAATTCATTTAAGGCTATATACCCGGTTATGTTTCTACAACGAGGCAATAGGTACAACCTAATGCTCAAATGTTCCTCTATATGTTCTTGAATTTTGAATTCCATCATTGTATACCAATATCAACCTGCTGATCTCGGTAGTTGATATTGTGTTCCTATTGTTCCAAGTTCTAGTTTTACAGTGGAGTTTGATTATTCCTCACAGGTATTCCTCATAGTTTCTTGCGAGGTAGGAGCTACTGAAATTTTTGCTATTATTGCATATTTTCTGAATTCTGTAAAGCTTGTTTGAATAGAAAAGTAAATTGGTAGACTTTTTGATAAGTGAATATATTGAAGGTCTGTTTCAATAGCAAAGTATTTTGTTGTAATCATAAATGGCAGGTAAGTGATATAAATAGATTAAAGTACATTAGATGACATAGTTAGAATTGGATTAAAGCTAATTGATGTGTTAGTTACAAGTTGGTATGTTATGTTAGATTTCATAAAAATCTAGTAGATTTCATAAAAATCTAACTATTTGTATTTGTCCTCATGACGCAACTTTTGAAAAATTTTGCTGTTTTCCGACTTAACTCGATGAGCTGAGTCAGAAAATACGTATGGAAAAGCTTATATATGCATATATTTTTATATATATGATATAACGCGGGGCGTATTAGCACGATACAATTCTTTAGAGATTTTAATGAAATTCAACACACATATTCTATGAACGATTACAAAGGTCGAGTTCAAATTTGAGCCAAGTGAGGCAACTGGTTTAGAAATTACAGTATTTTAAAATTTTGAAAGTCCAAAAATTACATATTTCTACTGCTTTCAAATAACTAACAAATAAAAAAATCTATTGAAAATAAAATGAAATCTACTTCCATTTCAGCTGCCGAATGGCTTTTTTTACTATTATGTTACACTTTTTTTCATAATGTTACATTGATTAAATATATGTCATGAATTGTTGAATTAAAATTTTAAAAGTATGTTGGATGAAAAAGTTCTACTAATTTATAGTTTGATAAATCAATAATTTGAACATTGTTTTATATGTAAGTATATTATCAAAGCGATCGACACTGAGCTTGAATTTAGTAGTTCTCTGGTAGATTCCAACTTAGTGGGGTTTGCTGGTTTCCTTTACAAAATGAGATCAATCATAGCTAAAAGTGATAATTTGAATGATGCATATAGTCAACCACTTGTTATTGAGTACTATAAAAATATATTATTTTTAGTGGTAAAGTAAATCATTGGAGGACTCGAACAGTTTAACTAAGTTCTAGAAATAGGATTTAGGGCTTTGAAAATATTGGGAATCCCTGCTGTGTGTTAGCCTTAAAGGATTATTAATATTTTAGTTCAACATTAAATTGTAGCGCTTTCTTAGGCAATTTATCAAGATCACTCGCTACAAAGGCCAAAAGTCTGAAAATGAAGTTAACAAATAAACAGTGTCCGTGTCTTACTCTGGATATTGAAGTGGTATGTTTATATATGAATCGTTTTTAATCATATTTTTCTTTAGAAATAGTTTTTATTGTTAAATATATGTATTTATATAGTTTTTTCTTTTTTTTTGTTAGGTAGAGTTAAAAGTAATTAATTTTTACATTAATAGTCTGTAATCTAATATTACGTTAATGCAATATCACAATATGATAGAATTTATAAATTATTACATAAATACATTGCCATGTAATATATGATAGACTTCATATATATTGTAAAATAAATGATTAGCTGCAGATTTGGAAAACAATATTTGATAGGCTCTCAACTTTATATGACTTAGCCCAAACAATTAACCCATAAAAGCATTTTATATATTGTTTAATACTGCAATGGCCTAACAGCAAATCTTTATATCAGCAAGAAAAGTAAATTACACAGCTGAACAGTAGTTTTATTGTCTTTGCAATTTGAGTGATTTTAGAAAGATTAAATATCAAGGAGTAATCACAATTTTTGGAAATCGGCTCTAGTTATTTATTTTATCCATACTTTCAAATTTAACTCAAAAATCCAATATTCTATTTTTTGATTTCATAAACTTTGATTTTTATGAATACTAACTGACTAGTCGTACTCAACTTATTCAGACAAAGTGTAGAAGTGTTGATAAGATGACACATTTTCTAGAAACTTCTCTTATAAGATTTTTTGTTTAGATTTTTGGGAATCAAGTCTTTGTTTGGTCTAGCAGTAATCTGCCGTCATGTGGCTATTTCATCAACCTTGATATCGATCCCTGAAACGTGTCAAGATGACTATGTGGCAAGTAAAACTTTATATTCATACTAATTTTTGCCTGCAGCTTCGCCTGCATGGAATATAATATTTAGACCATTTTAGAAGCGCTCATGACGTTTATTCATAATTTTCCTGCACAACCATTTTAAATGACCACTTTAATGTATGAAAGACAGTCAAGCTGTATCTCTGGTTATACCCAACCAAATTAGATGAAACATGGCTTAGATGTTAAGTTAGACCTCAAAATACCAAACTGTGGAAACTTTATCAAAATTGGTTCAACATTTTTTGTATGATGCGGTAATAAACACAAACAGACAGACATACAGACAAAAATTCTGAAAACTGTTGTTTTGGCTTCTTTTGCTCATATAAAGACCCATATCAGTTTTTTTTAATATCTATAATTTACAGACATAGCCCTGATACAATTTTATTATATGTATAGATTTGCTCCCAGATTTTTAAAGCTATTCTGTATCTTTTGAAAAATCTGTCTATACCGTAATTATCAAAAAATGCTTCATTACTAATGTAAATTCATGTCTTGCTTCAACTTCTGCAAGTCTCAATGTTTAAAAAGTTTACATCTTTCACTAATGTTTGAGTTTCAGGATCATCACTAACTTCAGATTTTTAATTTTCTTCATTCAACATTGTTTTGAAGATTTCTTACCAATATAAAACATTCTTCCAATTTGTTTAATGCGTTGACAAATCGTGTGCTTAATGTGGATTGGTGGAAATATGATTTTATTTCTATTTATCAACAGCCCATTTACAATGTTGTCTTTACCAATGGTTATTGGTTTTCTCATCATCCATATTTTTCGTTTCTAATGTTTTTTTGTGTTCGACTATCCCAAAGGCAAATAAAACAATGATACTATAGATGCATCAAAGGGAATACTCATTAAATGTGCTTAAACCGCCTAAGACCGATTGGAATATTGAGTAATATTATTACTTGCAATAACAGAAAAACTAGGGCCAATCTAATAAGATTAAAGTCTTATTTGTAAATAAAACCTTAATCTTGAACCTCAATTCGTTCTCGAACACAAAAATAGAGGTTTTCCCTCTCTCTATCAGAAAAACATGAATTTTTTCATTTATCTAAGCTGTATTCTTTGTAATGTGTACACTTTTATGAAAACCGGTGAAATCAAATTAACTGAGAGTTCTATACCACTACGCAATTTAAAAAAAGTCACTGATGATGCGAAAAACTTGAAATTAGTAAATTATAATAATTGTACCTTTATTTTATATAAATAGATATATAATAAACAAATATGGGTGTTGGTAATAGAAAAACTAAAAACTATTAAAGAATCTGTATTTGTCTGTGTGACTATTTTCATATGTTTAATGTAGTACCATAATTTTTTATGATTTTAAAATTCAGCCATCCTACTTAAATATAAAAATGACAAATGGCATTGTAATCTTCATAATATGATCCTAAGTTGACACATTTCTTTGCACATTGTAAAGATATTCATTAGTGTATAGTTGTAATTACATTTATTTGCAATGAAAACATGTAAAGGGAAATGCAACCCTGTGGTTAAATGAAATTTGTTATTGTTCTCAGCAAACTTTGGCAACATTGCAAACGCATCATGTTACACACGACATCCCAGTGGTGGTGATATCGAGGAAGGTGTGGTCCGAGTATGCTGAACCTAAAATACCCGATCCCGATGTAAGATACCAATCTCTAATAGATGAAGATTATTTTTTGATATAAATGTATTTGAATTTCTTAAATTAATTTTTCATTAATTAATTTTCATGATTTGTTTTTATATATCTGTTGACTTTTAAATTGCAGTCATTTTCTCTATCATTCAGCGAGCATAAACTATTGAAAATACAATTGCTGTATGTGTTTGTCACTGTATATATCTCCATAGTAGGTGTTATATCCATCTATCATTCACAAGGTTGAACAGTATATTCAACAAAATTTTTGAAGTCATTGACCATTTGTGATGTATGTATATAGATTGATGTCATACAACATTCTTATTGAACCATGTGTATTTCATAACATATCACAAGTTTTATATTTGCAGCATTAGACTTGATGTTTTCCATTTAGAACATCCAAAATAATTTGTGACGATCTTGATATGGAATCCATAGGATGTATGGATTCCATATCATGTATTATCTGCTTGTTTCGTGAAAATCGGCAGTTATGTTTCAAATGTATTTGAATACCACTATCTGTGAATATCTTATGAATCGCTCTATTAATCTCAGCCAATTAAATGTCAGGTAATTGAGTTACTCGGCCCCTTTTCATCAATAGTATTGAGTTGATAAGTGACTTCAGTTGCCTCTAGACCTAAGTCTGTGTCAGGATATCTGTATGAGGATGCTGAAAATGTCTAAATTGTTCAATTGAAATTTCAATATCTCAGGAACAACAAGTCCGAAATGCGTTGCGATTCTCAGAACTAAATCTACATAGTACCAGAAGCACACAGAGAATAATAACAACAATTGGAAGTCAAAAATTTGAATTGCTTTGATCTAAAAATCGCGATGAGAATCGAACAAAAAATTATAAGTCGAAAACCGATAAATCCTTTGCAGAGCGTCAACAGGCCTATGGTTTGAGGCTAAAATAAAAGAAGTCAATCAAAAATTTAGAAAATGGCAATCTTTTGAAGATTGACCAAACCATGTCCGTGACCAAACGGCGGCTCGCATCTCCAATACCTGGATCATCCGTTGTGTCTTTATTAAATTAAACATTCATTCCTTCCCAACGCACAAGTCTCCCCATAATTCTGTGTCTACCGGTAGTCACATAATTACCAGGATGTAATTTATGAGTAATGTAATATTAAATCTTCTATTTGTCAGGTAACCATAGAATTGCCAGCTTTGAAAATACTCCGTACAGTAATAGAGAGCATGCACAATATGGCGGGTGAAATCATTCTCCATGCGAACTCAGAAGGTTGTTTGATGTTACAGATAAAAACAGACAAAGCCAAAGTTTCCACTAGGTTTCGAAATCTCAATGTGCACACATTTAAAGGTGAAACTTTTTGTTTGAAATATTCAATTATGCTAAGTATTAGTATTTAATTTTGTTGGATTGTGAAGTAGTTACAATAAGATACTGACCAAGTTGAGAGGAAAATAATAGATATATAAACCAATAAAATCAAAAATACCACTATTTCATAGGTAACAAAATTACCATTTGAAATATGTCATGAATGAATTCTTTTCGACATTACCACCCATTTCAAATGCTGATTCACCTTGAGAAGAATGGGCAAGAAACTCAAGGCTGCTCTTTTTACTCATGAATGCAAAGGATTTAGTAATTAATTTTTTAGTCGACATTTAAAAATAATATGAAGTAACCTGATAGCCGAGGAGTTCAATCCCAAGGGCTTTTTTCATTAAGATATTCAGATGCAGTATAACAGCCCCTGCCACATAACTTTCTTTGAATAAAACTTTTCAATTCATAAAATGGCAAATTTTGTAATTCAGCTGGGATCTTATTATAAAAGCACACACATTGCCCCTTTAAGGGTTTGCTAACTCTGTTTAGACGGGTTTTATGAGCAGGCAGGTCGTTCTTATGTCTAGTGTTAACGTTATGGATGTCGCTAATTTTTTGGAACGATTCTATATTTCTCTTGACATATACTAGGTTTTAGTACATGTATTGTGAAGTTGAACAAAATTTTAAATATGTAAATATAAACTCGTATCTTTTCCCCTAGAAGAGTATGTAGATATCACATAGAAAAATTTGGCCAGCTTTCAATATGTGAAGAAGTATTAAATTTTTGCTGGCAGCTCTTACTGACTTCTATGAAACATGCTTTTTTCCCATCTACCAACTACTGTGGAATCACATTTTTATTGCATCGATTCTAATTTTGTGCTTCTACCACACATCGAGAAACAAGTGATATATTCTAAATAGTAAAATGCATATAAATGCTACAACTACTAATTATAAAAACGAACTAGATCCGTTTAATTTTATGCACTGATTTTCTTACCATTGTTCATAAACAACCATTATAAATAATCCCTTTCTAAATAGAAATGACTTGGCAATTGCACATGGCAATATTAGAGCTCTGAGCACTTCATATATGATCCTGTATGCATAAATTTGCATTAAATGACCGACTTGCTTTTAAATTCAAACTAACAAGTTTTTGCAGCAAAGGAACTGGCATTACGAGAATCGCATTTTTGACATGTTCTGTTTCTGATGGGATTTTGTCTCCTAAATAGCATGTTTAAGGACTTAAACTAAATTAAGATTATAGGAGAGCATTTGCAGTAGGGTGACAAAAAAAAAACTAATGCTGTTCTAGATACATTTTACTTCCAAAAGAACAAAATGTTCTATTATTAATTTACAGTGAATATATGTTACATTAACATAAGAAGATATTTAATATTATAAATATACGAGTGTCACATGCTGTGCCTGATCCAATCACAGTCACATACTGATTCTGGTTTACTGTAACACAAACTAATCGGTCGTTTTCCACAGGAGCCATCCAACATGATTCTGATTCAGAAACTGAAAGTCAGATTAATGAGCGAGCAACGGAGACGTGCTATTGTAAAGTGGATGCCAAGAAGCTATCGATATTCTTGACAGTTGAACAAGTCTCGCATAGTCTCGCCCTGTGCAGTATAGTTCACAAGAAACTGATTGTGCTCTGTCTGCATACGCATGAAAATGTCAAACTGAAATGCTTTATACCTGGCATTGTTTATTAATAAGGTTAATGTTTAAGGAAATAAAATTGTTTTTAATTTAATTAATTTAAATTTACAGCCCCTGATAAAAATTCAATACCTTTCAATCTTAACTATTGTAATATATATATATATATATACACAATAAAAAAAAATGTAACGATAGTGAACCTAGTATCAATTATAAATTATTAGTAATTTATAATTGATACTAGGTTGAACTGATATATTAGTAATTGACAACCACACATCCTCGACAAAGTATGTCTAATGATGTTCCTTACCAAAATTATTGACAACTTTCGCGCTTTCTTTTAACCATGAATTCACATGAAAATTCTTAAACTTTTTAAAATGTGTTTCTGTATCAGTAGACAATATTAAGATTAGTGTGGCCTCGTTTGAAGTTGTTAAACCGGTTATGAAGTGGAATTTCATTATAAAAGGCCAACCAAAGTCTGTTATAACTTTTTTGTTGGCTTAAATGGCAAAGTTCATGTTGACATTAGACAATTTTCCTATTTATAAAAACAAATGACATATGAATGTAATATACATATTAAAATTGGCAAAAAAAGTTCCACATTTTACAATTTCTAAATGGGTAGTTCTAAAAATTATAATTGTCACCTATGTATTCCATAACATTGTGTATCCGTCCTGAAATGAAAGAACATGATATACTCGGGGTCCTAATAGTTTACTGTATATTGTAACTACCACATGGAAAACTTGAGAAATTGATAAAAATCCAAAATGCCACCATGCAGAAAATGCTCTTGATTGCCATATTTTCACATATGACAAATATAACAGCATAAATATTACATGAACTTCTTAATTTTACTGCATACTAAATAACTCCAAGAAAACCAAATGATATTTCAAGTGTGTATGCTGATGAAAAATTAATGATGTAATTAATTTATAATCAGAGTCTTCACCTTTGACAAGTGATTCTAAAATTTTCCATAAACAGCTTAAAAACAAAAAGGAAATTATACAGGAATCTGATTAAGAATAGGATATCAGAATGAGAGAACACGATGATTCTGACGCTATTGAAGCTGGGTTCAGATACATTCTCTGAAAGTGAGAAAAAAATCAGACTTAGACAATGAGCCTTTATGAAGATGACCCGTCCGATACATCACAACAAACATCTGTATTAAATGTTTCTAATGACAATTTGCATGAGAATATTTCAGAAGCAGTAAATTTTAGTATAAAAGAAACTGTCCTTGTACATTATATCTTTAAAAATAAGACTAAGTATTATAATGGTATAATAATTGAACTGTTAAGTAATAAATATTATAAAAATAAAATTCTATAGGAATTGGGGTGAAGAAAAATAATTTAATCTTTTACTGTGATCTAAAAAAGAAGATATAGATATAGTTCCTGAACACATTTTGTGAAATCAATTACCCTTATTAATACAGGACAATCAGGATATTTTGACAAGGGCAAGTGCACTTTTTTTGAATGACTTTTTCGTTTTTATATCATTCACTATATGGTTTGTGTTTTTTATGTTTAATTTTAATGTAAATAACAGTTTACAATAAATTTAATTAAATTAAAAAAAAAAACATTGTAAACACTGTTAAGTAAGGTTCAAAAAGAAAACATATAACAATTTCTTATGAGTTTAATTTTATGAAATAATTGATAACATATTGGAAATTTTGATCAGAAACAAGTCTATTAAATAAATTTGATTTACTAAATAACCCCCCGCATCTGAGCTATTTAGTACAATATTTTTGTATAAAATTGCAGTATTACATACCTAAATACAAGAGATTTTCAAATTGTGAAAAGAAAATAGTAATTCATCCATTATCTTCATAATTTTGAAATTTCAGCTGTGGAACCTTACCAATTAGCCCCCTTTTACGGTATATCAAAAGAAAAATTTTATAATCAGTTATAAGTTAAATGGAATGATCTCTCATTGTCCCTCCTGAGTGTGTCGTGTGTGGCTTTCAGTTGGTCGAGCTTTGTAGAGATTTGCGCTATCGAGTTGTCGATCCACTGCATAGATGACATGTGTGCATTCAGAATGCGCCCGATTTGAACAATCTGTGAAGAAATAGAATAATTTGATGATGATAAAATAGAATTATTTGAATGCATTTGTATGGATACTAAATTAAGTTTTCATTATTTGAGTCTTATGTCATCAAAGCTTGTATATAGATATTTTCCATAGGAAAAAAATATACAGTAATTTGTATAGAAAAAGGATTACAAAACTGATTGCTAATAAGTTTCTTTATGATGCAATATAAAAAAAGCAACATCATAACATATCTATATAAAAATAGGTAGACAAAATAGTTTAATAACCATTCCTCTTCCGTCAACCCACTTTCCTTTTTTTACATAGTTAAGTTATTTACCAGCTTTAATGTTATCAGTAACAAATTTTGGAAAAAAAATTTTTTCCGCCTTCAACATGAAGTAAAAGTCCGTATTTAGAAGTCTCCATTATGTTGAAATTTTAACTACTGGGCGAAGACTGTATAAATAGAACAAAATTTTATTTAAATCAATTAAATTACTTACAGGATCGCTGCTGTCTTGCCCTCTGTTGGTCTCGTTCAAATGCTCGATGACTTCCTTCAAGTCCTCAGACATCTGTCTCAGTTGAGAATCCAAAGTTTCAGCTAACTGATACCTACACATACATAAATATCTATCACTGCATTATGTTTATTAATTATACAATTATTACACATAAAAAGTCTTTAACGAAAATAAGCAAAACTCAAAATGTTTCAAGAATTTCTAGGATACCACATAAAGGAACTTTGTTTCACAAATAGAATTTTACCACTTATAGTACCTAAAAATAAAGTTTCTATTTTGTTTTTAATCAACGATTCTGGCGACGAACTGATTGATGTCATAACCTCTTAAGTTTTTAACACATTTATTTCTAATAAGTAACTGCTACATTATATCAAATTTTTTTAACAGTGTAATAAATTGGATAAAATATAACATTAAAAAGATCTATTCTTCAAAGAAGACTGTATTGATTTCTAGGTCTAAGTGAAGTTTTTGAGTAAATTTATGAATATGGTGAATTAAAGTACAGTCACCAGTATGTTGCTTGACTCATGCACAGTACGATGATTTAGGGTCCAAATCAAGCATGATATGAGAATGATAATTTGTTTTTATAATGTAAATTGCATTGTACAAGAGTTCCAAAGAATATACTGTGGTAATGACCAAAAATTTAATTTTACTCACGCATTCAATTAATATTAATAAATCGTTTACTAATTTAGTAATTTTGTGAAATGCATTTTTCTAAACGGCATTCTTTTTTTACAGCGAATATAAAAATTCAAATAATTTATAACATTCTGACATTGAACATTTATTTGTACTCACATATGCTCTCTTTCTGGATCCCTTAATCGATCTCCACTATCATCCAAGAGCTGCTTCTCCAAAGGACCTAGCAGATCTTCCAATTCCTTCTGCTGCCCCACAACAAAGTCCAGTTCGTGTTCTAGACTCTCCTGTTCATTTTTCACAGCCTGTACAGCTTCATTGAGTTCAAATATCTGTATATATATAAAAACAAAGTTGTGTCAGTTACACCTTTTATAATAAAAGAAAATGATGATATCAGGTAATAGATTTTTGTATAAGATATAACAATGAATTGACAGAGGCGAGTACACTACAATGTTTTTTTTTTAATATGAATATTTTACCTTCTCGCCATTGGCGATAAGGAGTCTGTCCCAAGCATTGACTTCCGTGGCTTGCTTTATGAACACCGCTTCCTGTTCTTCTAGCTCTAAAGTCCATTTGTTGATGTTTTCTTCTAACTGCGCAAACGTGATAGATGAAACCGGCTGGGGAGGCATTGCTATGGTTGTTGTACTGCAGAAAAATACAGTGAAACCATTACATAAAACCCATAAGTACACCTCAAATCCACAAAGGGTTGAATTGATATGTAAAAAAATATCCATTATTAATTAAAAAATGATTTTTATTAATTCATTTAGAATATTTGGTATATTTATATAACCCAACACATAGATTGACTATAAAGCTAATAATCATTTTGAAATAAAATGAAATACATTATGTCTATATCACGGTATCATTATGATTTATGGTAATATTATAAATGAAACCATAAACTTATTCATGTTTTGTAAAGCAACACATAAAATTGTTGATTTTTCATAATATTCCTATACCAGTGTTTTACAAATTATATTGGTGAAGAATAATCAAGGTAAAAACATACCAGGTAGCCATTATGTAATAGCATATGACATTTTACATGTGCGTCAACTAGTAGTGCAATGCAATTACAATGCTGTTAATCCATTAACTGATTAACATATTGGATAAAAATGTAACTTTTTTCAGCAAGCAGACTTACCCTTTTCCATTACCCCCTTTTAAACTCATTTTTAACAAAAAGCACTTTTAAAATGATTTTGGCATTGAAACTAATCTATAAGTGATTTTTTTTAAGTTAAATTTAATTCAAAAGAAGCTTGTATAAGAGATCCTTAATCTCACATTACATTTAGCTATCAAAAAATACTATCTAGCCACTAAATGGAATGTGAAAATATCCCTGATAAGTACATGCTGACCTGATTAATTCACTTATCAAACTTAATTCATTTGAATAATTACAACCTTCCAATAAATTATTAACATTGGAATGTAGAAAAATATACAAGCCTACACAATTCCCATACTTCCACGGTATTAAGCTATAACTTTTAATTACAAATTATGTATAATATTAATTTTGCTTAAATTTTTTATAAATACAAACATAATTTGTAGGATAATCATGCGATATATTTTTTTATGACAGGTCACCGAGATAATGATTGTTTTCGCTTACGCGGTCGTCGTGGTGAGAGACGGCGTGCTCGTGGTCGTTTTCGCCAAGGCCGTTATGCCTGTCGCTGTGCTTGTTGCTGGAAGAAAATTTTGTAAGGTGGTGAATTGAGCATTTTATGCATTGACAGAAATTAATGTCAATTTGGACACATATTTATATTGGTAGTTTGATAGGTTAGCTTTATTTTATAGAAGGTGGTCTATTTCATAGCAAAATATGTGAAAATAATGGATATCCTTTTTAATCTATGAGCAATGAAACATTATGGTAATAGTATATAAGGAGCAGATAGAGAAAAAGAATATCTAATTTTTTGTAATTTTTGATGTATACAAATGCCTAATTTGATGTTGATGGTTTCATATAAATGCATTGATTATTTAAAATAAATGCTTAAATTTTAGAGCTATTTATTAATTTGTCGCTGATTCGATTTGTACATTATTTTACAGGGCACCCTTTAACAACACTTCCATAACATACCTTTCAACACAGTCTAGTTGCATTCGTCCTTTCGAGAAGGTCAAACCACCTCAACATACCTTTTTCTACTCCTTCTTCACTATATCTTTGGAACACGTCATTCCGTCGCATCACCATTCACACATTCATTCAGAGTGCTTACACATACTAATTATGGATTTTATCACTACCGAGAGCTATTTAATTCTACCTTCACATTTATTCTGTCAAACCCCAAGCAATAATTAGGTTGTAACAATAATTTTGCAATGAATAGGAAACAATATACATGTACCTGTAGATGGAGCAGCTTGTGAAGTAGAAGTCGGTGTGAGAGTGAATGCAGAACTTGTAGCGAGTTTACCCAGTTGTAGACCTGAGGTAATAAAAAAGAATATATTATCACGGTTGATGTATTAGATATATTTTATTTAAAGTGTGAGGGTAAAAAAATTACAGAGGAATAGCTATGCTACAGGGGTAGCACAGCTACACCTAAATGTTACATAATTTAGTATATATATATATATATATATATATACATGCATGTACTTATTAATATTTTTTTATATGCTGAGACCAATGTCCTTGTCATAATTATACACATACATAAAATACTATGCAGATGTGCTATATTTAATCATATTCAATCTTGATTTGGTACATGCTTGACATTGCCGTATACATTACAATTTTTTTTGTTGGGAAAAAAAATACAGACTATTCGACATACAAAATCATGTAATTTAAAAGTGAAATGGAAATCAAAACAAATGAGTATTTTTTGTTACAATTGTTACATAAAAAATAATATACGCAAATTTAATCTCTAACAATTTCAGAATCAGTATCAGTCATGTTTCACATTACTATCAAATGCCAGTCCCATTTTTCACTGATAATTGAAAAAAGCACTGCAGCCGAAACTGTAACTAACTTTGTGAAATTACCTCGCTTATTTTCAGGAGTGTTTCGTATCATTGAAGTTCTATGCTTAATATACAAGTTAGTATTTTTTTTTTTTTCTAAAATTAAATTCTTTAATACATAAATATTTAAGACCTTCAAGGTCATTTTTTATCTATGAACAAATTGACAGTCTAATTTATTTCATACCAATTTACGAAATCAAGTTTTCTTTGCTATTATCACATAACAATTTAAAGGTTGGTCATCTACTAAAATACTTGAGCATTAATAAAATAATTGAGTATATGCATCTTGATGTCCAAGCACTTCCAGCATATAAGTGCATATAGAAAATCTTGTATGCAGTTGTATGTTAAATAATATAAATGTTCTAACATCAGATAATACAAAATGTCTAAGCGCACCAAGTGTCCACCTCTAGTTATCTAATGCCAAGATTTATATGAAAGATATGAGTGAAAATATTGAACTTTGTATTGATTTGTTTGTAATATATGAGGCAAATCACATACATACCTTTCCATCCAATTCATCCAGCATCTTCATGAAATATACTAATTCTTTGAAGTTATACTTCTTTTGGGTTATGAAAAAAACGATGACAGTGAATTTTTATCAGGGTGACACAAAAACTACAGAATAAAGTTCCCGCTAGCGGTTTAGCGCGCAACTTTGAACCAATAATATCTGATGTGTCAGTAAGGTTTGCCACTAGGTTTATATTACAAATTAATATCAGGAATAAATATTAATTTGTAAGTACCTTGTCTGTCAATTGGTATTATTTCCCATTTATTTTTTTCAAAATTTGTCTAGGTCACCATTTAGGTGCCTTCTAAATACTAGCCAATGTTTCACTCATCTCTTTATAATTATTAGTACTTTCAGTATTACACCCTTATTTCTATATATTACTATATTTATAATATAAATATATTTCCTGTGTCCTTGAGACCTCCCGCATTGCATCCTTCCCTTATTTTCTATTTCCTGTTTTTTAAGTTTGGTATACCTCACCCCCCTGCAACCTATCACAGAGGTGGATTGTCCTAGAATTTTAAAATTGTGCTTGTTTGAATCGATTTTGGAAGAAAAAATTTTTGGTCCCGGCCGATTATAAGTTAACATATTCTAATTTTTGACTAAATAAATGTTAAATATTCAAATAAAAAGATAAAAATGATTTTAACTTTCTATAATAAAATAAATAATACTTTATTCAGTTTTTCACGTTTAAATTAAACTTTTTCAACCGTATTGAAATCTCTCCATCATCTCACTCCAGTCCTTTTATTATTTTATTGTAATTAATTATTTGCATGCGATTGAAAACAATTTTTTAATGACGCCAAAGAAGTATAACTTTTCACACGCATACTGTAGTTTTTTAATTTCGTTTTGATTTGCCAAAGCGATTATTTTAATGTAACATATTCACCTGTACTAGCCGTAGTTGGAGCCGTTGCAGCCGTGGTGGTACTCAATGCACCAGTGGTTGCAGATGCACTAAACGATAGGCCTGTAGCCGCGGTCGTTTTAGCCCCGAAACCCAAACCGGTTGAGGTCGTGATCGCGCCCGTGAAGCCCGACGAAGTTGTTGTCACACCGAAATTTAAGCCTGCGACAATTTCAATACGATTCCAATCATGTTTATGTACTGTTTCTCAATACTGTCTTAATTTTAATACAAAATTTTCCATAAATTAGTTTAAATGTTTTTAAATCTAATTCTTCTATTTCTAATATTTCAATATTTTTTTTTGTGTATAATGCAGTCTATAATCAAAGCAAACCAAGTAAAATATTCAATGATATAGATACCAGTTTGTGATTGAATCCTTCAGAAATTATTTAAGAAAACACTAAGCTCATCAAAAGGTGATGTTAAACAAGAATGTTATTTCATGTATAAATTCATCTTTGTTTGTTTGAAGCTTTGTTTTTTTTTCTCATTTTATTGCTATATAATTGAGTGATTTTCAAAAGTGAATATATATTTTTTGACATCTTCGATTGTTTAGTAATTGTAAATTTGATGAGAATTTTTGCTATAGAAACTAATAAATTTGCAAAAAATATAATAAAAATACGAAATTTTAAAAACATGACAATCAGGTAGAGAGAAGAGACTGCACAATACAGACATCATATTTCAATAATGCCTTATACATGTGAAACTCGATGAATTATTAGTAAACCCCTAATACTCTAGTAAGCTTTTAAGACACCTTTGAAATATCTAATCAGCCATATAAAATATTATATGAAAAAGCTATAATTATATTTCTATTGATAAATGAAATGTTACGTCTATGATCTGATATACCTGCACTGGTTGTAGTGGTACTGAAAGTCAAGCCGGTGGCCGCTGCAGTAGCTGTAGTCGCTGACGTTTTGCCAAAGCTCAAAGTCGTAGCCGAAGTGCTCAAAGGACTGGCAAAAGTTGAACCGCTTGTAGCTGGAAAGAAGGTTTTTTTGTTTTGAATTTGCCAATACAGTTTAGGCATGTTACACATTAAGTTTTACTTGGTAAAATCTGATGAAGAGGAAATAAGTGCAAGTTGGAAAATCCAAAAAGAAAATATTTACTGTAATTATTCAAGTATTTTAGGAATGGAGTAATATTTATATGACAAGAAAAAAAAAAGGAAATTTGATATTTATATCTTCAATCAAAAGATTTTTTTTTAATGATTATTGATCAGCTAAAAAAGATATTACTTCTTAACAATAACTTAAACCGAACATAAAGACATGCTTCCACAAGAGATGTGAAAGATATTATAATGAATAAGTCTGTATTCATATCATATACAATATTGTTGTTTACCAATATGTATATTTAGTAAATAATAGTTTAATTCTTTGTAATGAAAGGAGCTTCATTAATTAATTTTTGGCTTGCAGCATATGAGGGTATAGTGTTGATAAGCAGTCACTGACGCTGTCAAAGTATGTCAGTCCCATTATAGACGTGACAGCTATAAAGACACATTCACATGTAAATAAGCTTACTAACTATCACAACCGAGTCATAGTTTTGACGGGTTGTTCATATGTTTGTCGATTGGCTTAAAAATAAGTGATATCCTTTACATTTTATACTTTATTATATTGTAATATAAAGGAAAAAGTTAAATGTGTATGATTTAGATCATATCCAGTCTACTAATTGCAATAAGTGGATAAATCCAATCAGCTAGGTACTATTAATTACATATTTATCCATTTGAACCCTGGCAACTGGTAGTATACGTAGGGCGCACTGAAAATTTCTTGAATGAATACATAAAAAATACTATGTATGGTAAAAAATGTATTTATTGTTTCTTAAAATATTCTCCATTACCAAAGTGTACTTTTCCACATGAATAAACCAATTTTAAAAACATTTATGCCTCTCCTACCTGCTGACCTTGAAAATATGTTTTTCATACTCTTCTGGTAATGAAAATCGTTGGACACATAATTGGTCTAATTTTTGGAACCAAAAAAAAAATCACAAGGTGCCAGGTCGGGACTGTATGCAGGATTGGTCGTAAGTTCTATGTTTTTCTCCTTCAAAAATTTATTTGTCTGTTTGGCCAGTGAGAACTGGCATTAGCACTATGCAGTTTAAGTCAGATATAAAGAAAAATGAGCTTTGACTTTTACCTTTCTACATTTATATGAATAAGAGTTTATATTTGCATTATATATAAATTAGTAAAAAGGATTTAACCAGCTTGCATAATTGAATGAATAAAACTTATTTTTAAAAAAATATTGATAATAAATTAATGTACTTGTTCCAAACGAAATTGCGCCACTTGTTGTAGTGGCTGTTCCGAAAGATAAGCCTGCAGACGTAGTCGCAGCGCCGAAACTTAACGTTGGAGCTGACGTGGTCGCACCTCCGAAGGCAAGAGTCGGTGCTGATGTGGTCGCAGCACCAAAACCAAGAGTAGGAGTCGACGTGGTGATATTCAAGTTGAAAGCGCTCGCCTGCGGGGTTGCGGTCGCCTGTGGGGTCGTGGTCGCCCCAAACAACGGCATCGTCGACACCGTGGCCGCCGGTTTCGGATCGAAACTGAACGATGGGGCTGCTGCATAAAAAGAGAAAAATTATTTCTATTTTGAGGTTTGGAATTAATTTTATTATGATATTTGCAAGACTTATTTTCATCAAACGTAGCTGAAATGAAAATACTTTTATTAATAATATTATAAGTTTGTAAATTATAAACGTAACCAATAACTTCAATATTAAATAAATTACACCAAAGCAGATAATATGGTATTTACCCGTAGAAGCCGCAGTGGTAACATTGAAACCACTAGCATTAGTCTGGCCTGGTCCAAAAGTTGGGGGTGTGGGTGTTACCCCCATATTCAATCCAGTATTGGCTGTTGTCGTGGTGGAATCAAAGCTAAAAGCTGGCTTTGGAGCACCAAAGGCCGTAGCTGTTGTTGTAGGAGATTGTAAGAAGTTAAAAGTTGTACCTGATGTCTGGGGTGCAGATGTTGTCGCCTGGAAGAAAGGGTGAATGTAAAACATAATTTACCATGCTACTCGATCTATATTTTGCCATAACAAAAAACTGTATGCATTTATATAAAGAGTATCGACCATAGGAATTTGAGCCAAGGTAGGCAATCAACAAAATCCTGTATACGGTTAATCTATTCATTGATTTATTAAGTATATAATACTATATTTTTTTATATTCCCTTCTCTATGTTTACTACATTTCGTTTTTTTAAGGTTGACCATGAGTGCTCCAGTATTTAAATATTAATATATGAACCAAAAACTTTATACCCCTTTTTCCTCTTTTTAAGGAAATTGCGCGAACGGATGAATGTGAAATTTGACACAATTCGCACTGACGTGTTTCCACTATGCATGGTATTTTGGTGAATTGTCCGTAATGAGATAATAGTTTCATATTACTGTGAAAAAATTTCTTTATCTTTTTAATAACACTGAAAAATCACTGTTAACACAATTTAGAAAGATTCTAATTTAAAATAAGCAAACCACCAAACAAAAAGAATTAATTGACAACATTCTTTAATTTTAGTTTGGACACCATTTTGCTCAGAAGACATAACTGCCGCCCCATTATATGTTTGAGTTATTATTTTAGATAAGCAGTCATATTCTTCGAGGATATACAAAAGTGTTGAACTAAGCGAAATAGTTGTCAAATGCAAATTAACATCCACCTATTTTATAAATCGGTCGACTACTTTGATATTTACAAGTATCGCAATATAACTATGAGCTGTTCCCTTTCGCTGACATCAGACGTCTCATCAATAATAATCACCATAAAATCAGTATCCTGTGTTTTTTTTTTTAATTTTGATCTATATCAGAGAGGCACTACTAGAAATTACTTCATTTTGAACTGCAAAAGGCAATAAAAGCCTGAGTCGAAGTTTTTTAAATGACTTTCAAAAATAACATCATATTCAGATTACAAATCTATCATTTCTAAATAATTTCTTTTATTTTAAGAAGAAATTGTTTCAACATGTCCTTGAACAGGTAATTCTTGCTTACCCAAAAAACATAATATATTGAATAAATGTTGAAAAATGTTACAAATTCTATCTAGTTTTGAATTGTGTTTTGAATATCTAATTTATATTGACTGCATAAACTTGTTTTGATGCATGTTTCATTAAAAGCATATAATTTTATGCATTTTAAGTGTTTTTCGGACTGGTTGTGTTTTTTAACCGCATTTGTCAAATTACATAAATCAACATATCTGTAATCATTCCAAAAGGATTTTCTAGTTGTAAATAACAATGAAAACAAAATTCTATAAGAAAACTGACTATATGCATTATTACATTAATTGAACTACTGTTCAATTTTCATAAGCAAACATTTTTACTAATTGCATGACAGAATAACACAGCTAATATAAAAATAATGAAATTTTGGCTGTTGCAAGATAATTATAGCATTTAATAGCATATAAAACACTATTTAAAAGTACAAAAGTGTACAAATTACAAAATGACTTAATTTTCATGTTAATTTTAAAGAAGCAGAGTTTATAGATTTACACATGAAAAAAATTATTTGCAGATCATTTTCCATTGTTTAAAATATAGTTAAATGTTTGCCTTAACAATGGAGCTAGAGGTAAATAAAGTGCAATAGTGATTTGATTTGAACTCTTTCAAAGTGTAGTTTTCCATCAATGTGAAAAGCATTCATTTATTTTGGAAATATTAACAACAGCATAATTATACAAAAACTATAAAGTCACCTTACTCTTAGTGGGTACCTCAAAACTGATCACCAAACACTAGAATATTAAAATTTCACTTACAATAGGTTGTTGTGGTGCAGAAAATCCTGAAGTGGGTGTCAAGAAATTGAAAGCCCCGCCGCCAGGTTTGGCAAAACTGACCCCACCACCGGCTAATTGATCAAATCCTAGGGTTGCAGTGGCTGAAATGATTTGTTTTTTGAACTCACTGAATCAGTTCATAAGCAAAATCGGTAAATAATTATTAACATATAGTGTGAAATTTTATGAAGAATGTTGATTAAATTACATACTTTTTAAATATTATTTGCAATTCAATAAATATTTATAGCGGATTGTACCAAAAGCAAAAGCATAATTTGTAAGCATTTTCCATCATATTTGACAGATTATCAAATCTTATTACCTGTCAAATTTTACAGATCACATTCACGAATTACTTATTACTTTTGATGCGATCCACTGTTAGTGATTATTTAAAGTAATTTATCTACACGAACATAACTCACTTTGGGTCGCAGGTGTTCCAAAAGGCATGCTTGGCTGTGCAGTTGTAGCTCCAAAAGACAGATTTTGTGGTGCCGCCTGAGAATTATGTATACATATATTTAAAAAAAATATAAACAAGGGTTAATATTACCAATAAAAACAACATTAAAATAAGTTCCGTATCAGAAGAATATTTTGTTATGGAATTTCAAAATTTCATACTTAAATTACCCTTACATTGGACCCTCAGCAATCCAACAAACGTTTTGCAGGGTGGTGTCGGACTATCAAATTTGTCAGATTATAGAGTAGTGCCTAAGACCCTCTATAGTTCGGATCTTTTTGGAAAAGAGTACCTTGTAATCCGACAAATTACAAATCAAAATAATAAGATTCTATCTGAACTACATATCATACTACACATATATGTCGGATTTAGTAGTCAAATTCAAACTGAGCAATTAAATCAAAACAAAGAACATCGAGCATAATACAGTGTAGTGGTGGCGCATACAAGCTGCGACCTGTTTAATAGTGCATTAGCAAAGATCTGTCAATATAATTTTTGTGTTTCTACATTCAACAGTGATAGGCATGTCGGATTACAAGGGGCACCGGATGAAATAGGGGCCGGATTACTGGGGGCCCACGGTATTCTTATTTAGTTGCCTATGTTACATGCTCTAAAAAATATTTTTATGACACATGGTCTACTAATTTTTTTAAGAAGAATAAGATAGTATAAACCTCTAATTTTTATTCAAAATAAAAAAATATTTCAAAAAGGTTTTATTTTTATAATTTGCACCACTTCTCGAAAACTAGTAATTATGTGTATATTGTTATATTTTATGACAACTTTGATATTGTAGCTGTTAATTATGGTTTAGTACTTGAAGTTTTTTAATTTATTCAATTATTAAAATCTTATTAATATACTTTTAGTTTCCACTAAAAAAATTGGATTTCATGAAAATAGGAGTCAATATTTTCAGTCCTGTTTTCACAGAGATTTTGTATATGTGTCTGTGTATATATACATATATGTATATGCTTGTAATAATTACTAAAAATAAAACAAATTAAAATGGTAATTACAATATAAAGGCACTAAATTTAAAATATTGCAAAGTAAATGATAGAAACTAAATATGTTTATTTTATTTGAATTGATTTTAAACAACAAGAAATCACAAAGGACAACTTATGATAACCTATTTTAGAAAATACTTTTAATTTAGACGGTTGGCAGGTAACGTCAGTCTTAATTAGCAATATTGAATGTTCTGATGGCTAGAAGTCTTTAGCCATCAGAACATTCATTATTGCAAATTAATTTGACTGTTATAACTTGAAGGCAGCAGACTAAATATCATTTTACACTTACAATTCTAGAATAATTGTCGTATCTAAATATTATTTTTATCAAGTTTATGATGGTACTCACTTGAGCATTAGCAGTCGCTTGTCCGAAACTAGGGCTACCTACTGTTTGATTGGGTGGTGATTGAAATCTACTAAATGTGAGTGGTTTGTTCGCACCAAATACAGAACCTGTTTGTGTACTGGGTGTACCAACTGGAAAATAAAAATGTTCTTGTCAGCATGCAATCATTTTCATTAATTCATAACAAGTCATTATTATCTTATTTTCTTTTTAAAGACATTCTATAACTTTTTTGATTTATTTCTAATGCATCAATTTACTAAGGTTCCTAATTTTTTCATTTAATTTTAAGAAACAACACATTCTGTATATTACATCGAGTTGTACAAAAAGATCTAAGTAAATTAATAAACAGTTATACTTACACAAAGGGGTTGATGATGCCGTTGTCTTAGTTCCAAAGGAAAATGAAGTATTTCCAAAGGACGGAGTCGCAGTAGAAACATTATTAAAGCTGAAAGCTGGTTTGTTTTCTGTAAAAAAAAATATTCGTTTTAAATAAAATATGAACATAGGAATTTATATACTTCTAATAAATTTTTTATTTTGGCAAATGACAAATTTTGTAAATGTTTTTCATGCAACTGTTTAATATGTTTGCCTAATATAATAAGGACTCATTTTTTAATGACTCAATATTTAAATGCTATACTATTAAAGCAATTGTCTTGTGCAAAAGAAATTATAATGCACACCGAGAGGATTATTTATACTGTAAACAATAATAATACTATATTAGCTGTAACAATAAATGCATAATAGCTACTTGAAAACAGAACAAAAAAATAGAGTAAGCTGAATTTGGTAAATGTAAACACAACCATATATAGACACAATTTATATGGACAGTTTTAACAATGCTACAAACAATAAAAATCATTACCTGTGTTACCTCCAAATAATGGTTTAGATGCATCTCCACTTCCAAATGAAAAACCTGTAAAATATCATAAAACAATGTTCTTATTACCAAAATCTCGAGGAATAAATATACTTTGTTAAATATTGTTTGATTTATATCAAGAAATTTAGTGAAATTGCGATTTTATTGTACAATATTTCGTAACATAAACAATGTTTTAGGTTATGTTGTCGATTGTTATCAAGGTTATGAGGTACATATAACGTATATAAGATTTAAATAGCACTGCACGATTTGGAGATGTAGTCAATAAATAATATTTCAAATTAACTAACCTGTCGAAGGAGTCGTTGTGCCAAATGTACTGGCCGCCGTTGTTGTAGGACCAAAACTGAAACTCATTTTTTGTTTGATAGAAATTACTGGCTACAAAATAAATTTTAATTCACATGTACACAACCACTAAAAACTTAGTGTCTAAACGACTATGATTCTAAATGTTCTATTTTATTCCTAAATGTTTATAAAATACCCGACTAAAATAGAAAACAACGTAAAGCACCCGCCACTAAATGTTACCACTTACTATAAACGTTAATTATATAAAATAATAATTTATTGTTCTGTGCTTATAATTTATGGATTGTCTGTGTACTTAGGTCAGTATAGATTAGTGTTGCCAACGCACTCTAGTAATAGTGTACTATATAAAAAAAAAAGTTGTTTTTTAGTAAAAAAACCTTTTTATTTATTTATTAATTATGTGTACTATAGTAAGTTGTGTGTGTGTGGTAAAAAACAAAACGTTGAATGTGTATTTATTTTGAAAAAGGATTGAAGACAAATACTGCTCTGAATACAAAATAATCTATTAACCAATTGAAAAGATATAAATCTAAAATAACTAAAGAAAAATAATTTTCAAATTTGTCATACTTCAAATACAACAACGTAAAAAAATACGTTTTTTAATTTGTATAAGTTTGTATAAAATGTAAATTTATATCATCAATGTTAAAATTTTGATGAAAAATTAACAGATATTGTTACGATAAAGTAACCATTTACTAAACCAAAAGAAATTAATTTAAATTCATTTAATTCAACGGATTTTTATGACTATATGTTAAAAAGCATATAGATGTAATTATATCAAAATGTAAAGGGTCAGGTCCAAATTATGATATGAATTAGTTGTAGGCATCTAAAGGTTGACGGTTCAACATTAGCGTTATACTAGTGTCCAAGTTATTTTTCAAATTGTTTTTTTTTAGTTCTCATTGCGAACGGATAGATGGCTTTCCAAACATGTGCAAAAATTAATTATCTTAGAAAATTATTGATATTCCTATCCTATTAATCTTGATAGAATTTCATGAATCTATTTTATATTGCATTATTATATCGCATTTGGAAAGGATAATTTGTTGGATTTTTAACATACCTGTACACAGCAATGATAGATACCGAATAATTATGTTTTGTAAGAACTTTCGCTTTTGTAATATTGATTTTGTTATTTGGAGTTCTTGTTCCTTATAACGTTATATTTAGTACGTAAATAAAACTCACATTTAAATAGCGCTAGATTAAACGTTAGGTGTTAAATAACTTTTCTGAGCGCTGTCGAAGTTAAAAAGTAGTGGAAAAACAGTAGCGAAGAAGCATTGGCAGTTGGCATAACGACAATTCATTTTAATATATGTTACCACTATTTCAAATATTCCTGGCTATCATAATATGAATTTCAGACATCCCTAAAGTATAGAAATCTATTCTGTATCTCAATTTGCTTAAAATAGCTAATACCTAAATTCAAATCTATCTTTTTTTTTATTTTAGAAGTTTCTTATTGTCTTCTTTTTTTATTGTAGCAGCTATATATAATTAGGTACACAGATCATTAATACATGTATAAAAGACTATGAGTTCTTTTGTTTGTATAGCACGAAATTAGTATTTATAAAAAAATGTTAAATAATAATATATATACTATTTAAATATTATTGAAACTTTCATTCATAATTATTATTGAATAGGAAATTTATTCTTAAAGTTACATTCATACAATTTGTTTATCTTTATTGCTTATAGCATATAGTATGAATATAAGTTTGTGCCTCTATGCATAATTCATATATATATAAATACATTATTTCATTATGTATTGACTCTACAGGCTATATAGGCTTTAAATATATTCTTAGGAAATTATTTTAAAATAACAACATCATCTAGTTGTGCAATGGAACATTTAAGACCAGAAAACGGCTCATTAGAGTTCATAATCTCAAACAGATGGCACCCGTTTAAGTAGTTTAATTTTCTCAATAATAACCAGATTTCAGATACGAAAAATAAATTGTTATTGATTTTGAGCTCAACAAACATACCTATAGAATGTAATTGTCAATAAATTAGAATTTATGTAATTCCTGTAATATATTAAATATATAGTTAGGCCTCGTAATATACATAAACGACATTTCCGGATACCATTAAGAGTGGTTTCTCATTAGAACGACATTCGCGAATTGTGCAAATTGAAATAGGGTCAGCATACTAAAAATTTTATTCATGATCACATTGCTGTTTTTATGAATAAAATTATACACGCGGCTATACAATATTAAATTTTATTTTATTACTCTCAACCTCCCGTCTAAGCTCCCAGCCGATACTATTAAAAAAGTTTTATTACTTTAGGAGTACTTATTTGTGCGGACCCTTTGTAGTCGTAATTTTGAATTTTAAATTTCTTTTTAATTATTGTTGTTAATAACGTAATTTATACAGTAAACTATAGATAAAATGTTTGTGCACAGATAGATAATGATAGTGATAATTTATTTATTTCCTCCACAATAATTTAAGAACATAAAATTGCTTCAAAGGATATATAAAAATAGGAATTATTGTCATAGATTGGGACCTAAGTTAAGCCTGTAATCTTCTTTTCAATAAAAAAAAATGCAGTTTTTTTGTCATTTTAAATTACCTCATAATAAAATCTAAGTATTTCAAATCAGAACAATTTTTATTAACTATTCGTAAACATCACATATTTACGAGCTACATCTACTTTACTAATGGTTGAGCCGTTTTTATTGTTTTTATTAGAACTATTGTTTTGGACTTTTCCAATCTTTTCCCTAATTTTCTCCCTTCCACTATAATCCTTAAATAAATTGTAAATTTAATATTAACGAAATTCGCTTTTAGCGACAGAGTTATAATAACTGACTATTGGAACGGGACAAAGATTGTACTATGGTAATGTAATTTCCCACATGCGTAGGTACATCTGGGAGTATTGATAATGTTTTCTAAACTTATCCGTAATCCGTATAAGATCAGCAAGTCTGCAGTTGGTATTTTTGTAACTGTAATTTATAATTTACTAGCTTTAGTCAGCGGGTTCGATTGCGTAGACATATGATTAATTTTTAATTTTCATCTCGAGCGATCTTACTATTACCATTGACACCATTCCGAGTCAATTTTCGATATAAGTGTTGATTAATTCGTAGTTGGTTTTGATTCGGTCTTGTCGTCTATTCCAATCTTCCATTCCACCTCCAATTGCGTTATCACTTTCGATTATAATATCGATTTCGATTACGATATCGTGTCCGGTTTTTTGTATACAGGAACGCATTTGTGAGAGATTTATTTTTTCGTATAAACCATAAATATTCTTAACTTATTAAATTTTATCGAAACCCGTTCAGTTTATGCATGGTTCAGTTACGAACAAACAAATATCGTCATTAAGTATCATATATGTAATCTTATAATAATAGCATATACAGTGGAATCTCAATAACTCGAATGTCAAGGAAAATGCAAAAAAAATCGAGTTAACGAGTTTTCGATTTAACAAGAACTTCGAGATACATATGACTGTGTCGACAAGGAACAAACGTTCACAGCTGTGTTACTTGGAAAGTTTCATGAATGTATTCATTCATTGCACGTGTACAAGACAAAAACAATAGATTAGAAGCTCCGAACCCGAACATTCATTTTGGAATTTATTGCTATTATTTCGGGGAATTCCAAGTAAGACGGCATTATATTTTACCAACTACGACTTACGGAGTCTCCTTTTTGAAATTCGATTATAGACTATATATATATATGTATTATCAATACTTCGTAGGGAAATTACATTTTGTTCGAGTTACAAAGTCTAAATAATTCGAGATACCGCGTATTTGGGGGTTCATCGGAAGGGAATGGCGATTTTTTTCGACTTACTGAGGATTTCGACTTAACGAGGTTCGAGTTATTGAGATTTCACTGTACTACTGATAAAAGACGCAGTGTAAAAACCTCATCATTCGTTTTGCTGTGTAAAGAATCTCTTGTTATTGAGCCATTATTATTAATCATATAGTTACAATCGGGTCTCGGCAATCTTTCTTACTTTCACTGTCGTTCCACTTTGCCCTTTCACGTCATATCTTCTTCTCTTTCCACCTCCTCAATCCTCATCACCCATTCTAAGATTGTTCTTAAAGTGGATGATGATGGTGATGGAAATGAACAGTGAAAGAACGGTCCTTCTCTGAGCAAAACAATTAGATTGACCGATAAAATGCAATAAAATTAATGACTTTTAAATGTTTTAGTTTTTAAGGAGTCATGCCGATTAATAAACACAAAATAATCAATAACATATGCGACAAAGAGCTTTATCAGTTTTTTTTATATGTCCTCAAAATTGGTTGTCATTTTCAAGTTATGCGTAGACATACAACAAATAGACACCAATATAAGTAAACAGGAGCATATTCACTACAAAACAGTGTGAACTATTATTATACTAAAGCTTATTAAAATCAGTTTAACTTTTGTTGAGTTAAGAAAAGACGTACAAACGAACAGATTATTAAATAAAAAAAAAATGTTACTATGTTCATTGCCTGATTGTCAAACTATCTCTGTGTCGAATTTCATCAAAATCAGTAAAGCGGTTTAGCTGTGAAAACATAATAATCAAAAACTTTCACACATTTAATCTTGATTATACTGACCGTGAATGAATACATTGTGCGGAAAAGTGCACGTCGAAAAATATGTAACAGATTCATCAACGATACGTCAATTCCCCAGACACACGATCGACTAGGTTTAGGCTCATCTAACAAAAGATCTAAAAGGAGCAGAATTGAATAGTCATTACTAATCAAATTAGATATATATCGATATTTCCTAAGGCTACTTAATCAGTAACTAATCATCGCGTGCGCCGAACCCGTAGGCACTTGCATCGCACAAACAACCGATATGCAATGCGTGTTTGTCGAACCGTTGGGTACGTCAAGCCGCTATGGATGCGAGCTGGCGTACCGCCAACAACGTCGCAACATATCACGACGGGTCTGTGTAAACGCCACCGTAAACAGGATTCGATATAAAAGAATCGACAGACGCAAGTTGCACATCACTAGACTTATGTGGTTTTGTTAGGGGGTAATAAAGGTTGTATTTTTGAACTTATTCCGATGGTTATTTGGAATTATTGGACGTATGGCACGCAAACGAGATCGGGAGACAGGAAAAATTGAAAAGAATCTTATTCTCTTATTAGCTGTTGCTCGCGACTTCGTTCGTGTGGTGGTTATGAAATAATAATAAATAAAAATGTTTATTTCCATTAACTTAATCTAGGTTACAGTTTACATTGTGACCACACTTCTTTTAAGTAAAAGAATACTTGTGCCAGAAGGCACCGCTCTTACGACGTTCATTCGAATACAAGGTACTAAGTGAAATAAAATTAGCGAAAGTATAGTTATTACATTAAAATCAACAACTAATATAAACTTAACATATGTTGAAATGGCGAATGGCTGCAAACGAAAGCGCACGCATGCGCATTCACGAGTGCTAAGTGCACACGCGCACACGAATGTGTGTTTGTGTAAATCCACGCCACAGTCATACACGCACCTAATCATTTGCACATAAATTTGTCCATTTTGTATACTTTTGTCATAATGTAACCAGGTTAGGTAATAGACTGTAATAGATTTTCTGTATTATTATAGTTTAGGGTTTTAAGCCAGTTAGTTGAGGTTTTCTTACAATTAAAGTAATTCATACAGTAGATATTAAGTTTATCGTTGATAGTTCGATGTAGGTAAGCGCTTTGTCTGCTATATTGTTTTTTCGCAAAACTGGTTTTCATAGTCTGCATAGGTAAAAAACTGCACAGTAATTTTTTTTTCCAGGAATATGAAGAATATAAGGATTGTAAATTAGGGCACTTTTAGTATCAATGTCAGCACGTAAAGTGTTCTTACAAATAACAGAACTGTGTACTTATATAATTCTTGTGTAGAGAATCTGTAGGCAGGAAGTATATTATTTTAAGCAGACATCTTTGTGTTTTTTCCAGGTTTAGAAATTTAATTTAATTTGATCCACCCCCGTATACTGTATATATATACAGTAACATATGACAGACTGGACCAACAATATATAAACCTTATTTGAAAGAACTCTGCTTGCAACACGTCTGAGTATTTTAAATATCCAAATGAGCTTTCTAATTCTTTCCAGAACACAATAATTCTGCGTAAATTGGTAAAAGTCTGGTATCCTGTAAATTCTCGGTGATGCTGCATTGTGACTTCAATGTAGCTATGTTCTAATATTTTTGAAGTAACTAAATACCGAATTTCGACTCGATCACATATGTGGAGGATGTTTACATCCATTCATCAACTGGAAAGGATGGCTGAACAGATTTTTTATAACCAAGGCTAAGAACACTCTTGATCAAATCATCTTTCGCACAAAAAACACTAAATCGAAATCGGTTCAGCCGTTTGGGAGATACGATGGCGTAGATAGACATACAGATACAAAGGTCAAATTTATAACACCCCTCTGTTTGCTTTTGGGGTTAAAAAAGAGAAGATCATTGCTTCCATTGCGTTAAGTTTGATTAAAATTCTACGGTCCTGTGCAAAATGAAGTTAGTGTTGAGATGTTGTACCTATTGAAGTCCATTAAAAAATTTAAAAAGCCGATACGCGCTATTTTAGGATGCAGTGAAATTTGAAATTATAATTATGATCATGAATATTAAGGAAGAGTAAAATCGATACTGGCGAGAAATAATAATAATACAATAATAGTAAAAACATTTTCATAATTATTTATATTGTCTATTTAAATCAATTTAAATACTTCAACTCTACACCTTTTCAACGGAACTGTCACAGTCGTCAAATCATCTCGTATTAGAATTGAAAACTTTATCATTCAATAAAAAAACTTAAATGTAAAAAAATTTGAATGGAAGACGACTCAAACGATGCAAAACAAGAAAATGCATTCGAAGGTGCAGTACCGGTGCACGTGAGTTGCAGCAAAGACAGGGTCGAAAGAGATGTTCACAAATCTAACGACAATGCAGGACCATCGAAATTCGAGGATTTGCCAGGAGCGATCACCATGCATACAGTCGCCAGCCCGATAGGAACCAGTATATCAATTTCAGAACCTCAAACCAGACATTTAATCACGGAGGGAGATTTGAGTAACGCGCTGAAAATGACCTCGGTCAGCTTCAGCAATAGAAAACAGAATTTGAAATTTAAATTGAAAGGCACCGATTTGGATCTGGCGAAAATTATGGAGTCCTGTTTGAAAATAAACAACGAGGAGGCGGACAGTGTGAAAGCGAACCAAAAATTTAATTTGCCCACCGTACCCACGATTAGGATTCAAGAGGAGCTTTCGGACTCGACAAATTCTCATTTGAACGGTTCCCCAAGAACGGAAGCTGCGAATATTAGTGAAGCGAAACTCACTACTAACTCTCGACTCGTTAAAAAGCAGAGTTCTCTAGAACACAACAGGAAAAGATCTTCGAGGAGCTCATCACAATTGTCGGGGTTGATGTCGAACCATAAAGATTCGATGTCCAGTATAGGGTCAAATGTTTGTAGGATCTGCATGACGAGAGGCAGGGAGAGGTTAGCTTGTTTTTGGCACTTAATAGAACGCTTCTACTTTGTGATATTTTAAAATTCTATCTATCATCCATCAGCTGTACTCTCGTATCCTGGATCATTGTGGCAACTATGGTATAGTACCCTTTTTTAGGGCGTTCGTGTTATTCACATAATTAGTTGTATACTTCAGTAGGGTTTTATATCGTTTAAACGAATACGAATCATTGTAAGTTTATCATCAATAATTTTAGTAGGAAATAAGTCTGTTTAAGTAGGTTATTGAAACATTTTGAGTTTGTTGTAAACAATAGATATAACAAATATTGAAAAGATATTATTATATTATTCTACTTAAAACAAACGTACAGTGCGCTATCTCGGAGATAAAATGTGTTTTGAGACCGATATGCTCAAAAGGTACATAATTAATGCTTTACTAACATATAAGAAAAAATAGAATGATCAAGTGATATATATATATATGTATATGAATATCGAAGAGTCATCTAGTGATATTTGATATTTAATAACTAGAAATCATTTTAAAATCTACATATGCCACGATTTTATTATAATATAGTATAAAAGCATAAATTGAATATGTATTGTATCGTACAATATATACGAAGTACATATTATGTTCGTTTGTGAAGTTTTGTTTCTATAATAATCTTAGTTACTTCTTTTTGTTTGCTAAATTATGTCATCTTTCCTTCGAAGTATTTGTTGCCTACATATATTTGTCCAATCTGGCTAAAGTACATAACAATATCCTATTTCTTTATAGGTTGATATCACCGTGCCATTGTAAAGGTTCGTTGGCAAACGTACACCTATCTTGTCTGGAGAGATGGCTCAACCAAGTTGGCAGAAACCATTGCGAACTTTGTGGATACAGGTAATGTACATCACGCGAGCGATAACTTTAAAGTTGTAATAAGTTTCTATAAACGTCCATAATAATAGAAATACTAGATGACAAATCTGAGACAGCAATAGTTATGCTAAGTGCTTGTCGCTCTAATTTGTGGTTCTAGCGGGCTATTAGAGGGTTGGAATTATACTCAATGACCCCTTAGGGCCAGTACACACTAATGTCGTTTTTGCATCAAACTCACTTTTTATGTTCCAAAGGTAACATTATTATACGAAATAATAACGGAGCATACCGAGGTCCGTTTTAATTTTTTATGGTTCTACTTAATCTTTATGTTTAAATTTAAATATTCAAACTTCATTAACTATTTATGTCATACATAATAACATAATAGGTTTTAAAGCTATATTATATACAATAAATACTATTTTTCCATCTCCATTCGAATGGAATAGTTTTTATCGTCAAATTAAAAATAATAATAGTGAATCTTTTTCAGAATCCTTTTTAGCACTGCCTTTTGCTCTAGACGCGCACAGTCGTTGGTAAGCGTTAATATGTATTGAGGGCTACAAAAAACGTTGTCCATCTGCAGGAGCCCTTAATAATATCGATTTGGCGAATCTGATTTGATAATCACAATACACCATGAGCTGCAACAAAAGAACTTTTACTTGTTCTTTCCTGAGAACTCTGTGATTTATTAACCAATACAGATGATTTTTTTTTATCTAAAAGATTGTACTCTTAAATTGGTCTGATTTTCGTTAGAATTGATGATGGGTTATTTGAGGAATTGATGGAATTCCTCAAATATTATAGGTACAGATATAGTAATTTGAGTATTTTCTAGCTACATACTAGCACATGCTTTTCATTTCGGAAAAAGTCATTCGGTAAGAGGCAATTGCCAATAAGGCCGCCGATAACTTCTGGAACTCCTCATTGGTAAGTAATACATGGATTGTGATGACATTTTGTTGAAGTTATTAAGCAAATGCTCATCACAATACACATTGGGAGTTGAAACTCACGATGTAATATCAAGGAAGGTCTGATAGTGGAATTCATGAGGAACCAACAAAACTTCTCAAATACTCTAGGCACAAATACAAGATTTTCTTTATTTTCTGTAGAAGCTTATATATCGTGAAGTATCAGGAGAACTGTTCAAGATTCCAAAGTTGTATGGAAATTAGTTCAGTAATGTGTTAGTTACATATTGAAGCGTCTTACATTATTTCTAAATACATTCTCTCACCTTTTGGCGAGTGAGAGAAAATCATAAAGGTCAAAGGTCTTCGACACCAATCAACCTCAACGATGCTCTGGTGACTGTGTGATTGCGAGGGTGTTTGTGCGTTCTTACCAAAAGTATAAGGACCCTCGAGCGATTATCAGCCCCATCAATTAACTCGGAGTCATATTGGTCCTTCAGATTTTTTTTGATTAAAAGTAAAGGCGCTGGCCTGGCCGATTGTATATGTACATTTGTTAATTGTATACATTTATCTTTAGACTTGAGTAAAAACTTGATTAATTAGGAAGTTTAATTACTTAATAACTAAAAAATGATAACTACAAAAACTTTTAAGTAAAAATTGATTAGCATATTTTTAGCTGGAGCTGACTCCAAAAACAAGTAATTGTTTTAATAGATTTCGGAAAGCGGTTTTTGAGTTAAATATTCCATTGAAAAATATTCCTTATTAGTGTTAGTCAATAACACTTTTGCGACTAAAAGAAATAGATACATCTAAGTCTGAAATCACCAGTAATGCCCTAAAATAGACATGATTTGGGTTCAAATTATCTTTTTTAATTGGAAAATTGTACACTAATATAATTAGAATATACATGCTTTTCATAATTGGCTAATGGAATGGATTAATATTATGAACTCAAATTAAATTAATCAATCTTATCGGGCTGCGTTTCGTTTAAAGTGTTTGAATACGATCCGCAAATTTCCAATTTGTATCGACGTGATGTCGCAGTTACGCAGGAACCGGTACAAGGGACTTGTTCATCTAGAAGTTTCGAACTTTCAGGATAGAGCCGGCTAATTGCTGATCGATTCAGCATCGGATCGGTTTTCAGCAGAAACCCACGGCGTACAACGTTAAGGCCCTACAACAGGGCTCCGAATTTATTGTGTTGTTCATTTTCGGGAAGATATCGCAAAAAAGGGATATAGAAAAAAATATATATTAAATGAAAATTACTCCTTACGACGGCATTATTAAAGCCGTCCCCATAATTTTAGAATAAATGAAGATTTGTTTTTCTGCCTACACGTTTTGCCACATTCGTATTATATTCGATTGTTAATAAAACACCATTCCCTTTTTCTAATACCATACAATCATACTAATATTTTTTCCTTGAGTTACTTTGCTGACGAATTTACATTCTACTTTAGATAAGGCGATGTGATCCGTCGCCACTAGTCTTCTCATCCGATGTCGCAACCCCAGTGCGGCGTCTTAATGCCGTACCGTGAGCTGAAAACCGAGAAAAACTTTTCTATCGGATAAAAGGGGGGCGGCGAACGGGGGTTGGGGGGGTTCAATATTAATTTTTTTTTCGTCTCGATACGGTTATTATTTGCCGAAGTCGCGCGCCCCCCGACGCGCGGAGTGGGAAGCTTTTAAGCTTGAACGGGAAAGGGTTCTACAATTACACTTTTTTCGTGTTGATGGCTTGCGTTTTTTTTTTACCCTCTCGCGTTCGCGCCGAGACCGAGCTTTCTTTGTTCTCGGCCGGTTCACAGGGACTGATGCGTTTTGACACTTTTCATATCGGATTATTGCCCGACGTTGAAGTTTACCATCGCCTGAAAACTTTATTATTTTTTTTTTCGTTTTTTTTGTCATCATATTAATACAAATGAAATGCAAAAACGAAATGTAATCAGTTCCAATAAAAAAAACTATCATGTAAATATATCTTTCGAATTTTGCGCTGAAAAATAATAGTGACTTTATTAACGATCAGTAATTATTATTTGATAAAAATATAAGACGTATTGGGCACTTCATTTTATAGACAATAGATTATTCAAGGACAAGAGCAGTTTTCTTCCTATGTTCCCGGTACATTCTCAAAACCTTCCAAGAAAACTTTTTTAAGTCAGCAAACTTAACTTTTGGAAATGAAAGCTGTGAAGAGATATTATATAACTCGTAAATCCTTTACATGGCAATTACTGTGTGGTGTTATAGTTAAAAAATATTCGAAAAATTGATTTCATTCGATATTGATATATTTTATTAACTGAAAATGTGTTAATTCAATTTTCACACTCAAAAAAAGTGTCAACAAGACATTGAGTATAGATTGCTTTCTTTCGCCTATAATGAAAACTAGATCGCAGTACTGAGATACATGTAACAGCATCTAAAATGTTAAGATTTTCCTTTTTAGTTTACCTACTTAGAGTGCAATAGGCGCGAGTGCATCCCCAGTGACGGGCCGTGTTCCTTTGTATTTGGCTGTGTGAACAAATATTCCAAAATTGTTAAGTGACTTTTCTGAGGTAAGAACCTGATGAAGATTTTGAAAAAAAAATCAAAACTTTTTTCAAAAAGGGTTTTTATTCATTATTTGGTATTGTGATCTTTAGGTCGTACTTCTGAATATATTTATTTCTGATAAAGCGTTACAAGGCGTTTGTACCATCAGTTTTGAGCTATGTAGTTCTTCATTAACGACAGCATTTAAAAACTGACTCCGCTTGTGGCAACATTGGCTTGTAGAATAGGGAAAAGCTTAAAATCCTAAATAAACAGAAAAAAAAATCCGATTGGAAGGGCAAGCGTTTAAATAGAATAGGATTTGCCCTAGAGCCCTGAGGTAGTACGTTTGTGCCATTGTTTTTTTTTCGACGACCTATTGTCATTTAGTTTTCGGCATTTCAACTTGCAACTTCATCTTGACTTAGATACATCACGATTCGCTTATTATTTCAGGTTGAGACTTACTTGTGCC
Organism: Eumeta japonica; assembly: GCA_005406025.1. Lineage (NCBI taxonomy): Eukaryota > Metazoa > Arthropoda > Insecta > Lepidoptera > Psychidae > Eumeta > Eumeta japonica. The sequence continues at coordinate 185,636 of BGZK01000335.1, forward strand.
TGATGGTAACTTTAATCCAGATTAAATTTGACTTTGAGCTTTTTTTTTCTGTGAGATGGATTACAGACGAACGCTGTCAGCACACATCTCATGGATTGTGTAGTCATTAACCTTCCATATTAAATACGAGACAACATTATTTTTACTCATCAAACACTTTCATTTGATACCCATGCCACATGGTGATAAATAAATTTATTCCGCCATATTGTGGCATCCGCCATATTAAATTAGAACAATATCACGTATTCTCTTTATCGGATTCTTTCATCTCATACCCGTGACAGATAGGCTATGGAGAAATAAGTGATATAATATTTTGACGCGACCGTTATATTACATTTAATATTAAGTTCCTTAACTTGAGGCGCAAAATATTTGAATGTCTAATACAAAGAGCTCAAACACATTCAACCTAAGTGCTTATAATATTTGAGTGTGTAGCTCGATTTACCTGGGATTCTGTCATCAGATCTTAATTTGGTGACTATGGGAGCATCTCGAGTATACTCTTTCAATAAAACAAAAAAGAATTTTGCGAATTAATGACGAAATTATCCATGAACATATAAGAATTTAAACTTGTTTATCTTTTAATACTATATTTATACACTTATTTCCTTTTTCATTCAGCTATAGCAAATGAACATTATTAGTAAGAAAATAATTGGTATTTTATACTTACCATCAGTTTTATGTTTATTGTACTTGGTGCATTGGAGTATTCAGAAATAAAACAGTACATTTTAATAAAAAAATTTTGTCTTTTTTCCTGGTTTGGCATTCTACAACGCTCGGTATTAGTTGATTCGGTAAAAGTTTCGGCTTTTTGTCAAACACGAGAAAACTTTATCGACTCACATTTCGTAATATAATCTTGTTATTACTCGCTCTGCTATTCAATACCAGATGGCGTTGTTTATCACTTTTAATTGATATTCAGAGCACCGATAAAAGGATCACTAGATTCACTCATCTAATTCGCTTATGATGCGTGTATACCAAGTTGGGTGCAAAAGACAACAGACAAAAGACAACGAAGACAAAATATAAATACGATTAATTAATAGTATTTATATTTTGCACAGTGTCTATTGTTATTAATAAATAAAATATTGTTTTAGTTATCCCGCCATTCGCACGCCTCGGTACACAGTGTTGCAAGCACTGCGGCTGTGGTTCGGCAATCCAAGGAATAGAAGCCATTTACAGGTGTGTATGATATCTTAATGGTATTGATAGATGTCATGATAATCATGATTACTGAACTGGATTGACAACATCTTAAATTATATGATTGAAAAAAAAGTACGATTATACTTTTTAATTAAGCCCAATTCCAATTGCGACTTAAAATTAATTGTCAAAAATTTATGAGCAGAATTGAAATTGGTTCGATGACGTCACTATTATTTCGTATTTTATGCCTTGAGTTAGCGTTTTTGAATTATATTGTATATTTGGACGTTACTAACTGAGTTTCTAAGACATTTCAAATTCGTCAAATTAAAAAAAAATTCAAAGTTCATCTGTCTATTCGACCGTATTTCAAAATCGAACCGATACCTTCTGATTTGAACGCGATTCTGTTAACCACTAAGCCATTGCGGCTCGTTTCATTTATTCGTTACAATTTAAAAAACCACAGCAATTTATTGATTACACGACCGAAGATTATAGGATATGTTTTTATGTGTATTACTACATAGATTACTTATGTCTATTTAAAAATCATTCTTTTCATTTTTGTCGATACTTTTATTAATCCATCCGCTATTGACATTATCAATAATAAAAAAGTCGTAGTACGACGTTACAGATAAATTTCTTTTACCACCGCATGTGGGTAGTATCGATTGTTTACCGCATCCCTATCGGCGTATCCGGTAATTTACCGATTCGCGCCGCGTTCGCCCATCACTATGGGTCCGCGGACGTTCTTTTTCCCGCCATTCGAAATTCGAATTCGCTCTTTTAAACGGCCATCGGTGTCCGTTGGGCAATTTTATTGCGAACATTTGCGGGCGCTTTCGCTGTTTATGTCCGATTTCTTTTTTGAGTGTTCATACAATATTCAGGTTATGGGCCCGCACGAAAGTAAAGGAATAGCGAGCTATAAATGAAATTGCTATTAAAATAATACGATTTTGTTTCGATGTCAAACGCGAAATAGAGTAGAATTATTTGTGATTTCTTCCATTATTTTTTTAACCAAAATGAAAAGGCATTTCGCTTGGAAAAAATTGGTAGCGATAAGTCATCGATTACATTACAGACTATTCAGAAAACAGTTTCGTCGTTATTTAATTGTAGATTGTTGCGTTTTAAGACATTCTGTGCAACCTATAGACACATTTAAGATGTTAATTAACAAGGAACATATATATCGGAATATATGTTCGTACGAATATGAGAGATATTTCTTAAATAATAGTAATGGTTGGTGACGGTTGCAAATTCTCCTCTAACTCCTAACTTTTAGGGAGTCGCGTAACTTCCTTCATCAGCCCGGTAGTATTAGATGACAACCAGCAGACGCAAAAATTTGAATAGATTAAAAAAAAAATCTCATACACATTAAACATGCCTATACGAGGGCTGCTATTAATGTATCCGGAACTGGCCATATACAGAACAATATTTAAAAAGTAATTACAACATTTGAAAATGGAACTTCTTGGCTTTAAAGTAGTTTGTTTCAAGTGACTGTTGATTGTTTTACCATTATGGCGTCATTTTGAAAACTGCGTGTCTTTATCACCATGGATTTAACTAGTGAAAATTTCCGTGTTATGATTTAACGTAAAGCAGTTAATTGCTTCCAATAATAGTTTTTCTAACAAAAAAGAAACTTTTTCTCACAAAAGAAGAAACTTAACTTTTTCTCATGAAAAAAGATACTTGAAAAAGTCAAACGTGTGGAATCGAACCGGGATCTTCTAGATTCGGGACCGCCCGATTTCCCAACTGTGCTATTATAATCTTATCGATAGTGGCTAAATTTACTTTCATATTCTAATTTATTGCTTGGAAACACGAATAAAACGAGGTATTCTAAAAATGAAACCTAGTTACACCGATTTATCGCCCCCGAAACTCACTGCATACTAAATTTCATGGAAATCGTTGGAGCCATTTCCAAGATTCTGATTATATATTTATATATTCAAGAATTGCTCGTTTAAAGGCATTAGGTAATTAGCTGTGCTTAGATATTGGTGTTGGGTGGAGCCGGAATAATTTTAATTTTGAAATAAGATTTAAAATTGCTCAAACCAGATGATGTATTAAAAATTAGAGTTTTATGATTCAGTTCAGTAGTAGCTATCAAGGCATTATTTGCCGTGGATGGGGAGTGGGTAGATTATGGAAAAGGTAAAATTTGCGCTTAACCGATAAATAAATGAGTCATATAGTTAAAATACCCGCTATAATTAGTTTCCTGAAAAAAGAAAACAAATTGTTTATGCAGTCTAAATTTTTAATATACTATGTATTATTTTTGATATTTATTTTGTGCTTAAAAAATTGGTTGTCTGTAAAGTCGTTTTACTGACGATAATTTTACGTGATAACGTCATAAGAAAACATTGATAAAAAATTGCAATCTTTTATGAATTAATTGAATTATTATCACTGAATTATCATTATTTTTTATAATACAAAGAAGGAGTTAATTGAAAATGACAATGTTTTCGATAAATTAATATTTATTTGCACTCGTTAATTTAAATTATTTTTCTACTTAAATTATACAGTAAAGAGATAGATGCGTCACAAGCCAAACGCTTAGGCCGATCGTGCCTCTCTATCGCTTGTTCCGCGCTCTCGCTCACACGCTCGGCTCAGCGAGACAATAAGTCACACTTTTTCGTGCGTGCAGCCGGCGTTCATCGATGTATAAGACGTTACCACGTCAAAACTATTAATGTAGATTAGTTTATACGCAAAAACTTTTGCAGAAGGCCTGAATACCTTGACATCCATAAATCTATTAGAAGCATTTATTGACTTTTCAAAATCACACCAAAAACCGTTATAGCGGGTTTTGAAATTATATAACACTAAATAGAAATTCATAATTATTTACAGTGTGTAAGAAAGAACAAAATTTCACGAAAAGTAAGAACCGAATCGTAGCATATTAACGAGTGAGTATTTTTTTTGTAAAAATTCTTACAAATCGTGCTAATTTTGCATTTTTTTAAATCGTCCTCCATACGCCGGGAATGTATTGCCGCTGTGTGTTACGTTCCGCATTGTGTTAGCGCACCCTCTGCGATTCAATCAGTTATCGGGTCATGCTTGACGTGTGACGGGACACGGCCATATTGAATTTAGGGTGCGTACAGTCGACAACTAAACGGTTAAATGTTTTAAGGGCTTTTTTTTTCTCTTCAAAAAGTTAAATAAATTGCCTGGGTGATTTCCAATCTTGAAGGTAGATTCGATAACGTCAATACGTTTCTTTGGCAGGAGGATAGAAAATGACCATTTTAGATGCAAAGTTAGGTAGATTTAAGTTTCAAACAAGATTTATCTTGAAAAAAAAACATTTCGCTAGTATTACAAGTGTCTACTTGACAGACACTCTTAGTACTACAAAATTGTAATTTAGTGTATTTATAATTATTAATGCCGACAAAGTGTTAAAATTATATATTTAAAATTATAGAGTACCTTTTACATGTAAAGTGGGAATGATTTTTTTTTCTCGTCTCTCCTATAAACTGGCCTAAAGGTGGATTGCTCATTTAAAAACATTTTGGGTCAGTAAAAATCTTTTATATTTAGGGCTCCGGTCGCACAATAAACTTGATAATAACTTTTGTTAGTTTCAAGGACCTCAGTCCTATCTAAATGGTTATTTTTGAATATGCGACAAAATCCACGATAGTGAAAAGAAAAACTGTCACAGCTAAGTAGGCTTTACAAGTTAACGAGTAATAGTCAACAAATAAAATACACTTGGAGAAGTAAAAAGTAAAATTTCATTGAAAATTATTTAGATGACGTGTTTGATTGTGTTCAATAGGTGATGAATCATAAAATCATAACATCCTTAACACCCGTCCTATATGGGCCCATTTTAAAAGTGATTAGCCTTTAAGCCGTGAACTCAATTAATATATAATATACATAGTGTCATACAGAAACCCCCCTTTTAAGTCTGTACACAGTGACGGGAAACTACGGAACCTTACACTTGTTTGGTATTATGTATTGGTCCTACATTGCAATGACCACGCCAAAAGTGAAAATTTTTGGAGGGCATTTTATAAAAAAAGTATTTCAATAAGAAAGAGTTATTATGTTAGAATATGATAATACTGAAATAGAGTAGTTCTTTTTTAATATAAAGTAATATTTTTTGCTTTTTCCCACTGTCACTGTACACGTTCCCCTTGACGTGTTTGTCGATAGAAAACTCCCCATATTTTGTCTCGGAAGTAAGCCGTGTGTCACTTACTAATAATTTGGCATGACTTTTGGAAGTAATTTTTCTTCCACGGTCGCGTACAACAGAAACGGCGTCCATGTTGTGCGCACGGCTTATAAAGACACAGAGTATTAAAGATGAAGGTTCGTGTTTCAATATTTACAAAAAAATGATTTACCCATCATATACACGAATTGATTGCACAGGCCTAAAGAACAAATTTTTTTTTGGTGCAGCTCAGTTTGTGCCTATAGTCGATAAAGTAGGTAATATGCAATATATTGTCTGTACGGGACCTGGTACACTTTGTGCGCTGGCCGCAACCGTCGATGTTGATCTTCAGCTGGCAGAGTTTCAATAAAAGACCTTGTAGTTTACTTATTTCGAGGAGCAGAGTTTCGTTTAACTTGTTATATACAGAACGGAAGAAAGGAAAGTGAAGGATATCGGGACCCTATCCTATATTTATACCACTTTTACACGTGTTCCCGATATCCCCACTCTTTTGACGGCCAAACGATACCCCGCTCCCCGTTTGCTATTTATTTAAATAAATGCCCTATTTAACATATTTTTGTACAAATTTTTATAATTTCAGTTACGTAATCCTATTTTCTAAGTAAATATCCGATATGTTATGGTCAGCGACGCGTACAGTCGGAGTAAAGCCGATTTTCACTCCATTGGCTATATATATGACCCCCCCCCCCCCCGCTTTTTTACTATATATTAAATTTGCGCGGGAAAGGGGCCTTCATTCTTAATGCACGCGTCGCCGATCATACACCCCTCTATGCAATAATGAAAAAACAAGACAGAATATTTTATTTAGCTATTCTACAATTATACAATAAACAACAATTATTATAATTCGACTTCCGTTATGGCCGTTCCGAACATTGTCATACGTTATTTTTACTAATCAGCTCTAGTTTACCTTCTACCCTCATTTAATTTTTTTTCATTTAAATAATTATTTAAACAAAGACTTACCTTTGTTCCCATGATACTAAAAAAAGAATTTAAACCAAAGAAAAGTTGTTCCTTGAAAGTGTTAAGTTAGTATTCATTTTAAAGTGTGGCCCAATCTATCACCCCGTTCTTTCGTCCATCGATCTCCTCTTCATCAGATATTCTGTTCTCATCCAAGAGTCCGGCAGCGCAGTGGTGACTGCCTGGGGTTGCGAATGTCCATGGGCAGCGATGATCACCGTGAATAACTGTTTATTATACATATAAACATTTTTTGTAAAATCAGCTACTCATTAAATATTTAATAATTCCGACTGCTTGAACGTAGATGGACCAACTTCATCTCTTGTTTTCATACTCTCGGTCAATCATCTGTTTTCGATTCAATTCGATACCTATACAGACCTCCATTTCGAAGTCGCTCCGGTGGTCTATTCTGATTTTGGTCCCACTCTCAAATTTGATTCGGATTTTGTTCTCGATTCCGATCATTCGATATATTGAATATAAAAGTTATCAACGCATACACATGGAGTTACAACATTTCAGTGCTAATTTTGTCTTCCTAATGGTTAATCTTTTCAAAATAAAGATCACTTTTTTCATTTTCAATGTACAGCTCAAATATTGATTTAGAATTTGTGATTTTAACGGTTTCATTTTTTTCACACAAAGATTTTTAGACTTTCACCCTATTTTTAAAAACCTCTTTTTCGTTCTTTACTACATTATAAAAGCAGATTTATTCAAAATTTTAAGTTTTTAGACCCAGTGATTTGGGCTGTACGCTATCATATATCAGATAACCAGTCGGCGATTATCGCTTTGTACATATTTAGATTTTTACTAAAAAAACTATTAAATTTCAATTTCCTCCTGGACAATAAATGCAATATAGCTAAGCGTCGGTCTCGATTAAAAGAGTTACTACAAAATTTCCAACACAAATCTGTTCGTTTATTGGTTTTTTCATTTTTAACACGAAAGTTTCACGATTTAAATGGTTATAAGTTTAATAGACATCGCTGTCGAGACCGAGAATTATGTAGACTGATGTAGTGCATAACTTGAAAATTGCATTCCGCAGGCATATCATCACGTCAATCACTCGGTAAAAAAGGGCATTACAAAATTTCCGAATATTTAGAAGAAAAATGTCCTTCGGTTTAAGCGGCTCGACTTCTTACCGGGCTGTTTCGTTTCTCAACAGTTTCGTATTTGTTTTGGCGATGCGCGACGAAATTAGAAAAGAGCTATTCTCAAGTTTCTTGCTCGTTCTTCTTGAGGGCAAATTGCCTCCAAACGAGTGGTACAGTGTAAATTCGCAAAAAAAATATAATGTATTTCAAGTGTTATTTCGTAACTTACGAAATAAAGACATTTGAAAAATTTGAAAAAAAAATTGAATTTGCACCAACCCCATGGGAGTCAAAAGTGCATCGCCGGCCTCACAGAAACGACTAAACTTTTGGAGCCCCCTTATCGTAGTTGAAATGTGACGTTTTTGATAGTAGCGAGTCGCTTGTTTAACTTTCAGCTAAACGAACTAAAAATTAAATTCGCACGTTCGTTTCGTATCTCGGTCGGCGGTTTATTTTTCTCGGCGGGGCCGTTTCGGGCGCGACCACGTCGCGTGACGTCACGCAAACGCCCCCGCGGCCGCGGGCCGGAGCCCCGTTTGCGTTTGGGGCGAAAACGTGTTTCCTCAGAAAATTAAAATCATTTTAATTTATTCCTCTTGTTACAAAATTTCGAGAACGCGTCCGCTTTTATTGCGTACGGCGAGCTCTTTACATTTTCCTTTCTTTGAATAGGTATCAAAAGGGCTCGTGGCTCAGTGGTTAATTTTAGTGCGTCGCGTTCGAACTGAGAGGTATCGGTTTCGGTGAATTGAACAATGAACTTGTAACTTAAGTCGAATTCTACTATAAGCTGTGTGCCTCGAACGGCACGTTGAGCTGTTGAACCCGGATGCTGTCGTCACATCGATGACCACGGTCGTTAGCATGCCCCGACTCGAAGTCGGCCAGCGAGTGGGGCTTAAAAATTTTTCTTAAGGTGATGTGATTAAAACGTGATAAAACGACTCGGTGCTGAATAAAATCTATTTAAACACCAGTAAGATGTTTCTGGATTTTGTTTTACTCCGGAATTATGATATCTTGGAATTAAATACGCTGATAAACTCAACAATTGCTGGACTACTATCGCACTCCGAAGTTGTCCGAATATCGTACTACTTTGTAATTATATTGGATAATGGCTTACTATTATGTGTATCTTGACGAACTGATGGTATTGTCCTAGACTTGACTCCACAAAAGGGACCGAATTGAATATTTTTGTATTAAAAGCTTTTTTTTTTTAAATTTTCATTATGATATTTTAAGTAGTTATAAAAAAGAAACCAAGAAAAAATGGGCGACCTACTCGTTAATGAAATAATGAAAAAGTACAAGACTGCCAAAATTAAAGGTCGCGATATTGATTTACAATTTAAGTTAGATGACAAAACTTTGGATTGAAACCCAAGTTACTGAGGCGTTTGTAAAGTTTTTTACTGACATTTCAGTTTCGACCACTAATACTCAAAGTTATTTACCACTGTTGCTAAATCATTATTAAAGGTAAGTATATCGATCCGTAGTGTTGATTTACAATTTATATATGTGAATTCTAAAGAAGTTATTTGAATATTTGAGTCGTTGAAAATGAAAAAAGCTGCTGATATTCATGGTCTTTCTGTTACAATTATACACCACTTTGCGTTTGCCTTAACAACATTATAAATTTATTGCCAACTTGCCAACATTTGAATGATTAAAAATATTTATTTCCCATTTTTAATAGTATTTTTTTTTGATATTAAAATATGAGAAATTGTTGGTGATATGTCTTTTTCCCTATTATATTTGGTGTTATCACACCAAATAGTACAGGAATTGGGTAAAAATATTGAAAGTTGTTCAAGGGTAACCTTTCGTCTTGAATTTGCATAAGGGTAATCAAGCAAATTAAAGATAATTATCAAATAATTATCTTACTTGTTAAGAAAAGGGCATTATAAATTTTCCCATTATGTTTAGGACAAATGTCCATGGATATAACTAGCTCGACTTCTTATCGGGTTGTATTTTTCTGTAATATTTTTGTTTTTGATTGTTTCTGCATACAATTTCATTTTCTAAGCGCTACTTTTAAGTTTCTTTCTCCGTTTTTTTTTTTGATAGAAAACTGCCTACTGAACAAAAGATAAATTTGTAATATTATGGACGTATTCCAAGAGTTACGTATACCTATGAAATAAAGAGATTTTTGTATGTAAAGTTGGATTTGATTTTGCAATTTTAAACAAATATTTTCTCCTTTTTTAAACGTTATTGGTTTGATATTTATCCTAATTTTTAATAACTGAAATGTTGATTAGAGTCTGTTAACTTTTTGCAAGCCGACTGCAAATTATTACGGCATAAATAGGGTAAACTTGCAACTGCAAATTATTCAAAATTGAAGGGTTATATATCAATGTGATAACGACGTTGTTTGTCTAACATATACATTTCTATGAACTTGAAAATTAAACAAAAGTAGTCGAATACATCATTATTGAGGTAAAAGAAAGGTTCCAATTATTATTTCAAATATATCAAAAATGTGAGTGTTTTTATGATTCATTTACACAAAACAAAAAAAAGGTATTAAATCGATTAAATGTGTTTTCTGCGATCTTCCTAAAATTTGGTCTAGCTTGAACCAAGTTTAAGTCTGCTCGTGTCAAATTGTTTTCGTTTAATATTAATGTATGAGGACACATTTTCTTTCAACTTTCTGTATTTTTCATCTATAATCTTATTATTACAATAATTATGTGCATATATGTTTTATAAAATTATATATCACTCTAATCTACTCATAAATAATTCAATTTTGTTTTTTCATTTCGATGAATGAGACTGAATCAAACTGATTCCTATTTAACATGGGTCATTGAGTATATATTATCTTTTTGAAATTTTAATACCAATCAATATCGTTTTACAGTTAGGTTATTGACAGAAGTCAACATCATTTCATGCTCTCTACGGACTGTCCTTTACATCAGTCTCACTTTTTTTTTATTAACAACGTCACGGCAATCTTCTTAGTCTCTCGCCGTTCACCACATCTTCTGATCTGCCACCAGTCGGACTGCCTCATCTTCTGGCTGTTGTCGACGGTCACGGCGGGCCTGCTGGCAGTCTGCATAGTCGGTACGCAGTACTTCGTATTAGAGGGCAGTAGGACCGGTAAGACGCACGCGGGCGTCAGGAAGGAAGAAGGTGTGTTTTGTTTTGCTTACAAATTATATGTGCGAATGCAATGCTATTAAATTGACGCACTACAACGAGAAACGAATATGCAAAGCAGCCGTCGAACCACCCGTTCGGTTATGTGTTAATGGTTTTGTTTACCAGCTGAATGACATTTGTTTTTTTTTTTGTAAGAACGCAAAAGCAAACTTGCCTTATCCTAATTTTTAACCGATTTCAAGAAAAGAAGACATTCTATATGCGTCGCCTATGTATTTTTATTATACATATATTCGCCTATTTATCGAAGACTGCATAACCGATATGGATAGTTTAAACCAGTGTTTCCCGACCATTTTTGACCATGCCCCACCTTAACATTTCTAAAATTTTTATGCCCCTTCATACATAATTTTTAACCTTTAAACGAACCGTCAAACCAAATTATACCTAATAATTGTTTACAGCATTTTTTTAAGAATTCGCCTTTTTTTTGTTAAATTGGTCACCGATATCTAGCATTGCATTTAAATAACCCAAAGCGAAAGGGTTAAAGTCGTGTCGAGTCCACTTTTTAATTGTCCCCCTTAGCTATCAAATCGCCCCCCTGTGGGGCGTGGGCCCCGCGTGGGAAAAACTGGTTTAAACTGGTTAAACTATTCTATTGAGGTAGATTCCGACGTTACTTGTAATGATCATTGTCACCAGTGCGATGATAACGTTTGGATCTTATACCTTACTGTGTTAAATGAATGACAATTAAACTCTCTTTGTTAAATGAATGACAATTAAAATTTTTAAAACTGATCACTTAAAAACTGCAAAATAAAATAAAAAAACATTTAAATTTATAAATGCAACTCTGTCAACCTTATTATGTAGATTGTATTCACCTGCGATTTGTTTTTACGAATTGGCGACAAAAAGGGAATTGTTTGTATGATGTCGATATGAATTTAAATGGAAAAAATCTTCTTGCAATGATTTTCTATGATTTTCGTTGTCATTTAAAGCGACAAGAAAATTATAACAGACTTCGGTTGGCCTTTCATGATAAAGCTCCATCCTTTGCCACTATTTATGACCGGTTTAAACATAGTCGCAGCAATCTCATTGATGATCTGCGTTAGGGTCGTCCTTCTACGTCGACGAGCGAAGACAACATCAGTGCTCTGTGACTCATGATAGAGACTGACAAGAGACTGACCTATCAGCAGATTTTGACAAACTTAGGCATCGGTATGAGTCAAGTGCACAAAATTTTTCATGATCATTTAACGTTCAAAAAGCTTTTTACTCGGTGGATGCCGCATAATTTGACCGAAGCTCAAAAAATCTGTGTTAATTGGTGCCGCGAAATAATGCAAAGATTTTCCGGTAGTGAATGAAATGCTGTATACGATATAGTATAGTATTTGCCGGTGGTGACTTAAATGCTGTAGGTAACAACAGTTGGATTTATTATATCGATTCCGAAACCAAAAGGCAGTTTGCTCATTGGGTGTTTTCTTTCGAGGAGTTGCGTACTAAAGTGTCGAAGCTTCGTTAAATAGTTGGTTGCCTTTTTCTTCGGAATGACACCTCATTATGCAACAATTGTTCTACAAGATAAAAAAACTAGCCACTGTAGACTGAATTGTTGGTGTACTAAAAATTGGTTGCCTCTTGTTTTGGAAAAAGTTCGGGAAACACAATCTTGCAGTAGGATTCTATTTCATCATGACAACACTTCACCACAAATTGCTAGACCACTATCTATTTGGGGACGTTAGGTATATAAATACTGGTTTACGCACCTTGCAGCCACGACCTCGCACTATGCGATTTTTATTTCCTAAAATAAAAAAAAGAACTTAAGTTCTTAACTTCGTTAAGGAAAGTGGTTTATAGATGCCGAGAAAGCAGTAGCTGCATATGAAAAGGCCGTCAAAACGACCCCTAAGTGTGAATAAGCAAAGTGTTTCTCTCAGTAACTTCATGGGATGCTGTGATGTATTGATCTCAACGAACACTAGTGTGAAAAACAATAATAATAAAAATAATTTGTTATTTTGCTCAGTTTTTAATTTTGTAGATTTTCAGACTGACCCACGTACGGAGCGAGTGGTTCAATTTAACTTAAGTTGTAAACTCATCGCATAATTTGCACGCGACTAATATCCAACTCGGCATTTCTAGGTCTCAAAGTGACGTTCTTAGCAACCGTACCACCGCCACTCACGAAAGAATTAGTAGCACTTGTAATTTGATAATCTTTAAATAAATGGTGGTCCATCAGGGTCGTAGGTGCAATATGTCCGGTACCGGGAGCTACACTTCATCCATGCCGTGTATAGGTTAAAGCACAATCACACTAAAGGATCAGAAGAACTGGTTGGTTTCTGTCTCGAAAGGGTATTTAGGTTCCTCCTTCAGTTCAGATACTCCGGTGATGGTCTGTACACATAATAGAAATATAGAACTCTTGTGTCTGTAAACTGAAAATTTTTCCCAAAAACTGATTAGATTCCCAGAAACTGTTAGACGAGTTTTCATGGGATTTTCAAAGTTAACTTGAACGTAGCTTAAGGCAGCATACAGGATGGAATTGATGTTGCATCTTTCCGCAAATATTCATAATTTCCTCCTTTTTTAGAACAACTTAGCCAAAGTAACTATAATAAAAATGTCATTGAAAATATGCTTATAAATAATATAGATTAATGACGAAAAACCTTGCTCGGCATGTGAGCGTTTGCGAGCCGCGCGGTGCGATATAAAGATCACCGACGGTATTATTACATTAGTATCTGATTTTACTCGTGCATTTGCCACTCATTTTTAAGCAAACAAGGGAAATTAAGCCAAGTTATCATATAAACGATACTTCACGTAACTTACAGACTCGCAGGCATCAATGTCACCTCTGCAAACTCTCCAACAATAAATCATGTTTGCATATTTGATAGCAGTGAACAGCATTGTTATTAAATAGTTAAACATTAATCACACACAATAATAACAAACTTAGTTTTAAAAACGCCAATATCGTAAATGTAATACTTTATAACAAAATAACTAAACTTGTAAAGCTGTGCGTCCGGTCGTTGACCGCGTGCAACCGGTATTCACTGACGTCTGCGCGCAGGCTTCTGATGACGTGATTAGCGGGTTTGGCGGGGGGAAGGAGGGTGTCGCATGTGCACGCTTCACCTAAGGATGTATCTCGTGATATTACACGTTCACGTTTTGACCTATTTTTCTCAGGAACGGCTACTTGAATGATTATGGTTTCTTTGGCAAAGTTTTTCTAAAAAGGACACTATCAATATTCGCGGAAAGAAGCACGATTGATACCATACGGTATGAGCTTTATTTCATCAAAATCCGCTCAAGGAAAGCTAGTCAATTTTTTTAAAATAATTCTACTCGTTTGAGGACCTGTGCATAACTAAATAAATTTTTGTAATGTAAATTTGTAAAATATATTTTTAACTCAATTTCAGGAGTTTCACATCGCATAACAGAAACTGCGATGGATTTCTTCATGGCGATAGTCCTGTGCGGTTACTCTGTGACCGTCTACCTGCTGTGGAAGGACCATTACGTCATGTGGAACAGGTGGCGGAGAAGTAACGTCAACGTCAGGCTCCTAATCACGCCGGACACGAACCCTGTACCTTTCGTGCCGAGGCCTCAGTACAATGTTGTCTGAACCATGTGCCCGTTAGCGATATCGTATGGACGATACGTCGTCTATGGCTTTCTTCGGTGTTGCCACTGTCGGAATGCAGCTTATTATTCAAAATGGCGAGCAGTTGTTGTCAGATAAGGAATTTCAGTTAAATATGACGAACACGACCAACCACGCTGTTAAATTATTTTTTATTTTGTAAACTCAATAAAACAGTTTTCAGGAAAAATTGTAATAACTAACCCGTAATGTATAAACGTATTTGTAAAGTATACACTTCCAAGCTAACCTTATTATACAAAACGGAAATTGTAAATCGAAATCGGAATTGAAAAATTTAGCAGAGTAAAATATGTGTATTTATTTATGCAACATTTACAATTGGTGTATTGATAATAATGATAACAATAAATATATTTATATTTTAGTTAAAATTAACAGTATATTTATTGGTATTAAATGTTATCTAATTTTTTTTGATAACGTTAGAGGAATCAACATGGATTTAAGGAATTTTGTAATTTTTTTATTTATTTTAAATGGTATTTTAGCAAAAGCTTCACCTATAGCCGAAACAAAAGAATTGATACAATAAAATGTCTTCTTGTGTTTCTTTAGCTGTGTAACCCCTTGAATGTATTTTATGTATTTTTCTAGATTTTAATATATCGGATTTTGTTACCACTCTTTAGACTTTGAAATCATCGGATAGGTGATTTTTGTATACCTATTATTAAGTTTACGTCATCTGCCTGTTCGTAGCATACCTTATTCTTAAACGTGTCTATCTGTTGAATACTTATAGGTAATTCGATGAAAATTTTGAAGAGGACATATTGATATATAGTAAAAAAAGAACAAAAAGTATAAATTGAAATTTAAGAAACGTGTATTAAAGATTTTTTTGGTTTTGCTCCATCGTAAAAACAGTATTAGAGACAAGAATCAAACGATGCAATTATGCTGTTAATGTCAAATAATAAAAATCCACAAAGTATGAGTCGTTTATTATTAGAATTCTGCATGGGTTGATAGAAAACCTAATTTTTTAGTAAGTACATGACAAATAGGTCCTATATTTCTGTTGGGACGGAACCTTCTGCGTACAAGTCCGTCTGGCACTTGGTCTGTTTTTATTTCTACACGTTTTTTCAGGTAAGCACTTATGAATTAAATAAAAATCTATAAGAAGGTATACAACGACAAAAAAAAATGGACTAAACATTTCTTTTTTTTTCCAAAAACGCATATTTATTTTGACGTATCAAGGTTCAAAGTTCAAATGTTGCCATTTTTTTACTTATTACATCGACCATTGTTATGTAGAAATTAATGATGATCAAACCTTTCGCACTACACAAGAGACGGTGAGATTTAATTGCGGAGGACCTTTTTGTTCCATTAATCACCGGGCAGAAAGTTCCTCTCTGTTAGGTTTGTTCACGAAAATCCTTTTCAGAGTTAGTGACGTTGCATTTGGTTAAAAAAGTGAATGGTTGAATGCACTTTTTCACAATTTGCAGTTTGTACAACCGGTGGTTGAAAGTTTATATTCAGTTTTTGTTTATAATTAATGTAAATTTATCTGTATAATTTTTTTCATTTTGCTTTTTATGTGTAACATGGAACACAATTTACATTGCATAATGTTAGATGAATATTTTATTGTTATTGTTTTAATGAAGTTGGATGTGTTGTGTTATTTTTAATATTTTTATTTTTGCTTCTAAATAGTAATTTATTAGTTGGTGTATTATTTTTCCTACACTTCTCATTTTCTGAGATAGACTCTTGTTAAAAATTATAAATTTTTTGTAATGTTTGTATTATGTACAAAAAAGTTTCATATATAAGAAATATATTTTTTTCTATAGAAAATGGTTTTTATGGTCATCATAAAAAATGTATTTAAATCACGTGAGACATTTTATTTTTTTATTTTCGTTTCAAACTGCCGCTGGGCCAAGAGCAAAGACATTTTGGCGCGTTGAAACGAAGAAGAGATTAAATTGTCAACGACTCAACAGCGCCGAGTTAGTGACGTGCCTCACTTCCGCCCTACTCAATCGCTCCGATCGTGGCGCCCCCTAGTGTCAATTGATAAGCTTACAATAGTATGCAATCTCAAATCAGACATTGGATCTAAGCAAATAACATATTCAAATTACATATTTTATTACTTAATTAACTTGTAATGCGTTACGAATAGCAGCTACGTTTTAGAATTTTGGAATAATTAATTACTATTCACTCCTGACTTTTCCCACGTCAAAGCAGAACGGATTACTTCATTAGTACATGCTTCTTATCTACTTTTCGATTACGGTAGATATTTAGATCAACTTAACCTTCATATGTTTCCCATATTTGTAGCCTAGCACAAATATGGGAAAAATATTTGTGCTAGGACGACTTTGTTCGGCGAACAGGAAAGGACGCTGTTATCCAAAGAAATATATTGCACTAGTAAATTTTCTTTCATTTGTAAGCATATATAGTTAACGACATATATTACAAAACATTTTTTTTTATTTTATGTTGTAACGTCACCTAAAAACAAAATAATTTTCTGAGAAATATCGGCAATGGGCTTATAAAAAATAATAAAACGAAGAAAAGTGACGACCGTCACATTTCTTTGTTTTATTTTATATGTCAATATAAATTATGGCGAGGCATATTATATTTTCTATAGCAGTCATTGAGTGTCCACCAATGCAACATATATTATCACATCAGTGATTTTACCACCATGCATTCCCATATGTAGTCAATGCATATTAATATATATTACAGCCTTGTCTATGACAGGCTTAACCCATGTTAATTCTAGAGTGACCACCCATATCTTTGACCAATATAGCTAATTTTTATCCTAATCTCTTCATTGGTGTAGCAGCGGTAGGCTAATATGACACAAAAACTTATTTACAGTATAAATATACACTTAAAATTTAATATTACCTCGTCGTCTATTAAAAAAAAAACATATTAAGAAACCAACAAAATAATGAAAATTTGATTAAAAATTTTCCTTGGCAAGATTGAACGTATTGTGTATTGCAAATAGCACGATCAAGAAACAAATATCGCTATGGCTGACAAAGTTGTCTAAATTGCAGTCGGAACAGAGTCGTGAATGCATTTAAATGCACACATTAAATGAAGGAATGCCCTTTCGTACCATTGGGTGAAATCGTGTACATATAATGGAGTTTTATCATATGTACGCAATGTATGTGTGTGCGTTTGCGCACATGCAGCGGTGTGTTTTAAACTCTCGTTTGCAACAGTTAACTGTTAAAAACTAAACATGCCCAAATATTGGTAATCTTAGAGACAATCAAATTTGTGAAATTAATGTCGTAACTGTCAATATCTTTAAGACTAACTTAGTCAACTGCTAATCGTGAAGATGAAACTGCGTACTTTGACGTGTTTAGTTTTAACTTTAACAGTTAACAGTTAACTATTTCAAATGAAAGTTTGAAGCACACCGCAGATATTCAAACATAGCGATGTCATCGCAAATTCCCACGGTCTTGAAACGTTTCATCTACTGGAAAATCGATTTCATCTTCTAATACAAACTTAATATAAAAAAAAAATACACGTGTACGTTTCGGGACACCCGATAGAAGTGATAACTTGAACTAATCTAAGATGAACTATTTAATATTAAAATTGTTTAACTTGAGAAAAGCTTAGGTTGTTATTTAAATTTTGTGTATATTAATATGATAATTTAAGGAAAGGTTATTTATTAATCAAATCTTTTATTGATTATAAAACATATTTGATTCTTAATTACAACTCTTGAATATGTGCATTAGAATTTTGTGTATGTACATTATTAGTAACAATATTTAATCCTATAAAAGTAATAATTGGCAGAAAGGTGCTTGCTGGTTAGATTTTTATAATAATCATAAATACTACATATATATATATATACGCGCGTCCATAGAGCCGTTGCGTGTTTTTGTTTTGAAAGTAAATTTGAAGATTTAATAATGTTTTGAATATAAATTGTTAACAATATAATCGTATTTTATTATTAAACTTACCTTTCGTCAGGATATTCTGTAATGTTCCGAGGATCATCTGCCTGTTTGATGATATTTTTTTTATCACTTTCTAAAACGGTAATAGTTTTAGGTTAAATGCTTACTGTCAACAATATATGTCTATCGCAAACTAAACACTGAGTAGAGTGAGAGAGGGAAGCGTCTGTCTAAAGTACGGCCAGCGCTGTGGGTTAGAGTGAGACAGGAGGAGCCTGCCCACCGCTGCCGTATGCGTGAGAGAAAGGGACGCCAGACAGAGTGGTGCCGTAACGCGTTACGTTACGAAGCGGTTTACCCTCCCATAAACAGTTATCACTTCAAAAAAATAAAATTATAAAAATATTAAATGTACAAAATATTAGTCTGCCATGAGGAGGAGATTAACGGTGACTGACCGAAAATGATTGTCGCAATTTATAAAAGTATCGAATAAGGCGAAGGTCTGAATATTTCTTTGCAATGAAAAAAAAATTGATTGATTTGGTAGTAAAATTTTTAATTTTTGCAGGATTTATTGGTTCAGATCAGAGGAACATTAATTTTTCATCTATTTTCTAAAGTGAACTTTAATAATTTTATAAACCTAGTATCATTTCACAGTTGGACGACTTTTTGATATAATAAAAGGCGATCCAATTAGCATTCTATTTAAAGCACGAAGAAAGATCAATTTGGTGCCACCTGACGCGGATTTCGACTTGAATATTCTTCATTCGTTCAATTTTAAGTTTAAATCCGAAGCCGAGATCAATCTACAATCCACAATCGAGTATTGAGGCGCGTGGGCGCCGGCGCTCGAGCGCGTCGTTTCCAATTTAAATGCGCCGACGTCACGGCGCGCGACGACTTCAACGAAATTCACAACTCACGAGGAAACTTCTGCTAATGGGAAAATTTTCAGAAGGTCCGCTATGAAATTCTCCTTTAATTAGAAAAGCGAAATATTTTAATTAGGTTGTCCGAGGTGTAACGCCGAGTTTGCCGAGTCAAAGGACGGTACTATTCAGTCGTGCACAATCCGGTAACGATATAAATTTGACAGTTGTGAGTCGTTATGAGGCGAGGACGGGTTTGATACTTGGACGTAGGGTATCTTTGACCTAATCTATTAGGATATATGTGTGCACGATACTTGGAACCACGTTACAAACTGATCATACTGGGAGGATGATCCTTATATGCTGTTGAGAAGGGCCTTGCTGAAAAATACTCTCGGAAGTGTAGACGGTTACAGGTCGGAGATGCGTGTTTGTTATCAGTGTTACCTTCGGCGCTAAGTGGTGATTAAGGTTGTGAATTGTTATGATATAAGATTGTTTCCTCGTCGAAGGGTTAGAAATACCCTAGCAGCCATCTTAAAACGTCGAGTAAACGCATATTCTTAATGTACTCCGAATTTTATATAGATTGTTCAAGCATTTATTTACTTATAAGACGTAGTAAGCAGGAATAGACTAATATATAAACAAAATAAATAAAAATTTGAAATATAAATTAAAGGCGACTTAAACTTATATTTATCACAAAATTTGATAAAAGCATTTTATGTATAAACGAAGCTCACAAATTTGTGTATTGCGTTAGGTTTTATTTAACTCCTAGCTCTTACGATTTTTCCGCTGTTCATTGAAGAGTTTGCAATTTAATCCCATCATGTCGCCATAGTGCTAGTGGGAGTGAATAGCGACCGCATCATCGATATGCGACCAGACGACGAAGGACCAGAACCGTCCGAACAACATCAGATTTATATATTAGTATAAATATATTTGCCACAATACTTAACCTCAAATATAGACGAATTATCATTGGATGTAATATTAATAATCCATTCAATGGGGTTATTATTATTTCATGTATTAATACATTTATATAAATTAATACAAATATTTAGAGTACCTTAAATAGGAGAATACACATTTTTAAGAGAAAAACTGAATTGAACATATTATATGTATGTGTAGTATATTTATTCGAATATAAGAGAAACTCATGTTTCATTTTAAATAAGTCTGATTTATGATTAAACTAACACTGTTATTTTAATTAAAAAAAATGACAACTAGCGTAGTTTGTTTTCTATAGATATATTAATTAGTTCGTGATACAACTACAATTTTATATACATTTTTTTGATAAATAAGAAACAACTTTCTATTGAATTCAAAACCATAATATTGATGCTGTACAACGCTATAGTAATTACATAAAAACCAAAATGGTTCTAAATAAATAACCAGTGCTATCACCGATAACCACACAACGCAAATCGGCGTTGGCTCTAAGCGGCACAACGCCGTCCGTCACACCTCGTCGGTTTTTTGACTACGGTCCGCGCAACACTAATTCGTAATTAGTGCACACTCGTGCAGGCTTTGCGATACACGGGCCCACCTCGGCCCCCGCAGCGTGTTAATTAATTGTGATTTTAATTAGAGGAGAGATTTAAAGCTCGGCTCCTGGTGCTTTTTTTTTCCTGCGGCGTAGTGAGTGAGTGTCGCTGTGTAGAATAACATCAAAGGCCGGAGAGCTTTTTGGACGCGTACGCGCAGAATACGAGTGATTTTTTTTTTTGTATCCGATATCGATACGTAGGATTCGAGATTAAAGATCCCACGGGAAGATGCGCCACGCCGTTCCCAAACGGGAGAGGAGGAGCTACGGTGTAATTTTTTTTTAACTTTGTCCACCTGGAAGTGACTTTAAATGTTTGTAAACGTTTAAACTTCGATATCTCATAGCAATATATTTCAGAGCCTGCTCATGCTCGCAAGTTGTAAAGTGTATTTATAGAATATAACGGTCTTGTTACAGATACTAATGAAAGAGTTAATTTTCTTAATAGAGATTGGTTTTGGGAGATCATTGATATATTTTTTTTTAACTGTTAGGTTGTGTATTCAAATGAAATATTAATTATTCATTGAACACTTTATCGAACAATGAACAGACACAAAAAAATCACAATAATGACAATACAAATATCCAAATTTTGTTTATGTAGTTTTAGTTTTTATATTTTCTCATAATAGTTATAGTATTATCAAAAATAACTAATCAGAATTTCAATTACTAAATGATTCTAAAAACCAAAAAATCCTGAAAGAAAAACTGAATCAATTATATTACAAGATTCTAACATTGTAAGGAATTTAAATGAGTTCATATTATTTATCTAACTCGATGTAAAATATGAACCTATAATAAAACTATAGAACTCTTGTTCTCTCTGTTTATTGAAAATTGCAGATTATGTAGTAATTGTAGATGAGTGTTGGATAATAAAATACCACCAACTTTAAAAATTTTGTCCATCTACTTGTCTGCTTGAATGTGCTAATTTTGAAAGCTACTAGATGGACTTTCACGAGTTTTCTTGGTGCTTTCAAGCCACTTGTCATTTACTGGTTTTGGCCAATATACAGGATAGATTTTACCATGTATTTATTCGGAAACATTATATTCTCCTTCTTTTTTAAAACAACTTTACCAAAGTAAATATGACAAAAATATATCATTGAACACATACTCATAAATAATATGAAATAGTATAGACACAACCCTAATAAATGCTTGGCTTGCCTGCAAACTCGGAAGCGATCATGTGACTGGCCGCGCGGTGCGCTGCGGCGCAGAACTTACGCGTCAGTACTTTTAAGGTTGTCAGTATGACATTTCTATGTAGATGTTTTAAGCTATTTTAATCTAAAACGGCTACTTAAGTGATTATGGTTTCTGTAGGAAAATTATGTCATAAGGGAAGGAGATTATGAATCTTTGCAAAAAGATGGATGATAAAATTCCTGTATACGAAGCTTCATTTTACCAAATTCGACACGGGGTGAACGAGTGCATTTTTAAAATAAATTTTACGCTCATGAATTCAAGGGTACATCTTATCGTTAAATAAAGGCTTTATAGACTTATACCGTTAACAAAACTATTAATTGAATGTAAAAGTAAAACAGTTTCGAAGAAAATGTTCGATTCAATTTATTCGATGTAGTATTAATTAATTTGCTTACATGTTAACGAGAGCGTTTCAGTATATAAAGTAAAATTACTGTTTCTTGTTATGCGCGAATCCTTACATATTTTAGGAAATCCTGCTTTGTAGTAACACAATGCTCGGACTAATTAACTTTTTACTAAAATAAATATTTATTCCTTTAATAAAAAAAAAACATTCGCTATATTTAATTGGTTTTGTTTCGTGTTTAAAATCAAACCAATATTCTGTATGGCTTCCGATAAAATTGTATTTAACACATTTTTTTTCTGGAAATTTCACAACAAAAAAAGAAATGCATATTTAATAGTTTTAAAAATAATAAATAATTTTATCCACTTGAATAACGTTTACATGAATATACTACTTAGGTATCGGTCCCTATATATTTTTTCTTAATATACAGTTGTTAAATTGTTATTTTGTTTTGTTAATTTATTTTGTTACTCTAAATTGTTATTTTATTTATAATAAAATCACAGAGCATCTCCTATATAAATAATAATAGGAATTTTGTTAATGGTCTTTACTGTCATAAGAAATTAAAAACTTGTATGTTTTTATATATAAGCTCTGGACTGCTAAACCGATTTCAAAAATTCTTTCAATCAACAAAATGTGTTATTGTATAGTTTTGAATGCATAGACAAGTCCGAGTGGTAGAAGGTATTCTGATATTAAATTTTTGGCTTTGTCCTTAAAATTATATTGCATTTCAATAATGCAAAGTCCACTGTAAACTGACACTTACTACGTGTGTAAGTAAATATTTAGTGAGTGTCAATTTATATTAGACATTGTAATGAACAGAAACGAATCAAACTATTATTTTCTTTTGATCCATAAGTAAAGAACTATTTTCTGTATTTTTTATTTAATTTTAGGGGAAAGATTTTAGAACCAAAGGGGGAACGGTTAATATTCATCTATTTTCTTTACTTTAACACTATTTATTTTGACAATATAAATAAGTAGATTTGATTACAACGTGCGTATTCATTTTATATGCCACATTTGTACAGATTGCAAAACTTTTTTAAATTTTTTTAATTTACTCCCAAAAGTGACCCTTATATTTAAAATTCCTTTGCTCACGTTACACGTCCGTGTTTGGGCCACAGAAATATATATTTGTACCAAATATCAACTCAATCGGTCCAGTAGATTCAGAACAAATTGGCTGTGACAGACCGACAGATGGACAAACAGACACACTAGTGATTTTATAAAGGTTCCGCTTTTTCATTATGTGACACTGAACCCTAAAAAGAACAAAATCACGACTGTTAAGAGCCATGATTTGATTCCTGTGTCTTTGAGTATCAATATACTAATGAATTAATTTATTCGATAACTTTGATCGCACTTTTTTGATAGTCACAATGTAATTTCATTTGATATTAATTATCTTATTTTCCAGAGCTTAATATTTTTGTTTTCATGATATAATCTAGTTTCTTTGATACTGATAATCTCATTTCGTTAAGAGTCTTTGATTCGAAGAAATGATTGAATTTTATTCTGCTGATGATAACCTCTAAGTGTCATGTCCTATTATTTTGAAATTCCTAATCGTATTTAATTTCTTTGACGAAGATCGACTTGTTTCTTTGAACGACACTATCTCATTACTCTGATATTCATCATCTCATTACTTTGACACTTATGATCTAATTTCTGACACTAATAACGCAAGTACTCCATTCTCAAAGCCCCAGATGCGAGATCACGCATGCACAGAATTTTTCTTCTAAAAACCACATTCAGTTTCTCGAACCAAATATTTTTCCACGTTCGACACTTCGAAAGTCTAGCACTCACTCGCACGTCGTCTTCATAGCGAAAGCGAACCGCCACTCTAAACAACCTAGGGTTGGACGCGACCGAGAGTCTTTTTTTGCCCCAGTGCATAAAAAACCATTTTCCCCGTCCCCGCCCGATATTGTTACAAATTCAACACTAAAAATTTATAGAGGTCCGGGCGGGCACGTGTCGCGGACATGTCGACACACACGGACAGTATTGGACTCGTCTTTTATTGGACAGTTAGTCCGGCGTGCGACGCTCCACTCTGAGATCGAGCGTGCGTCGGATTTTAATGTTCAAATGCATACAAGATGGATTATTATTGTCTATTTTTCGTGCGGTGATTTTCTTGAATGATTGTCACAAATCTGTTCAAGAAGAAGGGTACTGCGACAATCGATTTAAAACTTCAATAATGTCTCAAACAAATCGTACAGGCTTTATTTTGCGCGCCGTGAATAAGTTTTATTAATTTTTTCGATTTGAAACTCCTATATTTTTTTTATATTTCATTTAATTTTGTTATCAGTTTTAGTAATCATGCCTAACGGACGAATAATGAAATTTTACTTAATTATTTTAAATATGCTTATTAAAGCAGACGCTTGCTTGTGATATGCATTAACATGGAGCATGCATGTTGTAGCAAGCGTCTAATTATGGATTTCCGCGAGATAACACTTCACACAATAAAATATATAATTTCGCACTGGCAAATGTGAAATTAAGAGAGATCTCTATTTTAAAGGCGACTCATAGAGTGCAATGTTTCAATAAGCAAACTTTCAATAAACAAATGGTACAAAGGAGTATAGCTGAACTTGAGACAGCAGTCAAACGATCCGTCTTTATTATTTAAAAAACCCTCAGATAAATCTGATGATTGACCCTATTTATCATTAGCGTTACTTATTCCAAATTAATTTTCATGCTGCGTGTAAGAACAAATTAAAAGTAAATATAAATGAGAAAGAACTTTATACGGAAGTATTGCCAATAAACAATGACACAAGAGACTTCCAGCTGATCACATATTTAGTAAATATTTAGGTGGTCTTTGTGAACCCCATTTGAAATAGGAGGATGCTTAAAATGAAGATGGTCTCAGTTGAGTGGTCGATTTGGGTGATGTTTCAGAATTTGATCGTTAATTATTTATATATTAACATTAAAAAAAATCAGCACCAATCCTGTACATTATTATCACTGTTCTAAGTTTTGAACTATATTCATCTCAGTTAAAAATTGTATTAACTTACACTATTATGATAATGCTTTTAAACCAATGAGTTTTTTACATAAGTGAAATTACACCAAACCCTCAGTACTTCGTTATATATTTAATTATTGCAGATAAGATGTACGTATTACATAAAAAAATGGTTATCTGTAAAGTCGGCTTATGGACGATAATTTTATGTGATTACGTCATAAGAAAACATTGCGTTTTTTTATGAATTGAATTGAATTATTATCCCAGAATTATCATTATTTTGTATCATCTAGTAATGATTATCATTTTGTATCATCATGAAAGATATAAAATAATTATCGTCGGCCGATGGAGTGGAAGAGAGATAGATGCGTCACAAGCCGAACGCTTAGGCCGGTCGTGCCTCTCTTTTGTTTCGCGCTCTCGTTCGCGCGCTCGGCTCAGGCGGAACGCGACAATGAGTCATGCTATTTCGTGCGTGCAGTCAGCGTTAATCGATTTATAAGACGTTACGTCAAAAAATGCACTTGTAATTATTTTTTCCTTTGATCGTGATGCCGAAGAATAGTTTTCTGTATTAGAAAATAAAAGAGTGTGTGGTCGCCACACACGTTAGAAGTGAAACTTCTGTGGCTAGTAATAAGGTCGAGAAAGGGTAATTTTAAATAAAAAGAAGAATTTTTAGTTACAAATACATTTAATAATAATGATTAATAACGAATACATTTAATTTTAATTTAAATTGCTAGTTCAATTTTTCAATTTACTCAAAAATCATTTACACAATCCACTTAATTTCACTACCACTTGATCACACAATTTTTTTTCAACCACTATTCAAATAGCACTCTGCTTAAACACAAGCCTAAGCGCAACTGCTGCGACACAAAACGGCGTCACTCGCTTGGCTTTCTCACAGAATACAGGGATAGTGGAGAGGGTGTAATATTATTATATTGTACGTACAGCTGCCAGCGACACAAAAGCGAGTAACGCACTGGCCTTGCTCCCCACATTTGACAGTTAGAAGTGGGGAGATATAATGCAGCTACCGGCGACTCGAAAGTGAGTCACGCGCTAGCCTTACTTTCCAAACTCAGCAGTTCGTAGTGGGGATATATGACGCAGCTGCCAGCGACACGAAACTGAGTAACGCTCTGGCCTTACTCTCCACCGATTATTCGCCGATTATTCCTTACATCTTCCCCCCCCTTATATTATTTAGCGTGACGCATGTTCGTGTCGTTCTAGGCTCACCCCGTGCCATAAGAAGTTTCACTTCAAAAATAAACTTAGTACCCAATTTCGCATCCGTTTAAGTTGATACATTCTATGATCTTTGACCAATCTTAGGGTGTCCGAGTGACGGGAAACGATATTGGAAAAACGCCAACCTAACAAAGGTGAGCCCCTTAATGTTTCGAGTCCGAATTTACCGCGGATGCGTGTACTTTTTATCGCGTTCGAGTGTACTCACTCCAAACTTAATCTCATTGATGTTGACGCTATGTTTCGGAGTGTCTCTATTATTCGAATGCATTCGCAATAGTCTTTGATTGAATTATGGATTTAAGTAAAAATTGTTTACGTCTTTTGAGTTACTTCCAAACGTTAAAAATGATCGAGTGGCAGTGGTTGAGTGGTTAAAAGCATCGCTTTCGTAGAAGGTTAACGGGTTCAATATTGACCTACATCCCTAACTTATAATTTATTCTCTGACACGAAAAAACTGACCATAGCCGGCGGAGCGAGCCATACGCGCGGGAGTGACGTCATACATGACGTATAACAACGCAAAGCGGCGAGCGATCACGCAGTGCGCGAGTGCGTGATTATAAATATAATAAAGGGCGGTTGAGGTGGGACGAGCGCCACGATAGTTGTGCACAGTCATGGGCTGAAGGGATCTGAATGTTGTGGTACCACTGGACGGTTTAGGTCGCGCACCTGGACGTCCGGGAAAAAACGAGGCAGTTCGGCGGTGCAAGGTAAGCCCTTGATGACAACACAAATATTTTGATGACAACATTAAAAAAAAAGGAACGATCCGGGCGTGTTCAACGAATGAATGTTTAATTTGAATTAAATTGAACCAATCTCTCCGTGCCTCGGAGCGCACAGTGAGTTGTTTATCTCGAAGGTTGCACCGCGTGATTGCAACAGTCGTTAAAAAACCTCCGACACCCATTGGGCCGGCGTGGGAGGTTTTTAAGGTTCATATCTCTCATTATAGGTTTTTTTTTCACAGCCTCTTTCAAGGTCGAAGGAGTATTCGAGCCACTAGAGAGTAGGTAATCACCGCCGCCCATGAAGCCGTCAATGCATTGAAACTCAAAAAAGTTTCAATTCGCTGACGGCTTCTTAGGCACGAGAAGGATATTTGACGGAAGGGGAATGGGCCGATGGAGGCAAAAGTGAGCTGAGTATGGAGTAGGTTGGCGGAGGAGTGGCAGCTCTCACTCACTGGATGAAATACAACAGCGGATGGTGGTACTTCACGTATTGCATTCTGTGACAATGTGATATCTCACTGATTGAAACGACTCATTTTTGTGCAACTGACAAGTTCATCACAGTGTTGCTCTACCACATTTGAAATGAAAAATTTGTGGAATGGTGTCTCCGTCGCGTGATAAATAAACCTGACACAAACATTACCGATGTTTTCTCGCGGAATTGTATAAAATTGCCATAAAAATTACGATATACTATATTTAAAATAAATCATAACCTGTAAATAGATATTGTATAATATAATAATTTAGGTTTATTTTTAATTTAATCTATGAACACGGGAGCAGAGTCATACACAGTACATAGTATTATTTAAATTGTTAAGGCACACAATGATGATATTTCGATCATATAAATTCCATTATTTTTGTTCCAGGTTATATACGTTAGACGAATACTCATTCCATTGTATCCGAGACGCCTTAACTTGTATAAATATTCATAAAGCGCCTAGTCCTTGGGGCTTATGTGTAGATATAGTGATTTATTCTAGAACATTTGTGGAAGGTATCATAACAATATCGATAATAATATTCTAGCTTTATTTTGGTATCCCGGCAAGTTATTCTCTATTTACATAATAAAATACAATATGTACATATCTTTTACAATAAGCTAGTTATTGCAGCAGTAATATATTGAGCCAATTTAAAAAAAAATCTGTAACTTGACATGAACTTATAATTTAATTTTAAAGTTTAAATTTTCGGTAATGGTAAGACCGGTAAGGTTTGGTGATGTCGGATGAATAAAGTGACTTTTAGATGCATAAACGAGCATGCGAGTTACTGGAGAATAAATTATCACGCCACGTATAGACATTCGTAACCTCAAGATGTTCACTCTAGTTTGTCGCCGGCCTTTTAGAAGGGAATAGGCTCTTTTGCAGAAGAAACCCTATCCTTGTAGTAGTTAATTGAGAACATCGCTGATGGTAAGCGATTTTAAAGTTTTAATTTAATTCAAGTATAAAGCGTATGATGGTCGAGTGGCAGCCATGGAAACAGTGATGATGGCATTTCACGCTGGAGGAACGGTGATGGAATTCAGCAGCGAAAATGAGGTTATATGAGGTTTCAGAGTCTCATCTGAAGATAATAATGCGGCGAAACATGTATAGAGATGACATATCTTTTCACAATGCTAAAGGATTGAGCTAGCCGGACATTGTGGATGGGAATTATGGTTGCCCATGATTTGGGACGCCTGACGTTGGATGCGGCCTAGGAGTAAGTGTTGATATTGTGGTGTAGTAGTCTAAACGTGACAGCAGTTCTCCAGACTAATTCTGTAAGCTTAAAACGATTCAATTTTCATCGTTATGACGTCAAAATTTTGTTCATCGAGAGCACGCGGCGACAAACTGCTCTGATGTAAGTTGACATCTTAGCAGTGGCGATTGATTGTTTTGGGTTTGCAGAATTGATCTGATGTCGTCGCGTCTGTGAATTATAAAGTAAAAAATCTGGCTAAGAGCATGTTGGATCATGCTCATCATAAGGTTTCCAAGCCATTATTACAAAGAAATGCATTACTGATTAAATGAGTGCGTTGTTACACTTTTTCCGTGTTAGTTTTTTTTTCTAACATTTTCTAGTTATAGTCGCCTATAACTAGAAAAACGAGTATGTATGTAGACCATTACTATTAAACTAGTGTAAACTAAATTGCATCGGTAACACAGCGTATCCTCATGGCACTTACGTTGTTTTGTTGAGAAACGCAGTTTTTTCCGTAATAACTCAAAAGCAGTATATTCGATCATGTTCAAAATAATTTTTGTTAAAATTAGCGTTACTTTTGTTATTTTTTTTTTGTATTTTCGAGCATACGGCTTAGAAAATAAAGTAAGGGGACACAATTTCTGCTACTTTCAGAGCAACTATTTCCGAAATCAATCACGTAACAAAAAAAAATTGCTTAGAAACCATAGTGTTTTTAAAAGTGCCGAAATTTGTACCACACGTTGATGTTTGGTGAAAAATTAATGTTGCATGTATGGAGTACCCCCCTAGAAATATTTATTTTTGTTATTGAACTATCAAACTAAGTAGCGGCTTATACAAGACACCTACACCATAAATTTATTCATTATACGTCTTGTAGCTTTTGAATAAAATGCCTGTGTCATATGGACGGACGGATGGACGGAAATAACGAAACTATAAGGGTTCCGTTTATGCCACTTTGGCTCGGAACCCTAAAAACGATAATCCGCTTGGAAGTACTGTCATATTCTAATGAGTTTAAGTTTTTCCAAAGTTAGTTTTTCGCTTTTCGGGTGATGGCGAAAATGAATGCTTTTTGATATTTAGACACCAAAGATCACATTATTAGAGGTGGTACTAATGAGTACTCTGCTTACTAAGAGAGAAGAAATAATAAAGGGGTATTTTTTAACGGTAAACGTACAAATTTGCGTCTTTCTGCCTTCAATTTAACCATGTTAAGTTTACCCCATTGCGACACTAAGTTCTAATTATGACTCGATATTAAGCACCAGTTAGTTTTGATGCTCGTCACTACGATTCTGGGAGATATGAGTGTGGCCACAGTGCCCTTTTGGCCCTTTGCAGTGCCGTCATCCGCACAGCAATGAATAATATGGATGTACAATAAATTATTTATTGATATACATTACGAACAATGTAGGGGAAAGTATGCAGTCTTACGAGACGGAAGTATTCATGGACTCACGGATATTGGCGTATACCATCAGTTAAGACCTTGATGATCCTTATCGGGAGACAATTGCTAATCCATCTGCATAGATTCATGGGTGGCCAATAGAAGAGAAACCTTAAGAGAAGCGTCTGTACTAGACTCTGTTAAAGACTTTTTCTACATAGAAGTTACATCTTAGCTTCTCTTTTGTTGTCGTGTCAATAAAGTAAAATGATACCAGCTGAGCGGTCACCACGGAATACTGAACTATTTATCAATTGCTGTTCCTTTTTAAATAGTCCAGCAGCAGACAGTTAATGATGGATCCTATTATTTTAGACAACAAGCAAATACAATAAGGTTCGTAATTGAACCGATCTGAGCGTTAAATTTTATTAAAAAAAAATTGAGACGGAAATAATGTGGTATTGAGTACTTTATTTGTGAAAGTTGAGGCAAAAATAAAGTACGAATATTTTTGAAGATTCCTTTTTCCTTAGTTATTTTTGACGTGACAACGTCTTAAATTAGGTTGCGGCTGGGAGTCACTTTGAAAAGTGTAACGCTCGGTAACGTAACGATGAGTCACCGAACGAGAGAGAGGGCCGAATTTGCGTCTCTCTCCCACTCAACTATGATCGGTCTGCCGCGCGCAGCACTAGAGAATTAGTGCATAGCTTGCAAATGTAGTTATTGTATGTATATTTGTATATAAATACGTATGTATGTGTAAAGGTAAAAATAAAATTTTGTTAATATGAAATTCAGTGCGAGATTCTTTGTATAAATTAATGTTTTAAATATAATTCTTTGTATAAATAAATGTTTTAAATTGTTACTATTATTTCATCCTTCTTCCTACTATACGAATGAATATTCACATTAAAATGATTTTACCATTCAAAGTCGTTGTCACGTAAAACTTTCGCCCGTATACCGACTTTACAGGCAACCAAATTTTTCATATAATGATAAATTCGCGCCAACGCCTGTGAACTAAAAAGAAGTTTATTTTATCACATTTATACCCTTTAATCTAATATTTGGCGGTACTACAAAAGTAATAACTATCGTTGGTGTGTAATAAAGTATAATAATTTTATGTTCTAGACAAACTTCGCCAATGATTCTTCCCTTTTTCATCGATAAAATAAAATATTAGTTTCCCGCCCGAAAATATACCAATATATAAAGATATCCATCAAAACGACTTCAAGAGGCCTCTTCAGAAATCGCACCCGCATACATTCCTCTAGGCGAGCGCGGCGCGGACTGTGCGCGTCCGAAAACGAATGCAATCAGCGGCCGGGAACGAAGGTGGGCCGATAAATCGAGGGCGGCGCGCCGCGCCCGCGCCCGCGCCCTCCGCGGTCCCATTCGATTATTAGCTTACAGGGGGAATCAATTAGTCGGTGTCTATTAATCACGGGCGTCGATTAATCAGCCGGCGTATCGTTCCCCTGTACGCGGCCGGAGTTACAACAATTTGACGATTTATTCCCTACGGCGTACAAATCGCGAGCGCTGATCAAGCGACGCGTGCGGTTAGTCCTTCGGCCGATTGGATTTCGACGTTTGTTCTCATTCGTGAGTTTAAGTCAAGTGCGGCATACGTAAGTTTTGTGCATTAGAAGCCGCGGCCGACTTGCGGTTGACTTCTGTCTCCGAGTTGACTACGTTGAGTAAAGAACGTTACACTTTTATTTCGGAACCGGTCTAAACTACACCGATTATGATAGTTTTTTTTAAGTTCGTAATTAAAAGTGTTTCTTTTTAATACATACTAATGAGATTGACGTCATTTGGTTTTTATTCAATTTCGCAATACTATTATTGTTAATTTACATAGTCATTTAATATAACGTTATTATATGTCATTATATAATGAAGTTATATAAAGGACAAAAAGGACATTCATTTTTGTACCTGCTCTTGTCAATGAGTAAGCTGCCGGCTTATTGTCATGCAGAAAGTGAAATAATAAACTACTTCCATTCAATAAAATTTTATTTTTACTGCATATCACATATCATTCAGAAGCAAGCGCATGTCTTGATCACATCTGTGAGCAATACGTGGTCTTGATCACATTTGAAATGGAAATAAAGAAAAGGAAGTCATTACTGCATCGAGCCGACTAAAGTTGTAACGATATTAATAAAATTAACTCAAGCATCCAGATAAAGAAATAATGATGTTTTAAATGTCTATTATTAAAATAAATATATAGTTTACGTTGACAAGAGTTGCTGACAAAAATAAATACAACGAAATACATCAAAATATATCGTGTAAAAGCGAAATAGTTACCGCGTGCAACGAAGGAAATCAGATTTCCTTAACAAACGATTTTTAAACTGAAAGTAAATATTTTTCAGTTGGACCCGTTGAAGAACACGAGAAACGGATTCTGTCTTAGGTACATGATTTGATGTCTGGTGAACTAAAAAAAGTTTATATTACATTCAATTAATGATCGTATTAATCCATTGTAATAATTGAATTTGGTGAATGAAGAAAAGAAAACGACGTGTTTTAAATAAATCGTCAGTTAACTATGATCTTGAAGACGATATGCATTTTAAAGTCACACTAGAGTAATTAATGAAGCTAGACTTGTGAAGAAATAATTCAGCATACAATTAATCAAATAAGACCTGAACAAACAGACGGAGCTGCGGATACATTAATCGTCACTACAGCGTTTGACATTTCATCCCTCAATGTTGCGGCGGATGAAGATATCGACGTCCAGGGTCGGTTCCAGGAGGGTCACGACCCCCATCTGGGCCAGGTATTTCTCTTTGTATTGTAATCGAATTAGAGCCTGTCTTGACCGAACCTCGAGTATGTGATCCCGCCCTAGCTAGAAGGCTGGATACGCCCTTGTCGACGAGTCCGTTATATCGATCGATTCAACACCAGAAAATAAATGATAGTATTTTGTAAAAATCCACAAAAAAGTATACTCATCAGCGGATTTCAACAAAGTCATGTGCTGATTTTAAATATGTTTATAAATTGTGGTAGATAGATAGATATATATGTTATCATTTTTCAATATAGGAAAAATCAAATCAGTTCAAAAATTAAAAAAAAAAGAATTGTCAAAACGCTTACAAATTCAAAAAATTGTAAGCGTTATTTCTGAATTGTTAAGGAATATTTTCTTAGGAGGTACGTTTTATTAGAAATTATTTTCATCAATGTATTAATATAGTAACAAAATTTTCATATATCGTGCTATTTTACATGAAAAAGAACGATTATTATCTATATAATACAAACAAATTTATAAAAAGTTATACATTTTACACAATTCAACCAATTGGATTGTCAACACTACATCCCTAAATTTATATACATGACTTCAATTGCCTCATTATTATCATTATCATAATAAAACAAAGATATTTAATCTTCACACATCGCCGTCCCAAAATTTCGACCTTCGAGTTTCGTCGGCTAGCCTCGCGATCTGTCGTAAACGTCATTTTACTTCTGTTTCTCGCACACGGCAGACGTGTCGTTCCCAGCTTCACTAAAACATTTTCCGGCACACATTGTTCATCACCGGCGAGCGACGGCCGGCGCAGCTACATGTATAAGGGCTTTTTAATGCAATTGAAGATCTAACTACAATAATTACTAATTATGTGATAAGGTTTTACACAAGTACAATAACAGTCATCTTAGATTGTACAGAATATATTTTAATGTAACGAATAATTAAAATTAAAACTTAAACTGCCCTTATTTCGTTGTTTACAATACAACACTTGAAATAAGTCATTATATGGTTTATGGAATCAATCTCTCTTACATTTCCCTCGAAAACAACGAGCATAAACTTGAGAGCAGCTTATATAATATAAGGTTTATATTAAAATAACAAAAACTCAATTACATGCAATGTACAGAGCAGTCAATGTCTATGGGCATCTATCATTTAAATATATCGGAATATTATAATACCCTTTCTTGTAAAGAGTTTGTATAACAATAACCTTCAATTTATGCAAAGGTAAGTTTTGTATATCTAAAGGTATCGTATTGAACATGCACACATACAGCTCTTTAATGGCGTTCAACGGCAGGCAGGCGAAAGTGGGATTGCAAAGCCTTTTTCTGTCGGACTCAGTATGGTCAAACTTAGGGAATTAAAGTTTCATCAAAATCGGTTTTGTAGTTTTTGAGACAGAGAGTTAAGTGTGTAACAGTCACTAGGGAAACGTGTTTTTGGGTTAATAACGTGGTTGTAAAATATGCCACATTTCACATGTCACATGAGAAATTTTCAAAAATTGGCTTGCTAATTTAAAAAGTTATCCTGTAATCGTTGGATTGTTGGCAACATAAAAACTGTTCGTCACTTCATGTATCATATTAGATAATAATGGAGGAACAAGCACTTATACTTCCATGGTAAATTACGATTTGATATTACTCTGGCTGTCTACTTTAATTTGCCACACCATATGCTTCGCACGTAGCTAATACTTCATTAGCATGTCGATGGCTACCACCGCACGTGGCGGTGACGAACAAGCAGTGACGCGGACTCATTAGATTTTATCCATCCGAAAAACTTCTAACGTGCCTACACACGTTTTCACTTGATATAAATCGAATTAATCAGAATTTTAGCTTTGAAATGCTTCTGAATGCAAATGAGCATCAAAATCAACAGAACCTCGGGTCCGTCGTCAGCTTCGCGACTACACGCGACCGCCGGCGCACCCTTGAGCTCTTCGGTAAACATGCACTTATCCCTGCTTATACAAAATTATTCCGGGTACCAGAGCTCAATGTTAACTCTATAATTAATAAATAACTTAGCAAATATAAAAACGACACATCATAATGAGTAAATACGACAACGACACGAGGTATTAATGTCGCAAACGATTCGCCTAGCCCTAAGCATTTTATCTAATATTAACTGATGCCTCCCTACTAATATTATAGAAAGTTTTTAGTAAGAAAATAACTTTGTCTGTCTGTTTGTTACCTCTTCACGCTTAAACCGCTATTGATATAGTTTGAGTTCCGGGGAAAAATATAGCCAGTTTCTTGTTTGTTTATCTGTCTGCTCGTTTATATGTTTTTTGATAGCTCAATAATAGTTAAACTGATTTAAATGAATTTAAGTGTACCAATAGAGCACATTATTTTTTGATATATTAAAGCCACTGTTTGTTTATCTTTCTGTTTGTCTGTTCATAGTGACAACGATTTTGATGAAATTTATAAAATCGATACAATTAATTATTGCGTAAAATATTGATTACTGTTTATTTCTTTGTGTAAGGGAGAGTATCAACAATACAATTGTAACTATATGTTTAATAATAACGATTCAATAATAAGAAAGTCGTAGTAAATTAAAATGTACTATATAGTTTTAGACTGTGTCTCTTTGAGTACTATATTCCATTGTAACAATATTATAAATTTGATACTTTGCGTCGATGTGTTTGTTACACATTTACAATCGTAGAATTAAGCTTATAGGCTTCATTTCAATTTTTTTTGAAATTTTTGTGTTAGCGCTTTATCAGGCCACTGCCTGAGGCATATCCTTGCAACACCTTCCCTTTTAATATCAACCCGAGAAGCCTGTATTTTGAGCCCTTTGCACTAGTTCGACGTGGGCTGAGAGCCACTGACGACCGTTATCGCCGAGGCGAAGGCGATTTGCATGACCGGTAGTTTGACGTGGTCCCCGATGCACAGAGCAAATGGTTTAATTTGATTGTAGCTAAAAAGCGTCGAATGCAAATGATTGAAAAGAAAAGATGCGAGCCGCCATCTTTCATAGTTCCGCTTATCATTGCTGGATCACAGAATGGAAAGTAAATCATATATTTTCTCTTTACGGTACGACGTTTAACTACTGTCACAATAAATAGCCCCATTCACGCCTCGTCAGGTAACCACAATGCAGGAGATCATCGCGGTTTATCTTGTTTTTGATACTGTAATCGAACGTGAGTGGGTCTGACAGTGATTGAATATTGCGAATGAAGTGCGATTATTCTTTTACGTTTGTCGATGAAAAAACTTAAACGGAATTAATACGCCTCGTAGCGGATTTGTATAACGGCGTCGCGGGTTCGTTGACATCACTTAAAGAGTTATTGTACTAAGGGAAAGGTAGAAATAGATTCGAATTGCGCCTGACACTTAAATTTAATTTTTGAGATGAAATTATTAGATATATATTAATTAGATATTAATTTTTGTTATCATCATTTATATCGCTTATATTATAAATATCAATATCTGTTTAAAAGACTTTTTAAGCTGAGTAGTATAAATTTCAAATATGCGTTAAATAACAAAATGTAAATTCAATGATTAAAAAAATTCAAAAGCAATGTTATTTTACTTTCTTGAACCTACTTGTAACACACTTCAATATATTTTTAATAAGTTAATAAATCTATAATAGGTTAATAAAAAACACATTAAAGTCAATATATGAATAAATAAGTTCATCGTATGCGTAGAATTTTATATATTGTCATCATTAGAATCGGCACAGTACTTTCTGAAAATAATCTGTTCAAATATATGAACAAAGAGTTTCAGCCATGGATTCTACATGACTTCTACATCTGTGTCTCCCACTCTTCATACATCGCATTCAATCAGCTTTTAAATAAACATATTCAACGTACAGATACTTTGGTTCCGCAGTTTATTCCATTACTAGCTTCTGCTCCCGGCTCCGCGCGCGTAGACGGGACGATAATCTTATACATCGATCGATTGCGATAATTAATCATGATCCTGATCGCTATCCCGTTATCGATCCAGGTCTCTCATTTCTTATCTCTTCTTATTCCGATTCACGAGCGTGATTCTAATTTTGGTATCACGGTCGATTACAATCTTGGTCCCTTTTTGGATTTCGCACCTCCCGATCTCGGTTCTCGATTCTGCTCCTGACCCGTTTGCAATTTAAATTTCGTTGCCGGTCAGAGTTCCAATTTGGACGAAGCCGGGGTAAATTTTAGTATCAAAATAAAATTGATGACGTATTGCTTGGTGACAGTGTTGCTTTCGATGAGTGAAAGAATTTCTAGAATTTGTAATAACACAAATATGCTGATGAAGTCAATGCGAAATATTAATAGTCTATTTTAGTCAAGGAGTTTTTTCATTAATGAAGTAATTCTCAGCATCGGTTTAGTAGTTCGGTCAATAGTAAAAATACGCAGACAACGTCAGATACGAATGCTAGTTTCCTTTTTCAGAAATCTTCTCATTTGCGAGTACAAAAATCGCCAGCTTCACAGAAATTACATGATTGTTTAAGCACGCAAAAATACTAACAGAATACATATTAATTTTTATAGATAATACAACCCCATTCCTCTCATCTCATTTTGATAGATGCTTTTCACCACTTTTCAAAATTCTACCTCGTTCCATAAAAAGTTTCATATAAAATTCAATCCCCTTTAATTTGTATAAAAACAAATTAAGCTCACATACAGACACACGCAACTACAAGAAATTAAAATGGACACTACAATTTTCGTCAAGATCGGTCAAATCGTTCTTAATTTATAAAAAAAAAAACATACAGACAAATAAGTAGTGGTCTATAATTTGTTTTTACTGTATCCCAATTTTCATCACAATCAAAAGAACAGTGCATACAGACAGACAGATAGTAGCCTATTATTTGCACAAGTACATGTTCTGACTGAATCCAATTTTCATTACGATCGGTAAAACAGTTCTTAAGTTATGAAAAAAGGAATAGAAAATATTTTTTATAATACTTAACTTATAAAAGAAATGACAAACTGACAGTAGCCTATCATTCGTACAACCACATGTTCTTGCTGTACACCAAATTACATTAAGATTAGTGAAACATTTATTTAGCTATAAAAAACAGCCAAACTAGCAGGGAGTAGCTTATCATTTCCGAAATCACATGTTTTTACTGTGTGCCAATTTACATTACGGTCAGTTAAACCTTTTTTAAGTTATAAGAGAACATACAAATGGACAAACAAACAGACAAACAGTAGCTTTTAAACCATATGTTCTTACAGTATACCAATTTTCATCAAGATCGATCTAACCGCTCTTGAGTTATAAAAGGACATACAGATAAATAAACAGACGTAGACTGACAGACAGGTAGTTATGAATTTAAAAAATGATAGAATTGTGATCAGTTAGTCATAAAACCAATTACTACCACGAAATTTTACAAAAAAATTGTATGTACAGACAGACGCTACAAATTTAATAGTAGTATGGATATAAATGTGTAAGTTAACAACTTGACACTGACAGGGTCCCTCATAAAGAGACATTTTATCCATGTAAATAGATAATTGTAATTTATTTGAAATCCACAATAAAATTAGTAACTTTTGAACAATATAACTAACTCCACTTCTGTGGCTTCCAAATTGTTTTTAGAGAAAGCTTTTTTGTTACCAGAGCTATCAATATTTGCCTTTCGGTTATTGTATGCACATTCTATTCATAACAAAGTTGTATATATATCGATAGAAGAAAATTCATTAATCGGATATCTGAATTGTATGTATGACGCTTATTTTTGTATACTGGTAACTCAAACAAAGCGATAATGCCTTCGATTCTGTGTTAAAATTCTAATAAATTAATCTCCAACTAAATCTTACATTAAATAATTGCATGAAATTATTATATTACAGTGAAGTTATTCAAGACAAGACCTAAAATAAATTCTAAGTAATGCAATGCTTCAAATATCGGCAACAAGGCATTTGATTAAAATGAAATCGCTTATTTTTGAATGCCCTAGTTAATTTAATTACAAAGAGAGTTTGCGCTCCGTGTGCAACAGAGCAGCGTAAGTTCAAAACAGAAAAATATTTGACCGTTTAATAATTGGACATTGATTGAAATATCCTCTTTAGAACTGAAATTGGAAATATAAATCTATGCGTGTAATAAATTAGACAAATGAAGATTTGATTATCAAAAGAGCAAAGGAAACTTCACTCAGCTAAAGTCTCTTCATATTCATTCTGTTGCGATATAATTTGTTTCATAATTTATTGTCCTTGAGAAAATTGACACATTTTTTAATATAAATCCTGTATTAAATATTATTTCTCGTAAGGTAGAAACTTCTCGAGTATCCCCTTAAATGAGGGTCATTATACGATCGCGAACTTCCCGAGCCGATGGCGTGCGGGTTAATTCCTCGTAGATTTTTTTCGGACACCCAAGGCGTCTCGGGATTATTCACATTAATATTAATCATCATTCACAGCATATCTACATTATACAGGATGCTCTTAATGTTTCGACAATTTTAATTCTAAAAACGATACGGTCTTCGTAAATAGTATTTCTTTATGACTGTAATTCATTAAATCAGAGATAAGAAACTTCGATTACTTGCTGACTTTTGACATGTTATATTTAATTGGCAATATATATCTAATGCATCGACAAGCCTTCTATAAATGTGCGCATACAACGGCATTGTAGTTAGCCGATTCTAAAAATTCTTTCACAGGTAGAACCTAGGCTATCTATGATTAATGTAAGTTATATTTCATTCTGATATAGTCTTTATCCGCGATTTAGTTTGCTTGTACTTGACAGTCGCGTTGAGAGGGGAATTATTAAAGAGGGGGTCATTTTGGGGGCATGCTTTTAAATTCTTCCAGATTGAAAGTACCTTTTGTTAATTTCAAGTTCTTTCTCAACACAAATCTCAAATTTGTGTATCGCAGTTTCCTCGAAACTTAAAAACTATGCCGGTCTGCCTTCGAATCTTGAACATGTATGTTGTCAAAATAAATATCATAGGAAAAGGGAATAATTAGGAAGTAAGGTTTGCCCCTTGTCGCATCCTGGGATCACACACGCGGCACCGCACAATTTGGTTTTTTATATTATCTTTTCTGCACAAGCGTTTTACACGTCGCATACATTGTAAGTTACTTTTTCGTCCTCGTCGGTAGTTGCAAAAGAGCGACACCTATCGCCCCGCCAACAAGAAAAGGAAATAGGCAAGGAATCATATATAC
This sequence comes from Eumeta japonica, assembly GCA_005406025.1. Taxonomy (NCBI): domain Eukaryota; kingdom Metazoa; phylum Arthropoda; class Insecta; order Lepidoptera; family Psychidae; genus Eumeta; species Eumeta japonica. Next base: position 226,344 of record BGZK01000335.1, read on the forward strand.
TACATAATTTATAATAATATATGTGCATAAAATTGTTTGTGTATTTAACCGTATGTAAGCAATATTAAACACCTATATACGACACAAAGTAAAGTCGCTATTTTGACCGTCTATTTGTGTGCTTAGTTCTTTTAAGTCATGCAGTAAATTTTAATGCGGTTCATTTCATACGAAAGGTTTACCCGATTGAAGAAGACGTTCTTGTGGTCTAAATGTACTAGTTTATTTCTCGGTTTTTCCCTTGCATATGCCTAATTTGGCTATTTCTCTTTCGTAGAACTAGAAATTTTAGCCCGGTCATTAGTAAAATTAATAGTTACGCCGAGCGAAGCGGTCGGGTATCTACATACCGAATCACACAGACCGTCCATTATTTTGAAACATTATAAAACCTATGGAACGTACAGTAGTATATAAGAAGTAGATTACAGAGTATAAACTAAATATATTTTTAAACAGACGTAATAAGTTTGTATTCTTGTTGATTTCATTGAAAAAGCAGGATTTAAAAAAAATAATTTGTGGAGATTTTGTCGTGATAACGTCTTATAAATCTATGAATGCCGGCTGCACTCACGAAAAAACATGACTCATTGTCGCGTTCCTCCTGAGCCGAGCGTGCGAGCGAGAGCGCGGAACGAGCGATCTCTCTTCCACTCCATCGGCCAATGCGTCCGAATAGAAGAGAGACAGCGACCGCACACAACCTACACGTGAACTGTTTTGTCATCTGTTTATAAAGTGAAGTGAAAAGTTAATGTGGTATCCATTGTTTATTACAACAATTGCGGCGAGTGATAATAATTCAATTCAGTTCACAAAAGTATACAATTTTTAATCAACGTTTTCTTATAACTTTATCACGTAAAATTATCGCTCGTAAATCGACTTTACCGACAATCAATTTTCTTTTAATTGAAATAGGCGTGAATGTTAGAACGAATCTTGTTTCATTGTAGTAATACCATAACAACGTAAGAGACAGTATACCTATCAACTTGCATTGCAATATGTTTGGTTACGACATTTTTATAAAGATCCTTTGTATACTCCGAACTGGCCATAATGCTAGTTGGATTACTTTTGCATGTTGTTAGCAAAGATAGAAATATTGAAAAAAAAAATAAGACCACTCAACAAATACTTGGTCACACACGCAAAAGCCTGCTTACGGTCATCACCTTAAAATTAGCCGAGTAGCTTCCCAAGACCACAAAACATAAACATTATAGACGAAATCGCGATTTTTGAAATCGGGAATACTTTGAATAAAAATCACCTATTTTATTGTGTGCTGGTGTAACGCCTACACAATATATTGTTTTGAAGATATATTTTATAGTATCATACTGTATAGTGAGCGGTATCCTAAGATATATTGTATTATCATATCATCGTCGTCGAGTGCGATGTCCCGTCGAATAAAACTATATGGTGAGCGGTCACGGAGTATAGTCTAAGATAAAACATATTCATCCGTCTTAAGATATAAGGTTATTGGCATCTCTTGATGAATTATAGATGCGCGAGAGACGCATGTTTCGGTACCTGGTACACGTATGGCGACAGTAAACTGCGACACGTGTTCGTAGCGGGCGGTGCATCACGATCCGTTTATGCGCAAACGTCGCATTTGAATGCAGGAAGAGGCTTCGAAGACCGAGTGTCTCGGGTCTAGTTTTGCTGCATAATTTTACGATCTCGAACCGAGCTAAATGCCAGTGCATAAACATCGCAAACGATAATAACACAATGATAATAACAATGATTTAATTATAATACTAATAATATACACAAAAACATATAATCAAAGTTTTTCGTTGAAGTGCGCGAGCGCATGCTAATCTCAAATCACGCGTCTCACCCGTCCACCCGACCTCGGCGCCGTGGAGTTGTGTTTGCGCAGCGGTCACGGGTACCTGATCTATTGCTCATCACTAAATATACGCGATAGTAATTTTGTTCCCATACCGACGTGTATAATATCTGTGCATTGGCTCATATTAGGATTTACACCCGTTCCACCATACCATTTGCTCCCGTCGATTCAATACGACCAAGGTAAAGTATATTTATCGGTATAACGCTGTCGGAGAACCTTTACAATATTAATCCCAATTTGTAAAAGGTAAGCGAATAACCTTCACAGGAAACCGTGATGATAGATAAACAATTATTTCCATCCAGATCCGAGCATACTTCTTGAACTAAAGTTTTTCGTGGTATGTTAGACGTCAACGAATGTTCTGATCGTCCAATAGGGGGCATACTTATAGCACATACTTAAAATAGATAAGTTGGTTAGAAAAATTTGAAGTTGATTTGATTGATAGAGTTTGGTCTATTTAATAGCTGAAGCAATAAAATGAGAGTAAATAGAAGCGAATTTTTAAGTCAAACCTATTTCAGCAACGGATTGGCGTCTGTAAGTTGAAATATAATAATTACATTTATTATTTAACTTATTTGTAAAATGTAATAATTAACCTATAATTTTATATTTAGACCAGCTGTTATATTATCGTAAAGTTGGGAGTAAATTCAAATTTAAAATTAAATGTTTACTTTATGATTTAAATGTACTAGCGGTTTCCAATTGTTTTTCTCCTATTTATAAGTATTTTTTTTTACAATGAGTGTTTTATGTTTTACTCCGGGACATAATGTAACTCTATGGAAACTTTCATTAAAATTTGTTCTTGATTGAATGATTTACATCCTGTTTCTTTGTCGTTTGTATGTTAATCATTTTTATTATTATTGTTATAATAAAAAAGGACAACTTTGAAATCCTCCTTAAACTACTTCGCAGAAATTATTCTCTTCTGTGTTTCACAATTCACATGAATTTGAAGTAATCCACGCTCATCGTTGTTCAAAATATTCAATGGGATGCATTTAAACAATATTCTTTGAAACATTGAAAGATATTCTTTGCGTCTTCCTAGTTTTTTGGGTTTGTTCCGAGTTTCCATTTTTCATTAAGGCTCTATGCGTAAACAATATAAGCTTGTTGTTATTTAAATTCGACCCTACCTATATACGAATTAGACTTAGCAATGAAATTACATATGCGTAATAATATATATAATAGAAATAAACAAAATATGCATTAACTTTTGATAGAATTCAGCAGCCTTGCAAATGGCTGACTGATATTGGCATAGTCCAGAATGTTATTGAACTAACTTCTTCAAACAGCTATTTAGTGACGAGACTGTTATAAAAACAATGTTGGTTTAATTGTAATGTGAATGTGAGCAGGTTGGGTATTCAAATAATGTAAGGGACTACGACGCAATAGTAATGAATAGCTTTGTTTACAATAATGATAGTTCAATAAGATTTCACTCAAAGATTTGCAATATCCAATTGTCGTCAAATGTTCATTTTATTATGTATTATATGTTACCTTTTGCTCACGGCTCCGCCCGCGTGGATATCCCCACAAATTATTTCATTTTTTATATCGACCGATCAAGTAGTAAACTATCATCCCAATGTTGTTTCTTTTTTTGATTCGAGTCCCGCTTTCGTTTTTGATTTCGATTTTGTTCAAAATATACATAATTCCTCCGCGATTCCAAATTTATGGACATATGACGAGCTTTTTTATCTTTTATATCGGCCAATCACCCATGATCCCAATCTCGGTCCTGTTTTTGATTCCGTAACAGAAGCGCCCGTATTCTTACAACAGAAATACAAGTATTGCCGCTATTTTTTTTATCATGATACTATGTCACACTGTCGATCTCGACCTCGGTCCTGCTCGCGATCCGACACCGAACCGACGTAGGACTCGAACCTCTCTCGAGCGTTGTTGTTGCCGACAATCAATCAAATCAGATCTTTACATCGCTGCATTTCTTTGTCGTTTCTACGCCTCGATTTTTATCAACCACTCAGACGTGGAAATGTTCATGAAATTTAAAATTTTGAGATTTGTTCACAGATATCTGTGAACGGTAGACAGCCCATTAAGATGAAAACCGCCTTCGAAATACTAATTAAGTAATTATTTAAACAGCCCTCAATACAACTAATTAGTTTTGGAGTCGGATTCAGCTGAATTCACGTTCCGGATATACCCAATTGACCTATTGTTTTTTTCCAACACCCCATTGTAAAGAAATAAAATGTATTTATAGCTACAGACAAAGTTTAATCGTGTGAAAATCTGTTCAGTAGTTTTCGTTAATCCGGGAATCAGTTTTTACAAAACTTGGGATCCAGACAATATTGAATTTAAAACAATTGGAATAAGATATTTTCATATGATATAATGGAGCCTATATTTGAAATTAGATCTCTAGCAATACATCGGTGAAAACTGTATTCGATTTCATGCAGTAGTTTTTGCGTGATGCAGTAACAAACATATAGACAGACAGACTGATGAAAATTCTAAGAACTGTTTTTTGGCTTCCGTTGCTCTAATAAAGACTCATATATTCGTTTTTTTCAAAGTATCTATAATGAACAATATTTGTAATAGCTTTTGTCAGCAACTTCGTCCACGTGGATTACACTATTTAGACCATTTTAGAAGCGCTCACGGCATTTATTCATACTTTTACTTCAGACCATTTTAAATGACATCTCTAATATATGAAAGGTCAGAGAGGTCTACAGAGAGGTCAAGCCGTATCTCTGACTCTACCAAACAGAATTTGGTAAAACATGGTTAATATGTTAAGTTGGACTCCAAACTATCAAACTGTGGAAATCTCATCAAAATCCGTTTAGCAGTTTTCGCGTGTTGCGGTAACAAACACAGAGACAAAAAAAAATTTAAAAAGGTGTTGTATTAGCTTTTGTTGTTTTGATAAAGATCCCCCATATCAGTTTTTTTTTTATATCGATAACGTACAGACATCGACCAGCTACAATTTTATTATATGTATAGACTGGCTATCTGTTACCTTTGATGTATGCCGCTCCCTATTTCAATGCCAGTCCAGATGCCGTTGTTGGTTTTGTCTTTGGTTATTGCTGCAACTTTTCTGGTACAAACGCAAATCTGTAGTTGTTTAAAAGTATTTCATATCATATTTCAGGATGTAATGTACGTCCACGCAAAATTTGATCACAATACATTCAGTTATTTCAAAGATCAGTTAGGACCAACTAATAGAGATATATTCGATTTCATTACACGTATAGATTATTATTATTACATTCTCTGACGTAAATGTGACAAATAATTAATTGAATAATGACAGATATTACATATAATGACATTTCTTATATAAAAAAGTGCATAATTTTAATTATTTAATACGATGATTTCACAAGTTTTAAAACATATTATATTAATAAAAAAATTTAAAGTCGGTATACGGGCGAAAGTTTTACGTGACAACGACTTTGAATGGTAAAATCATTTTAATGTGAATATTCATTCGTATAGTAGGAAGAAGGATGAAATAATAGTAACAATTTAAAACATTTATTTATACAAAGATTATATTTAAAACATTAATTTATACAAAGAATCTCGCACTGAATTTCATATTAACAAAATTTTATTTTACCTTTACACATACATACGTATTTATATAATATACATACAATAACTTGCAATTTGCAAGCTATGCATAATTCTAGTGCGCGCGCAGACCGATCATAGTTGAGTGGGAGAGGGCAAGCATTCGGCAGGCCTCTCTCGGTGACTCATCGTTACGTTACCGAGCGTTACATTTCAAAGTGACTCCCAGCCAACCTAATTTAAGACGTTGTCACGTCAAAATAATTTAAAAAACTATTGTGTTATAAAACTCTCTCTATAGTTCTAGAAAATAATCATGTACCTACCAATATTATTTTTATATGGTATTAATATTTATAAACCATTCTCTTTAAAGTGTTCAATAAGAAGAGGCTTTTTTTTACATTTTACCTATGTAATTTTATATTTAGCAACCACGAATCAACGAAATTACTTCCGAAATAAATTGTTCTGACGCATTATAATTCGCATCAATCAAACAAATTCATGTGCGTGTTAAAAAAAAATCACTAGCAAACATAAGGAAAACAAATTCTATCTAATTATTCACTTAATTACGTTTCAAAATTTGAAGCCAATCAGTAATACATATATATATATCTATACAAAAATAACATTCGTATTAATGTCTAATACAATAATAAATTTTTAATTTCCTTTCACGACTCGGTTCAGAATGTCGCAAAATTAATTATTATTCGTGAATAATATTATACGCTATCCTTTACCATCGCTTTAGTAAGAATTCAAAAGCGTGTCTCCAATTACGGTTCAAACGTAAGTGTTATTTTTTTCGAATTTTGAAATAATACCGTGTTTTTGCTGAGATTTTAAATTTAAAGTCGCTAAATTTGAAGACGGGTCGGGTCGTGATACAAAAGGTCGGGAGGGGAGGGGTCCGTGTAGAAAAGCGATCGTCAGGACGAGGCGAAGCCAGTCCTTCCACGATGCTGGTCATCGCGTGGTGCGCGTGCGCCTTGTTCGCGGTCGTGGCCGCGCGCGTTTACACGCGCTGCGAGCTCGCCGACGAGTTGACTACCCTGGGAATACGGAAGGAAGATGTCGCGACGTGGGTGTGCATCGCCTTCCACGAGTCCCGTTTGGACACGGCCGCTCAGAACCACGGCAGCGGGGACCACGGGCTGCTGCAGATAAGCGAGCTGTATTGGTGCGGGCCCGGCAAGGTCTGCGGGCTGTCCTGTGCCGACTTGAGGAACGAGGACATAGCCGACGACGTCCGTTGCGCGCTGCAGATCCACGAGGAGCATACGAGGCTCCAAGGAGATGGCTTCCTCGCGTGGGTCGTCTACCCTCAGCACTGTCGCCACAACGTCAAAAAGTATCTTGCGGAATGTGACGGAACCCCTAAAAGCGTCGACAGGTCGCGCTCGGAATACGTTTTCGGTTTCAGTAACGAGACTCAGTTCGATCAAGCGAAAACGCCCTACTTGAAAATAAAATCAGTCTTCCGTAGCGGTTACCAGAATTTGAATTTAATCGAAGACGACAACAGTACGTCTCCGTACCGTTGGTTGAATTTCAAAGTTCCGGACATAGACTCACTGAAACTGCCGGTGTATGAAGAAATACAAAGCACACCGTTTCTGTCGCCTCGGCCGACGACCGCCAAGCCTTCGACCACGACGAAGACTTACGCGACAATAATTCGAACTACACATACGCCTGCGCCACCGGCCCTTAGTGAATTCACAACTAGATATACACCCGGCAAAGCGCACTCGACTACCGTGAGACCGCTTTACGATAGATTTTCTGGCCAAAACAATTTCGTTAGTTTCGTTAATACGCCAGAAGAATCAACGCATAGTCGTTTTGCAGGGCAAACTATTAAACCGCCTATTAAATTCGGCGGGTTTCCGTCAAATAACGTTTTCGCCAACAAACCGACGACACTCTCTTCGATATATTCCGGTTCTAAAACACCTAGCACCACGTCAAATACCATAGATTACGACCGGGCATTTAATAGAAAAAGTTTCGGATTATCCACTGCAAGGCCTAAAATCTCTACAACAAGGTATTTCCCTACAGCGAAAGCGAATTACGCGTTCACTACAAGAGGGAGTGCAGACAATTTTAACAATAGTCCAACATCAAGGTCGAAAAGTCCCACTACGTCATACTTCGGTACGGCAAATCGATTTTCCGCTTTTAGCGACAACACTCCGAAAAAACAATACCATTCTGCAACGTTCGCTCCACAGTTTTCGGCCAGAATCAGCAATGTCGACGCTTCGAAATCGACTACGAAGTTTAATATTTTCGATTTCTACCTCAATAGAACTCCAGCGAAGTCTTCCGTCAGCAGTTATGCGCCGTTTCAAGGCAACGGGCCCAGGGTGGGCGCGTTCTGGGCGACCACGCCCTCTCCTAAGTTCCAAAGAGCAGATCAAAAAGCGCCTGCAGGTGGAGCTGGTCGAAATCAGTTCAGAAGAGCAACGGAACAGCTCGGTGGTCACTCCTGATTTCAGTGTTATACTGGAAAATTGTATATATAGATAATAAAATTGTAGTCACTGATTCTAATATTTTGTTGTGTTGTTTATTAGCAGATCTTGTGGCATATCAAAGTGGTATGTTAGTGTTTATTTGTAAGAGACATATATATTTTTTAAGTGTAATAAGACATTATTGTATCATATGCACAGTCAATGCTAGATAACTTTTGATTAAAAATATTGATTTTATGTAACTTTTTTTTAGAGAACGCTCGAGGAAGATAAGTGATTTTATACATAATTATGATTTTTGCTGGTTATAACGAAAGAAGTAAAAATTTAAATGTGTGTAAAATTAAGTGGTTGTAAGAATTCAAACATTATAGGCAAATGCTCAAATAGATGCTCGAGGTCCATCAAATAGAACTTTAAGTAAAAATTAGAAAATGTACCTAATTAAATAAATAATTCAACATTATTTCATTTAAAAGCATTAAAGCTATTTTGCGCGCTCAATTTCCAATATGTATACATACATATTGGAAATTGAGCGATATATATATATATATATATATAACCTATTTGTCTTAAGGATTAAAAGAAAATTAAAAATATAACAATTAACAGCTGTTTTACTTGAACGATTAATGACCATATTTTTTAGTTTTGCTCGATCACTACACCTTCCTAGTACATAATCGAGATTGATTTTAAAAGGATCGTAACGTATTAAATAAAATAATAACGGAGAAACCTATTTAAGGCAATCGAATTCGCACTTGACTTTTGTTCTACTCATAATAGCACGGTGCGTTGTTTTATTTTGAAATTTTTTTACAACATATATTTAACGATTTTCTAAAACTTGTTACATATCATTTGTTATCAAAAAAGTAATACAATAAAACGTAGTAAACATCTCTATTTTTTAAAAGAAAAAAAAATCGAAAAACGGTATCGTTTTATTAAAACAAAACTACATCAATATATCGTAGCGTTTTGAGTAAAATTAATATTTTTAGGTACAAAACTGAATGTCACGGAATGACTCTTGTTTGGTCACATGCAAATGTCATTGAATATTCAACGATTAGAATATATGCTTACGTTCATTATTACGTAATCATCGTGGACACTTCCTGCGCACGAGTGTATTTGAGCCCAGAACGGGACACTAATTAACATGCGTGTCAAAGCCGTAATGAACCGTCATAATCGTCGATTGTGATCATATAATGATTATAAATACATTTGGTAAAATAAATTAAATATTTTTCTTCGAACGGCCAGAATGCAAACGAGTGCAGATTATCATGTTAAAGGATTGTTAAAAAAAATATTTTGTTATCATAATTTATATTTCTTGATCGCCGCTATTGTAGATTTAAAAAATGTGTCGAAAACAATTATTGTATTACATGAGTAATATTATCTAGTGAATATTTTATACCTATAATAATTAACGTTTTAAAATTCAATGACCACGCAACAATCTTTAAAAACTACAAAATTTTTTTTTCTGTTATGCGATTCTGTATTAAGAATACTTCTTTGACATTTGTAGTACAAAATTAATGAACATTTAAAATTTAATGGTACTTTTAAAAATAAATAATTATACTTAATTAGATGATATTTCAGTAATTTGAAAAAGACTAAATTATTGTTAATGGGAATAGTTTATTAGAAAAACCTTTTGTTAACTTCCGCTATGCAAACAGAAAAATTTTCATTTTGGGAAATTACTGTTTTCAGTCCGATTTTCGAAAGTCGAGTTTTCGTCAAATGTCCATTTCCCGAGTGCGTGCGTGCGTGTGCGTGTGTGTTTGTTAGTTGAGGTTTATGTGTAGTGTGTCTGTGTGTGTGTAAATGTGTGAGTGTGTACATAAAAGTTGTGAATTTTAAATGGATTAAGCGACCGAAACTCATTTCGGGTCAATCGAAAGTGGTCCACTAAACTTACACTTCCTGAAACGTGGAACTGATTCCGTGCGCTAGATTTTAAGGAATCTTAAAGGTAAAGTATTTGAGAAAAGGTTTTTTTTTTAAATAACTTGTTAGCCGCGCACTGACGGTGTAGCGCTACATGAAGCGCTGCAAGCGTCGGAGTGAGCGCCATTTGCGATGTATTATTCACTTCAGTCGGTGCCGTGAAGTGTCAGCAGTCACTTATGGGCATGTACAGTATAAGTTTTAAATGAAGGGATTCTATCAAATATAAAAGACCTTATGTATGGTGACAAAATTATTTTTTTGTAAGAAACGAGATAGTGAGCGATTATTATTGGATTTGATATCTTATGAACTAGAACGTCTATTATGAAAACTTCGTTCAAGCGTCTATTGTTGATTTTAAATATCTTGTTCACTGAACACGGCGAATATAAGAAAATCGATTATAGTTCAAAGCAGTGAAACGATGGAGAAAAAGGTTAACTGATATGCATGCCTGGGATTCCATAATAACTCTTTTTGTTTTATCTAAATCTATAAAAATTAAAAATATTTCGTGTGAGCACACAAAATCACTCATTTTTGTCCTTACTAGATGCACTCGAACTGTGTAGTTACAAATAATGTCCAGACGGCGGTCGAGGCCCACGGCGCGTTTCTTTGTGTTCGTGTCAAAAAACGGACAACGATGCATCGCCGCGAACGGCGCGCGCGCTTGTAGCGCCATGTAACGCTACACCGTCTGCAAGCGGCTTTAGACTACTCTTATGATCGATACCTAAATCTAATCGGTTCATATTCTCAAAAAGTTGAATCGAACGCCATGCGTTGAATCAAAATTGATTTATTTCAAGGGATATTTTGCTGAAGAAAAATGATTTTTTTTTAATACAATATTTTTTAAAATTCTCTACCGATAAATTTCAAAATCTAACTAGTTCTTTTGCTCAAAAAGGAACTTTGATCGTTGTAAAGTATATCAAAATCAGTGGATCGGTTGGAAAGAAAAGACATCATTAACGAAATATTGTCGACAATTATCTGTTTAAAATAACTTCTGAAGTTCTTGTTGGATTGATATTTAATATTAGTCAACTATCTTTGCTTAAAAAAACTGTGTCAGAATCCGAAAAGCACATCAAACTCGATAAATGCGTTAGATAGATATCGCAGTTTAAAATTAAAAAAAAAACTGGTCAAGCGAGAGTCGGACTCTACATCAAGGGTTCCGTACCTCCATATAGTGTTTTAAAATGGTTCAGTAAAACACAAAATAGATTTGCTAAATCAATCTATGATTATCCGTAAAGATCTGTAGTGTTATTACATCCGTCAATATCTCTTTAACAAAATAATGGTGTTTTAATTTTTCTCTCTTTTCAATCAAATCCTACTCGGTTTAAAATTGTATCCACAATGCCTTATGGTAACTGATTAGTGTCGTGAAATGTGTTAGCGTTTATGTCAACATTACTGATTATGTTGTCTATTTGAGTGTGACCTGTTGTATTTACAATTTGAGGTAGTTTTAATTTTAAACCAATTTGTTCGAAACATAGTTGTTTTACTTAAGATTAGATATTCACTCTAGTTATTCTAGTTAGACGTTTGTTTAAACGTACAGCCATTGTAAAGATAGAGCAACAAAAGCCGAAAAAACACCTTTCTTGTATGACAACACCCTTTAATTTCTAACTTTATTTCGTTTTTAATATTTGTTATTACAGCGGCCACAATGATGTATAATCTGAAAATTTTAATTGTCTAGCTATTGCAGTTCAAAAGATAGAGCCCTGTGACGGACGGACAGACAGACAGACCGTGGGGTCTCAGTACTAGGGTCCCATCGGTAATCCTTTGGATATGGAACCCCAAAAACAGCGATCTTTTTTATATGAATAATTGTGCTCGAAAGTAGCAAAAAATTAAAAAAAATGGCCTGTAACATCAACAGCTTTTTGATTTTTTGAGCACGAAAAGGTACAAGATAAGCCTTGAGTTTTGAGACAAATATATTTTTCAAATTCGAGTATCTCAAAAACATATGGAAAAATTTTAATATCGTAACGGGATCTTTAAGGATGGCCTGCAGGGGTTAACAATTCGTTATGCTAATTTAAAACATTTAAAAACTGGTCGCAGTTCAAATTAACAAATTATTACACTGATTGCAGATATGTATATAACATAGAAATAGAACTTGTTATTTTTGTACAGTTTTACATATATATAGCGCGTTCCTTCTGTTTCGTCGTTATAAACATATGAATTTTTCATAACGTTGGTGTTTTCTTCACGTAATATAACCTAGACAGCTTATAAAACACAGTCTTTCTGTCTGTCTCTTCATTTATACGTTTATAACTCAGAATCCACAGCATCCGCGCTTCGACTCGTGCCGAGTATTTAGGGTTGTGTCTATATTATTTATAATTATATTTTCAAAGACGTGTTTTTGTTATAATTATTATGGAAAACTTGAATATTTGCGAAAAAATATGTGATCGAATCTATACTATACATACATATTTGAATACGTATTTACATCAAAACCATATTAAAAATTTAATTATTACTTCTTTAATATTCGATTTGCTAAAAGGGAATGTATTTCCTTATTCAAAATTTTGCACTTAGACGATAATTTTAGTTCATATATATGCATATATCACAGTCATCGAGAACAAGTACGAGAACACGAACAATTAGTATGTGGTTTATTTTAGCAATCCCACAAGAATCTTCAAAGGAGAGATCCCTAGGCACTGATTAAATGTGGGGTCACTGACTTTATATGTTTTTATCGATCGTACGCGGCGATATATTATATAAAATTGTATCAGCTTTGATCACGTACAACTCCTGAGGCATACTGTGCCACAATCTCTTTATTCGAAATTGGAGGCTTAGGAGCTTAGGACTGAAGCGGCTGACTATGAGTTGGGATGGCTAATGATTGTTGTCACCCATGTAAAGATAACGTCTGAGTTCGAAGGGTTAACGGGTTTGGTTAGAATTAAATTAAAAACTCGATTCCGGTAAGGTTTTAAACTTGATGCCAATTTATTCGAAAACAATGCTATGAGTATTCAGATACAACCTCTCCTTAAGTTTAGCTTAAAAACTCAATAAAATCGGCACGCGTCATGATTTAAAACAAGAGCGAATTGGACTAGCGTGGAGGAAGTTCCTTATTATAAAATATTGCGTTAGCCCTTCCTTACGAATGTAAAAAGTATGTTTTAAAGCATTTCAAGACTCAAAGGAGCATGCGTGCCACCGAAGAGTCGGAGATCATCGCTGCTCATGGACATTCACACCTTCAAAGGTGTCACCAGTGTATTGCCGGCCTTTGAGTACGGAATAGAATATGTGATGCACGAGAGCGAGCCACCAGAACTCTAACTCCACGAAACACAAATAGCGGAAAATTCTAGCCCGTGTCTGTAATGCTACCCCGCGTCTGTATTCTGTGAGGATGTATACCGCTTCCTCACAGTCATCAGTCTAGCCAGTTTTCAAATACCATTTCCGTACCGCAGCCAAATTGGCCACATTATGGCTCTACCTTACATGAATTTTCGTTAAAATTTTTGTAAAATATGAATGAGGTCTTATACTCCATATTTTTTTCAAAATATGGACTGAAAAACCTCACTTATTCAAAAGCAGATTTAATGTTGTCTGTTAAATCGGGTCGGTTAACAATTTTTTTCGTCCACTAGATTAATAGTAAATAGACTATGACAGACGAACATAAACACAAACACGAGAGTGATCCTATAAGCGTCCCGTTTTTACATGAAACGTATGGATCCCTTATATATATAAATAATGTACAGGTATATCAAATAGAGTTTAAATTCAATAATAAGTATTGACATAATATATTCAAAAATTAATGAAGCTTTTGACGTTTATGCTTAATTTCCTAGCATTACAGACCGATGAGCATAAAATCAACAGTCAAATTAAGGTAACGCCACTACAATTGCACAGATCATGGTGACATCACCTTTTATCACATTTAATTCTGCTACCAATATATAAGGAACTTTAACGGTTGAAGGCATATTTATAATTTGCTTACAGTTTTATTACTTTTTGTTTTAAAAGGCATAGTTAGCAAGTTTGAAGGCTTTTAATGAGCCAGTGTCGCAACCTTGACCTGATGCTGCGTTAGGATCTGCGGAACTCTATATCTATCATCTAACGATGAATGATGGTACGTGTCTGAGATGATTATACATGTGTTCATCATGTTCATCTCGTAATTGCGACGTCAAGCGTCACAACCTTCCCATTATAATGTTGTATTTAAAATACACAATTTTTGTTATTTGCTCATTTCATAAACCATCGAAAATAAATCTGTGCACTTCATTACGTATAACTGTGTCTGTGTAGCAGTGCTGATCATATGATTGCAGATATCGGTGATATTTTTATAGCAGATATGTTGTGTTTTCTTCGGGCCCCTTACAGCCATCTCATATCTCTCGTGATGGTACTTTAAGGTCGAGTGATGGTAAAGAAAATATTCTGTGTCATCAAGATATAATTTATCATCAATGTACAGCGTGTTATCAAAGAATGTTGTATCATCAAGGTATAATGTATCGTCAATGCATAGTAAGTTATGAAGATAGAGTGTATTATCAAGATATAATGTGTTATCAAGGTATAATATTCCATGTGTCACGACACAAGCTTTGTTCTATCACGATAAACGGAATTAATTGAAGATTTAAAGTAGAAATTACATTTAAGCTTAATTAATACAATATAATAATCTCTTGTCAATTATTAAGTCCTTTGATACAATACATAAAGAAAAGTAAAAAAAGAATGTAAAGAATTTTATAAAATTCTACAAATCCTAAGAAACGTTTATAATGTCTGTATGCTAGATAGTTGGTTATGAGTCACTTTCTTCATTTGTATTTTCAGAGACAAATCTATGATTTTGATCAGATTCTGCGGTAATAAAAAACCTGTACTTAATGGTTATTAACTCTTATTAACAATGGCACACTTGTGTCGTATGTGGGTTCCTTTAACTTTCTTTTAGGTACAATTATAATAATCGTGTAGGACTCTTTCTTCGTGTCCGCTTAATTTACTTTAAATAAAAAGTCACTATAGAAATTAATTTTAAATTTAGGACACAATTTTAAAGTATAATTTTGTAAAAAGATAATTTAAAAAAGAGGACTTAGAAGTGTCATAAGCGCCTCTCCTACGACTTTCTAGGGTTCCGTTGTCAATTTTCGGGTACCGAACCTCAAAGAGGGACAAGGTAATGTAAACAGTTCAACGCGATACGGAATGCTAACAACGCGAGTGCCGCTCGTATTCAGACAATTTCTTCGAAATATCACGTTTTGAGCTTTGATACTTCAAATTTGCTTATGATTTTTTTACTTGGTTTCCATAATGAAGTATCATTTACACAATGGAAAAAAAATAGGCGCCCAGACAAATCTCCAAACTTATGATACACGCGTCTACGATGACCATTCATATATTACAGTACTAAAAATCAATAAATAATAATTAAAAAATTGACCTTTTGCCGATGATGCTGTGATTTATTATGTGAATTTAAATTCAGTGATCGTGATAATGGATATTATCAATTCAATGCGATCGAGTCTGAACTAATTCCCGTTTAGGATTGGAACAGAAATGAGCAATAATTTACGGTAGTACTTTATTATTTTCTTAAGAATTTGAGAAAAGTGTATCTAGTTTTAGAAAAGTTGTACCAAAACGAGTAATAGTTTTAATTTTATTGGAATATATATGTTTTACTATAAGAACTTTTTTTTATTCTGTTCTTCAAATTCTTAATTTAATTCACATTAAATTTATAAATTATGTGTTTTTTTTTAAATAATGATGAAGTTTAAATAAATAAGGCCTTCTAACGTCAAACTACAACACTCAAACTGCTGTTTTTCCTTTGGACGTTGTTTGTTTACTCATTACCCTAGAGATTTTAAAATGTTAGTCGCACATTCATTTATTAAAGCTATTTCTCACAGCTTGCTTAGAGTTGATTGGTTATTTATCAACCTGACATCTACAGACATTTCCGTTTATCAAACACATGTTTTTCTTTAAATTTTACGTTCAATCAATCAGAGGTAATCGACTGATGCCTCATTGATGGCGAAAGAAATTTCAATCTAATCCTGAAAAAAAAAAATACATTTGAATATTGATTTCATTCAACCATATAAAAATCGTGAGCACCTTTAATTTTTTTTTCTTTTTTTTTCTAGGTCAATTTTAATCAATGAGTTTAGTAAAAAAAAAATCGAATTTTTATGTGCATATATAGTGGAATTTTTATAAATAAGCAACTCGAATCACGATTTTAATATATAATAAACTAGCTGTCCCGTCCGCTTCGCTGGGTAATTTTTATTTATAAATAAAATGGCGAAGGATTTATGGAATTCGAAAAATGAGTAGCCTAGAACCATCTACAAATCATTCCGCATCGAATGGTCCCAGTCCCATGTCTATACGTTTAGTACTTTTTACGTGATTGGCGAACAAATACAACCCATTTTCATTATATATGTATAGAAGATAATTACATGTGATGTGTATTACAATATATTGCATATAATAAATGACCCGATTAATTCCCATCATGTTCAAGCATACGAGAGGGAGATTTTTTCGTATTTCCTTGAAAATAACATACACTTATTTCATATAAACCACACTCGATATAAATTAATGGCGTTTCGCTCGGAACATTTGTATAAGTCATGACCAAAAGATTAAAATTATAAAACTAATTATGCAAAAAAAAAGAGATATGACAGCATAATATCTACAGCCGCGTGACAAACGAGACCCTATTCAGAAAGCAGAACTATTAAAGTCGATTTAGTAGGTATTTGTGAGTCGGACTTATTCACTTTTCGGACGCGGCGCCCATTATAAAAAAAAATTATCATAACGTACCCTAATTAATATTCACCGCAAGTGTTCGAAATCCCGACCGGTAACATTTAAGCGTGCGCGGTCAATACATTCATCGGTTTGTTAATGCGGTGACATAAATTCGCGGAATCGTACCCAAAAAAAGGTGAATTTGTTGAGATAACATCACATGTTTTCCTCTGGCGACTATGAACACGTTTTAGACTGCACTGCACGTTTTAGACCTCTTATAGGATTAATGTTTTATTATAATATGATTAATTGTTGGTTTTCTTATACGACTTATACGACAATGAAAAATTTATAAATATGGCCGATTATGGTTTTAGTCACTACGGTATCGGTTGTATTATAATGATATTGTAAATCGTTATCCGCGTATTCGAGAGACAGATATTTATGGTTCATGAATATCACGATGGTGAGAGAATCAATTTCAACTCATAATTTATTTGAGCTCATATACTTCAATCTTGGGTTTATCATAGACTCACTACATTAAAATTATACTTATAAGACTCACCTCATTATCCCCAGCGGTACATTTAAATTATGATACTGACTTGTAGTCTCGTATTGTCCGACTTTAAAGTACTTTGAGATTATGATATTAAGTGGCAATATCTTACTCTTAAAGAAGATTATAAGACTTCCATAGGTGGTGGCCAGAACCAGGTGTAACTTTTACGAGACGGTCTTGTCAGGGAGTTATACTTGGTCCACATTTTATATTAGTAAAAACGAGTTCCACAGTATGAACCGTGAGTTTCGTGGTAGATATAATTTATGCTGGGTCGAGATCAGAAGAGAAAATGTGAAATCAGAACTGATAGGAAGACGGCATTGGGTAAAAAGTAAAGGAGTTTGTCCCAAGTCACCACTGGTGTATTCGCAGGCAAAAGATAGTATCTGTCATTACAGTTTACTTGTTGTTGATGATTTGGAAAACCGGTTAGTGTCTCAGGCTTGCGGACATGCACTTGCTCCTCTGGAGCCTCAGGCGAGCACAATCACTAAAATCATTTGGACTGACAACGTGGCACAGCTGGTGTGTCTTCTAAGAAGAGGATAATGGGCCATTGCCCCTACAATGGCTACTCTCAAAGCGCCTTGTGGATTTATTAAATTGTCATCATTATATTTATCCTTATAACTCGCATCAATAGGTATGTACGTATGTGGTGTGTATGAAAGTGAAATATTTATCATTAAATTATGCACGTACGGCTGGACAGATTTGTAATAAAATTTTTCATAGGGCTATCTAGATTGTGTCATGGAATATAAGAAAAAAATAATTTGAATGATATGGGTAATTGACTTATAAACAGCAATGTCCAGGGGAGGGAAAATGAATATCGATGGAAATTAAAAAAGGAAAAACAGAGCCTTGACAGTGGAACTAAAATTGAAATCGAGAACAAGAGCGTGTATATCGTTTAACATAAAAGATGAAGGAATTCATTCTAAGTACACACAGGCGAAGAAAATGCGTGCAAATTTAGAGCATAAAATAGGACGATCATTACTAGTTTTTTAGACGCAGTGAAGCGAATTAGTAGTGGCTGGTTATTTAAATCAATACAGTAACTATAAAATTAAGCAAGTCAAAAAAGTGTGTGTTTAGAACCTGAATTTATTTGATGGAGGTTCAGGATTCTCATGTTTTGATTTTATAGATAAATAATTACTAGCAATTCCTGATCTATTACTGGAAGATTTTTAGCTTGGTTCAGCCTGTAGTTAGTTAAGTGTAACTAACTAGAGAGACCTTCCAGTTTTGCCTTCATTTATATATATTTAAGTGTAAAAGTGCACAAAGAGGATGACAATTTCCTTAGCATAAGGGGTAAAAGGGCGATGGTCTGTTTTACAAAAATGTCGCTTTCGATTCACATTCAGATTGAAAGAGCTTGTACAAACATTTATTTAGATCATACTTATACTAGCTTTCGCCCGAGGCTCCACCTGCGTGGACATCAAAAACATTCTTCATGATCGACCGATCACTGTCTCAATTCTGATTTCAATTGGATTTGAAATGGCAGTTTTCATTGTTTTTTTTTTATTTTGAAATATTATTATTGATAACATTTACTTTTCATTCTCTTCTTTGTCTAATCATAAATTTTTATAAAGGAAGTAAACTGTAAAAAAATTTTGAAATTTAGAAAATCATTAAAATATCGTAATATTTGATTTAACATTTATTAATATACAAAACAATATATACATATATATTAAATTAAAAAAAAAACAAAGAAAAATATGAGGCCTGCACTTTCGGATTTTACAAATTTTTTAATGCTAGAAGTATATTTTATAAGTTAGCCAGCTTAACTTGTTAACTAAAGCCTACTTAGCTATATAGTTTTCCTTTTAACTTTGTTACAGGTACTGCAATAATTTTTTGACAAATCAAAAAATAGTCATTTAACTCGGAGCACTTGATTCTAATAAAAATTGGCACTTTCAATCTTAATATTTCGCAAACGGATTCCTGAATCGAAAATATGTTTTCAAAGAGCTGCAATATTTTTGAATGAGGTACATGAAAATGATGGGATTGTCGAGAAAATAATTCATCCCCACTTTACATGGTACTACAAAAAATATTTTTAAAGATTTTATACTGCAACTTCGTGGGCGTGATTAATATGCATATCTATTACTGAATTACAAATTATAGTTTTCTAGTACTAAGAGTGTCTAAACTGAGCATCGGACAAACAGACAAAAGGAAGGACGCACAAACATGGCAACACTATAAGGGTTTCTTGATGATTACGAAATTCTAAAAAGAAACTGAATATTGCACAACACCCAAAAGCGTCGACCATTTCGACTTAGCCAAACAAAATAAAAAATATTGTCCTGATTGATTTCTTACGTACTACGTAAAAGACATACAGAGAAAAAAATCTTGTAATAAATATTAGTATGACACATCATAGAATTTATTTTTAACCGATGCCGACAAAATTTTAATACCGGTTACGGTTATGGGCACTTTTCACATTAATCATATCTTTTTCCTCAATCTCTTTAAAAGTGTGATAACATTTTATATTCTTTCACTATTATTTTTATATCGGCAGTCCTTTTGTTTGACTTGATTTTCTTTAATCCTAGTCCCTGTTGATAATATATTTTTATAATTTTATGGTATAATTTTAATTAGATAGTTTCTCAAAATGGCGTTAACCTTTCTGTGCAGTTTCGTGATTTTGACGATGTTTTATTTTTAATTTTTCTTTGATCGGTTCATGTATTCAAGATAAGGAACATATTTTGTGTCTCAAACTATTTAAAGTATCATGTTACTGAGATTTAGAATCTAACGCAATATAAATGCATTGGATAGGAATTTTATCAAAAATGTTAATCTTTGTAATGTAAAATAATATTTTTCTTTAATATCGTAAAGGAAGTTAGGTTGTTATTGTTATTAGCATTTGTCAGCGGCTCCGCCAGGGTCGACAAATTTTTTTGGATAGGATTTGCATAAAATCTGTTCTTATTAAGCGTTTACGTTCCGAAAAGAGTTTGCCGAAGTTAATCGGATTTATAGTTTTGTAGATCTTATGATGAGTCAGTCAGTCAGTCAGTCAGTCAGTCTGTCAGTATGTATGTATAATTTATATATAAATAGATAAACTATATCACTCACTCGTCACGAGATCTTTGAAACTATAGATCCATTTGACACCAAAATCGGTGTGACGATAGTTTGTATAAAGGTAGGGACTCACTAACAAACAATTTAAAAAAATATTTTTTAATTGTTTGGGTTCAATTTTGTATTAAACTTTTTTATGGCTATGACTACGACATTTGGGTTAATATTGTTTATATGAATTTTGAGTCACGTTTTTCACTATTTATTTAGTTAAACAATTAATCTAATTCTCAGAATTTATTAAAAATTTGCGCGGGAATATTAGCAAAATCGAGACTCAGAACTTCGAAAATGATTGAAAAAAATACCGGGGTCGAAATCAAGTGTCGGTTCGAAATTAGGATGAAGATCGTAACCGAGATCGATTTCTAGTAGTGCCGGAACTAAAATTGAAAGTGGTAACGAAATTGGAAGTGACAGCAAGATCCTTCCATCTAAAAGATGAGAGAAAGAGAACGTGTATACGTGTAACTATGTATACATAAGCGAAGCCGGGGTGGAAAGCAAGTGGTTAATAAAGAGTACTTCTGCGACGTATGAATTCAAATTTTTTCCAGTAAAAATTATTTTAATTGCATAGGTTATAATATAACACATTAAACGTGTCACGAAATAAAATGTGACATCTCCCCGTTTCACAAAATCATGTAGTTGGATTGATTCTGTGCTTTCATTTTATACTGACTAGTGTCATCGTTGTACAAGCATATCAATAGAACGATGGTCAAAGTGATGCCGCTGAAGATTATTATAGATACTCAGGTTTCAACTAAGTCAAGGCTTTTACACACGATGAACTTAGCGCCGTGTCATAAGCTTGGGATTTTTGTATGACTTGCTGACACGTCAGCATGTGGTTTATGGTGCTAAGGTGTTTTCGGACACCGGTTTGGGTGGCTGGAAGTCGTCGAATATACGAATAAGGTGGTTAGCAATAATCTTCGAAAGCATCTTATGTATTCGAGAACGTGAACGGCTGTATTCTTTAGCAATGTGTTATATGTTTGAAGTGAAAAAATATCTTAGACGCGCTGAAAATTTTTATGTTGTGGGTCTTGAATGAGGTCGAGCCGTCACGCTCGACTACGTAACGCTAGTTCGGGTAAAGTCGGCTCGGTTCGACTAAGGGAACGAGAGAGATATAGTCAATGCGTCACTGATGTACTCAATTGGCGAGCGTTACAGGAGAGAGCATGACGCATCAGTCGCATTCAGTATTGACATAAACAGGGTATTTGCCGAGCCAACACGCTTTATTTTATATGTTATTTAACATTACATGCATGTGTATATATGTAAATATGACAACATTTATTGTGTGTTTATGAAACATTATCTATCGTCATAAGAAATAGTATGGTTAAAATCACAAGACAGACACTCGCTGTGTATTATTAGTAAGAAAACAATAGCGATATAATATAAATAGCGAAAATATTTCGCGCTCAGATAAATCATAGCATTTCTTAAATGATATGAATGACTTAGAAATTAATCAGGATATGTGATTCTTCTTTTAAGCAAGAAATTAAATGTGTCTATTGGGCGGGCGCAGGATGCGATTAAACCTTGAAGTTTAACCAGCTCACATTCTAGTATTTGGCACCTACCAATGCTTCTCTCTTACTCATACCATCTTCCTTCCAAGCTTTCGAAAATTTATTTATCTATACCAAAGCAGGATCTGCTATTCTCAAACGAAACCTCCATACATTGCCAATGATTTTGAACGGAGATTTCAATGTTGATTTTTAAAAAGGTACGTTAAAGTCGTTAATGTTTTTGTTTAATTGATATTAAATTGGATTATGTCGTATGATCCAAATAAAAGCACAACAAAATATGGAAAAACGATTGACAAATTTTTTTTAGGTGTTTAGCAAATCTTCAATCAAAATTATTCATTTTATATTTAGTTACTAAGAACCTTATTGTTTTTATTTTTAGAGTATGATACAAATGTTGATCAGTCAGAGCAAAATTTACCAGAGCAATTTATACACAACTGTAATTTTATTTATTATAAACGTTAATACTTTATGAATATAGAACAAAAAAAAAATGTTGTGTTTCATATTATTAATCTCGCATTCACAGTTTTCATTTCTGTCGTGTGATCTAAGCACACACTGATTTTTTTAAGAACAGCACAACCGCGCCCCCTCTTAACGTTTCAGGCATTTACATTTTTTCGCGGTTTTAAGTTTTCCGGTTAGTCGATAGTGATTTGATATTTTAACAAAGTTCAACCTGATATAACGATTTGTTTTTGGTTAATCTGATAGTGCGGGCGCGCGAAGCCGGAAGCAAAATTTTGTTCTTAATAAATTTATTCTATTTACATATTTTTTTTTATGTAGATGTCAAACCGCAAGGCGGAATGTTAAAAATGAAGCAATAAAATGCTTTTAAAATCAGAAGGATATTCGAATTTGCATATAATTTACCTGTTCGAGACTTAATCTTCAAAGAGAAGGCATTTGTCTGACGTAGTAAATTAATTTATTACTCGAAAATCAACTCATAAATTATAATGTTGTTTTGAATTTCTTGGAAATTCAAATTAATCCAATAAAAATCTGATGTAATATGATATTGTGTTTTGGCTTAGTAAATATATTAACACCAATTTTTATATGTTTATCAAATTTTCAGTTATTCCAATAATAAATAGATAATTAATGAACAATTCTTCTATATTTACAAATATAGAAATTTATACATCGGTGATTCGGAAACGAAAAGAGATTTTTGCTTTATAAAGAATCGCTTTTCAAGTTTGTCCGTGTATGTGTCGTTCCTGGGAAGCGAGATATAACAAAAATAAACATCACTTGATTTATCAACATCTCGTAGATTTACAACGTTGCTATGTTATTCGTTCTCAACGAATAACACTACACGACATAGACTACTATTTCAAATTCAAAATATATTTATTTTATAGGTTACAAAATAACACTCGAAATACGTCATAATTTTTTGCGAGTTTACATTTTACTGCTCGTTTGAAAGACAGTTTTCCCTCAAGAAAAACGAGCAAGGAACTTAAGAGTAGTTGACATAACGGAGAGTCCATAAACTACTATTATCCTATTTTGACCCTTTTGGAATCCCTTTCTCCCTTCGTGTAGCCTAACGTAGCCTTTAATATGAGCCCCTGCCCGCCGGATGCAACGTAGTTTTTTTCACACACATGTATCACACTGTAAGAAATACTCTTATTAATATATATAAGAAAATAACGTATAAAAATAAATAAATTTTTGACTTATATTGCCAATTGTTTCCTTTGCACCAAATAAAATAAAATGTATAAATAAAATTACTTAGACTCTTTCTTTCTTTTTACGTAGGTCAGTGTTGCTATCGAAGTAATTCTCTTTCGCCTCTAGCCAAGCTAGGTGGTTTATGTACGCTATCTAACCTAGTAATACACAAATTAAAATTTTCATGTTAATCCAGGTTTATGGTCAGTTCACTGAATTCCATCAACACCTGTTTAGTCGTTTTAGTACTAAACAATGAGAGACAAAAAAATACGCACTAACGCTTACACATTTTCAGTTTTTTTTATTATCGCTGAGCCTTTTGTCTGTTAGTATGAATATAATGCGTAAATAATTACGTGCAGGGTTCTTATGAACTATATTTAAATTTCTTTTCTACGTAGTCTGTTTTTTATTTTGCTTTTCTAATTCAATGTTATGTGTAAAATTTCCAACGCTCTTATAATACATAATATGCTTAAAATTTGAAAATTTGAATAGTGTTTCATATTGTAAATCTATACATCTAAATATACACATTTTTTCTCACTTTCCCACTTTTAGGATATAATTTATATTATTGTATAAATCTGTAGCGTCTGACTCTACATTCTAGTTTTTTTTTTCAATTCCATTATAGATATTCGTTTTATGACTAACTGACCCCAAATCTACCAATTTTAAAATTTATGTCTGTCTATCTGTCTGCCTATATGTCTTTTTATAACTCAAAAGCGACTTGACCGATCCTGATGACAATGGGTGTACTGTAAGAACATGTGATTAAGTACGTGATAGGCAAATGTATATTTGTCTGTCTATACGTGTGTTCTTTTACAACTTAAGAATGGGTTGACCGATCTAGATGAAAATTGCTGTTGAGTCAAAACATGTGATTGCGAAAAGTATAGGCTTTATTTCTCTGTCTGTATGTTATTTTACAATGTGAGAACAGTTTCACAGATCGTAATGAAAACTTGTGTTCAGTTAGAACATGTGATTCTGTAAATAATAGGGTATTACCTGCCTGTTTGTCTATCTGTTTTGTATGTTTGTTTTTTTATATACCTTAAGAATGGTTTCAGTGATTGTATTGAAAATTGATGTACATTAAGAGCAAATTATGGGTCACGATCTGTTTTTCTGTATGTTCTTTTATTTACTTAAGAACGGTTTAACCGATCTTAATGAAAATTAGTGCACAGTTAGAACCTATGATTGCGAAAATTATTTCCGTACACCGTATGATAACTATAAAAAATCAATCACTATATTTTAATTCCTTAGTAGTCATATCAATTTAGTTTTATGTAGTTGAGTGATGTATATATATTGGCAATTTATCGGAGTTAAAAAGAGTTAAATTTGGCATGAAACTTTTCATGGAGCGAGGTACGATTTTGAAAAGTGGTGAGATGCGTTTCTGACATTGGGTTGGGACGAGCGGCCTTGCATAGCGTATAGTAATGACGTGTATTTTGCTGAAGTTGTCTGCCTACTTTTATTATTGAACCGAACTACTAAGTCACTGTTAAAAATTACTTCATTAACAAGAAACTATTTGGGTACTGTAGACTATCAACATTTCGAATTGGCTTCATTTGCAAAATTTGTGTCATTATAGATTATAATGTTTTTTGCTCATAGAATGCAACACTATCGTCAAATAATATAGCATAAATTTTATTTTGATACTAGAATTTGCTCCGGCTTCGTTAAATTGGAACTGCGACGTGTAAAGGAAATTTTAAACTGCAAACCGGATGAGGAGCAGAATCGAGAGCAGAGACCGGTAGGGTTTGGAACCGAAAACGAAAATCAAAACCGCAATCGGCCGCGGCACCAAAATTACAATCAAGATAGTGGGTGGCCACTCCCCCTCTTCCGATTCTGGAATCGGAAGAAGGGGATAACAGAATTGAAAGCGGGACCGAGATCGAAAATGGGATCAGAATCGGAACCTACTTAAATCGGGACTAGGTTTAGACTAATTTCGGAATAAACACTCTGGGGGTTATTTAGAAACGTTGATAGAGTTCATTCCAATGGTTTTTAGAATTTGTGTCTGTGTGTCTGTTTGCCATTGTACGCGAACTCCGCAAAAACTATTGAAGAGAATTTGATAAAATTTCGTATGTTAATAGACTATACCTCGGTGTAACATATAGGATGCTTTTTACCCGATTCGTTGCTATTTTTTTTTACATTACCTAGAAGTTTTGAACAATCGGAATCTAGATAGACACTATGATTGGAATCAAAATCAAGAACAATATCAGGATCAAGATTGACAGTATGATGTACTGCATTCATTATAATGTAGTGAATATAAAAGGTGCAGAAGCTCTATATACGTTCGCGTGGACGGAATTGTAGGCGAAAGCTACTAATTTCATAAATGTACAAGATTTGCTTGGATAAACATTACGCGCCAGCGGTTGGAGGACATGTAATTTAATTTTGCACAGAGCTAAATTATGTCTAATAAAATATATGGGATAACTTTAATTTAAAAACAATCGTAAAACCAAAAGGAAACACAGTGATTTCTTATCGCTACCGTTAGCGATTCTAAGGTCGAACGAAGAACGGCATCGCGACCGCTGTTGAAACTGAAAACCCGACCGGCGCCAGCGCCAGACTGGACGGCGGAACCTTAATTCATAGTGCGGACGGAACCTTGACTGATATTAGAAATGGCAGCGAGAGCGGCTGATATAAAAAATGGAGGAAGCATGCGCACGCGAGCGAAATCGAGGGCGTATTTGAATCATAAGAAAATTACAAATATTGTTAAATTGTGATTTACGCTCAGAGAAGCGGGCTAGTAAGTGATAGTGTCTTGTATATCGGTGAAGCTACCCGAGTGATAAATAAAGGTATCCGATTACGAATTTTTCAACGACACTGCTCGTTTTATTTTTAGTCACATTATTCGCGTTCCTTTGCCTTCATATTAAGTATATCGTTTACGGGATAAAATACTTGTTATGCCCTGTTCGTTAAGGGCTTTACATAAATAGCTTCATCTAGAACCGTTTTTAAGAGCGGTAGAACTGTGCCTGAAACACAAAAACAGGTTGGTTCGACCTATGAAGTACCACATTCTTACAGCATACAGACGTGAAGTAACAGCTTCCGTAGTTCGTTTCGTCTTATGAGCGAGAGTTCCGGTGGCTTACTTCCCTTTCCATCATTCTGCTTCCCCTCCGTCAACCGATGATTCAGTCAGTTATCCTTTTTTTATTCAAGAGATCGACAGCACGTTGGTGACCCCTCTGGCGTTGTGAGCGCCGTAGACGGCGGTGACCACTCACCGTCGAAAATACTATGCAACATAAAAAGGCAATACAAAAATTTTGAAAAACTCCGTTTACATATGTCGAAACTGTTTAAAAAATTGTTGAATTTTTTCAACGTTTTCATAGACTCTAATTTAAAACCTCACTTCATTTCGTTGTACGTACATCGACATTATAGTTATTTCTTAAATGGTTATTAATTTATTTTGCGTGAGTATGCAATAAAAAATATAATTACAGTATAGAAACTATGCTTACGTCGAGTAGCGTCTTACATGACGGCATTTCACAAGGCAGAATCGGTTCCGGCATTACAAGCCGCTCAGGGTTACTTGGCAAGTCAACACTAGTACGGCTAACGGGTTTTAAACAATAACAATAATTAATATAAATAAGAAAATGTAAACCCATTGTGATATTGCTTAGGTAAATAACATTGCTTAAGGCTGTTTATTTATTTATTGGAATCATTACGGACAGGAAATAACAAGATTACGCTTTTTGATTAATTAAAATGTGTAATTTATTTTTTGGTAGAAACATTGTTATAATGAAATGAAACTAAACTAAATTTATTTATATGTTTCTTTTACATAAATATGTATTTTCCAAATACATTTTAGACCAATATTTCAATCAATAATTATAAACAAAATATTTTTTTTCCAATTTCAAGCTTAATTAGATATTATTGCAAATTAAGGCCACTTAACAAAATATAGCTTAATTTCGGTTATTTTCATTTGAATAGATTATACAAAAATTACAACATTATATTACAATAATGTGTAAAACATTAAAAGAATGGTTTATACATACAAACTGGTTAATTTAAATGAAATTTGTATACGTGTATTATAAATTATATGAAAATAGTTCTCAAGATGGGTTTACTCATCAATATAATATTTTGTTAATAGTTAATTGACAGACGGTTTGTATCATTAATAAAAAATATTGTCCTTTTACGGCCTTGTGGCTTAAGAGTCTGTTACACACGTCATTAAATCACATACATAATACAACATTTCATTGTAATCTCATAATAATTTATAGAATTGAAAACAGCAAAGTTATGTACTAAAAATATTATTGTCTCACAAAGACAAACCTCGTATTTATTGAATGTTGAATTTCCAAATAGGAGTCAAATCGATACGATTTGTGGTAATATATTAATTATACAAAAGTTCACATCAGCGTTACATTGCATAATACATAAAATGCACAATTTTTAAACATAACAAAGGTTTCAATAATGCTGTAACTTAAATAGAACTTCAAACGATGTGGTATAGGTACACTAATTAAGTCAGTCAGATTTCAGGTTAGTTTGTTCATACGGTGTGATGAAGGAAAAGAAAGAGAATACAGTGGAATCTCAATAACTCGAACCTCGTTAAGTCGAAATCCTCAGTAAGTCGAAAAAAATCGCCACTCCCTTCCGATGAACCCCTAAATACGCGGTATCTCGAATTATTTAGACTTTGTAACTCGAACGAAATGTTATTTCCCTACGAAATATTGATAATACATATTTATACTCTATAACTCGCATTTCAAAAAGGAGACTCCATAAGTCGTAGTTGGTAAAATATAAAGACGTCTTACTTGGAATTCCCCGAAATAATAGCAATAAATTCCAAAATGAATGTTCGAGTTCGGGGCTTCTAATCTATTGTTTTTGTTTTGTACACGTGCAATGAATGAATACATTCATGTAACTTTCTAAGTAACACAGCTGTGAACGTTACGTTTGTTCCTTGTCGACACAGTCATATGTATCTCGAAGTTCTTGTTAAGTCGAAAACTCGTTAACTCGATTTTTTTTGCATTTCCCTTGACATTCGAGTTATTGAGATTCCACTGTATTACAAGGTTGAAAGTTCAGAAGGCGTAACGCCTTATGTAGTTAAATCGTTTTGGTTTTACTAAAATCAATGTAATCAGTTCATTTGTCAGGCGTTATAGATGTGGTTTATTTTTTAATAGGGAGAATGTTTTGAAGGTTCCGTTCTCAAATAGTTAAATGGAACCTTTACGAGGAGTCGTTGACTGTTAGTGTGTCTGTCTGTGTGTTATAACTCTTTTTTCAGTGATTTTCATTGTTATTGACTCGAAATTCGGCACAGTAAAACTCATTCATCCCATATTTATTTATGATGGAAAATGTTCTTATTTTTTTTTAATTATAAAATTATGAATTATACATCATTTTTTGGATCCAATTTTTGTTTCGTAAATGACTGAAAATTTAATTTAAAAGGATAAAATTAAAAAATAAAGGAATCTAGTAGATTAAGTACAATTCATTTTTCTAAATTGTAATTTTTTTATGTAACAACAGATTTCATTCAAGATGTTGATTAATTATTTTCAGTCACATTCAAATTAATTTAAAATTTACAAATAACTTAGGACAATAAATAATGCATTATAATTACACAAAATGATATCCATTGATTCTTATCCATTTTCCTAATCACTTGTTCATTTTTGACGTTGTAATTCTTCCTCGATTGGTCCGACGATCTGGATAATCGCTTCAATTTTTTGAATTGAAATCCATCAACGCACTGACAAATTGAAATCAGATTTCTTATTTCCTCGTTGTAAGTAATTAACACGACTTTAAATATAAAATTCTAGTGGCGCAAAATCCAGTGAACACGAGCCACTCGTGCTAAATCAAATAAAATATCTTTACAATAAAATTCTAGATAGTTATCATAGCTCTAAAAACACATTTTTATTATGAATCAAACTTATTAAAAAAATCATGCTCTAAAAAGTTATGTGAGTTTAGCAAAAGTGTGGTTAAGAGTAGTTCTTCCATTGTTAGTCACCATTCCATTTCATTTCCACCAAAGGTGCAATTGCTTAAAAGATATGTAAACGTAGATTTTTTGAATGAAAAAACATAAGTTTTAAAAGAGTGAGATTTTTTTTTTGAGAAACTTCAAAATAGCTAATAATTTACGATGTTTTACGCCTGCAATACGGTAAAAATCAAAATTCATAATGGCACCCACTAGACACCATATTGGCACTAAGAAGAAAAAAAAAACATTGAATGCCATCTATTAATCTAGTTGTTTACAATCATGTTTAGGTTTCTTATATACAGTTACGAATTTTAAACACTCATTTTGAATATATAAGATTCTAAATTTTTTTTGATTATATCTTTTTCATTTTTGAAAAACGAGTCCTAAAAATTGACAAAATCTAATAAAAGCGTTCCCCAAGAAACTTTCAAATTTAAATTTGTTAACACAAAAATTCATCTCAAATATTTCAGTGCTTAAGTTTTAAGCTTACAAAGTATAACTTAAGCAGTCGACGCATATATTGCATGCAACAAAAAACAAAATACGTTTAACAAATACGAAAGGAATCGGAGAACATTTTTCCTTTCACTTAACGACAGAGACGACACGATAAGCGTTACTTGTTTATCAGTACCCGGTCCTATGTTTTAGCAATAAATAATTACGTAGAGAAATTAAGAACCAGTACAAAGAGTATCGGATCTCCCGATCCTCGAGTAATTTGCATATTTAATTATTGGCAACACTGGTCGCGACCCGACGTTCGGTATTGCAAACACGTCTCATTAATTTTAGGGAGCGGGAAACAAAGTGAATTAATTACTCGCCTACCTGTGAAATATAATCCTGCTACATTTTTTTTAAGAGATCGCTATGGATACGGCATATTTTTATTATTTAGTTATTATTAGTATTATTTAGTAACATTGACGTAAGGTCACGAACTGTAGCGATTCTATATTACGATTGGGCCCAAATTTACTATGAGGTGTCCATACTGTTAAGGTAGTAAGTGTGTTTTTTCCGGTATCAATTCAAAATATACGTCAATTAACATTTTGACGAATACACATTTTGAAAGTTCAAATCACGTTTTTTCTAATGGCATATTGTACGGTGCACAAAAAAAAAAATTTAAAACGTTTACATATATTCATGTTAATGTAAAATCTGTAATTTTTTCACCATTAAGAAGTATCCTCTGATATTTTTATGGCCATGTAAGGTTTTTGAAAGTCGATTGCAACGGCGTTTATTTAAAAAAAAAAAGATAGAGATGAGAGACTACTCAAGTGTACGGAACCATAGACAATAACATATCATAAACGGTTATCTCTGAGTCGGTTCACAGAACGTTTAAATAAAAGAATGATTATTAAATTAAAGTGTAATAACTGTTTTTTTTTTAAATTCACGAGGCGATTTTCTTAAACTTTTTAGTGCGTTTACATCACAGAATTAGTATACATGTTTACAAAGCTTAGGTCACAATACTTGACACAGCACAGCATTGACCACATCTATATGTCCCGTGAGCAAAATCTCGTTTAACGCCCAAGTGGATACATTTGATAAATTACTGACGTCATTGGTCGTCTTTTCAAAATCTCAGGCACTTATTACAGCCGTTGTATTGTAGTAGTACAATTGGATATACGCAAAGAGATTTGAATAATATAGGAAGAACATTAACGATGTTTCTACCTAAAGACTATGAGCCTGCACGTCGCTAATCGTAACCTAGTTATGCTCAGACGCATCGAATTAGATTGGATGAATTTTTATTTATAGGTAAAATATTGTAAATTATGATTTCGGTCGTATTTTGCTCTATATTTCAATACGAAAATACCAAAATTTAAATTGGATTCATAATAAAGTATCACGTCACAAACTGCACTTTGGCAAAAAGTGGAGTGGCTGTAAATACCTCTGACCTGTCCCAGCCACAAAATATAATAAGCTTTTATAAACATATGAAGTGCTTATGTTTCTAGAAAGAACTACTTTCCGACTTTGATTTTGTACTCATTTCATTCAGAGGTAATTACTTAACCCGTGACCCAATTAACCTATCGATCTAAGTTCTACTATTGTATGATTTTTTTTTTACCATTTTTCAAATCGATAATACTTTTAGTATTGACAATAAAATAATATCATTATTTACGCATAAAAAAAATAAAATAATAGTCCTATATTACCAGGTTTTATTCGGATGGTAGCCTTCGCTCCCAAGTAACATATTAAAGCATCGATTTATATGAAGCGGTAGACGGCTCCGCGGGCCCTTTCTGATTGCGTCGGCGTCGAAGAGGAATGATTGGTCCATACGTGACCCACAGGCTAATGGCTCCGAGTAATCCGCCCTCGCCGCGACGTCAGATTATATCACGTCACGTGGCTGTATCGCCGTTAGCAGACAATAGCGGAACTAGTATTCAAACGAATTCAAAATGTTTTTATTTCACAGGTAATTATAATGTAACACTCGAAATATATTAAATCGTCATAGATTTGTGAATTCGCACTTTGCCACTCGGCCCGAAGCCAGTTTTTGCCTTGAGAAGAATTAGCGAGAAACTTGAGAGTAGATCCTTTCAAATTTTTCTATACACGTTCGCAATCTATACATATATAATGAAAATAGGTGGTCTTTGTTCGCCAATCACGTAAAAACTACTAGACGTATAGACATGGGACTGGGACCATTCGATGCGGGATGATTTGTAGATGGTTCTAGGCTACTCATTTTTCGAATTCCGTAAATCTTTCGCCATTTTATTTATAATAAAAATTACCCAGCGAAGCGGGCGGGACAGCTAGTCAAATATAAAACTATTGTAGAAACAACTGAAAGATCTTTAATTTACCTGGTTTCAGCTCTCAGGATATAGAGAGTGAGTTTCGGACGAGAACGACATATATTCGACTCCAGGCCCGACACTTTGTCTGTCCATTTATTTTTGTCACTTCCACCATCAAGTTATAGTGGAGTCAGAAACATAGTGAAATTTCTCCATGAAATTAAATTTGAACAAGACTGGTAGAAGTTTGCTTCGTTCGTATTCTTACTCCGTTGTTCGACCGTCGCAAAGCTTTGTTCTCGATGTCCCTCTTCTTTGTCATTGGTATTATATAATATATTATATCGATGAACCTATGAGTATTCTTATAATATTCTTTACATTATAAGATTGACATCAAGAAGCTTGGAACATTTCGCGCTGGCTCGGAGCATGTTAAAGGCCGTTAGTGTTGTCATCACATTGGTGAGTCCGGGAACGACGGTGTGGCGTTTTCTTTGGGCATGGAGTGAGTGATTTCAATCTATTTTAGTATATTAAAAAGGAAAATGAGCATAGAACCATCGGAGAGTAGATGGTCACCGCCGCCCATGGACCCCCGCAATCTCAGGGGAGTCACTGCGTCGACTGTTTGACCGATGCGATGCTAGCTTTTTAGAAAAGATTTTTTTAAGACTATGTTTTCGTAGATGATTGAAAATTGCATTTTAAATTACCAGGGAAATGAGCAGAGAAAAACAACGAGAACATAGACCGATTGTCCTTTTCTAGTAAGGTGACCATATTTTTCTCTTCGGAAGAAACGTTCGATAAACATTTATTTACAATAGGAGCTTAAATGTGTTCTCAATAAATAGGCTAAGTTTCAAGGATAGATATTAAGTACAAGCAGATAGAGGGACTTAAAACTTCTTCCATATGATTTTTGTAAAAAAAGAGTGGCTCACAGGCGGCTTGGGGTAGAATCATGTCGTGGTCAATTAAGCTGCAGCACGAAAATGGTTCGGCTTCATTTGTGAGATACCAAACGCTCATAGAATACATACGTGAAGTAGCAGCATCCGCTGTTCAATTTCGTCCAGCGATTGAGAGTTCCGGTGGCCGATTTGTCCTTCAATCATCCTATTCATCTCTTCATCAGCACATTCTCCCCTCCACTAGTCCACTTGCACCTCCATTCGATATCCTATTCTTATCCAAGAGGCCGACATAGATTTTTCCAGCATATTATCGTATGTTTTATTATTATAATATATATATATATTTTAACTTTAATTATCACTGTTAACGGTGAAGACAGCTCTATATAACAAGCTTACTTCCCGATTTTCATATCTATAAGACATATACGTATGTAAAATATATACCGACCACGCGCATAATACTTGTATAGGCAACGCGAGCGACCGCTTCTAGATTTATGCCCGCGCTAATCTAACCCTCACGAAATTAATAGCTGCTGGCTAGCGGGGTAAGTGAAATTTTTATATGATATATTACGCTGTTCTGCTATTATTATGGGGGATCGTAGATTTTAGAAAATATATCTCAGAAAATCTAGAAGTATTCGTTGCTTAGAAAATATGGATATTTTTTTGAAATAAAAAACTGTAGGCATGAAATGGGAGTAGTATGCTGACAGCAAGCCTTTTCTGTTACTATTAAAAAATGGTTATCGACTTTAGAAATTTATTTCTTCGAAAATGTACAACGTCAGTTTGTAAAAGTTACGTAAAGAGGGATAGCACGCTTACGGAACCAGTAATTAAATTTTTTTTATAACTTACTATAAGATTCTTTTTTTATTAAAAAAGAAGTTTAAGTTAATAAATTTTTATTAACCTAAAAGGTATGTAAGTAATTATATTTCATATTGCCAATTATACAGAGAGGGCACCAGTAACCATTGATGCTAAGTCATGGTTTCATATAAATATTAAATTTTTTGCTACGAATTAAACATACGTTTTAAATTCCATTTTGCAAAAGCAGCAAAGAATTTTTGAATGCCCGCAGTTCCTTCCACTTTTATTATTCTAATAATTCGACTATTTTAATATATATATAGTCAATAATATAAAATAGTCGAATTATTAGAATAATAAATGTGGAAGGAACTGTGGGTATATATATACGATATTGCATGCATTAACATTTAATCAACAATTAATATAATATTTAGTTAACAAATATATCACTGTCAGTTATCCGTCCCATCACAGCCGGAAGTAGCGACAGTGGCTGTTTTGTTAACAAACTTACTTATCATCCACGCCTAGGTCTTAAGATAACTGACGTCTAGAACCATTAGGTGCGTCATGCCAGAAATTTCTGCATGCGAAAGCTTAACTATCCCGCGGCACGTCGCGACCCCTGTTAGCGAACTACGTAACTTGGAATGTCGTCTGTGAGAAAGAAAAGCTATTTCGCTTTAGTCACGTATTGTGTACAAGTCTACTTTCTTGTTATGGATATTGTTTGGCTCGTCGTATGTACACCCGGAGCGGCAATAGAATGCGATAGTTTGATGACGGCAGAGCGAAGAAACATCGAGTGCTATATTTTCACAATCACATCGTTAATTAATTTTACAAATTAAACCATTATCCGTTATTAATTTTATGCATTGCTTAAGTAGAAAAACGGCGTAACAAGTGTAAGAATCAAAACAAAGCATATACCTTCGTCACTTCGTATGTTTTGAAAAACGAGGAAGTGTTTATTGACATTTTTCAAAGTACACTCTATTAGGGTCTTGCCATTTATCTTATGATAATGAAGCACTGGCATTATTCCAAGTACTTAATAATTCCTCTTCAGTTGCAAATGTTCGCCCTTTTATTTTTTATGAAAGGGACAGTCCAAATTAGCACAGTGCCATGCCAAGGCTATAGACAGGATGATCTAATAGTGTAAATATCGATTGGGTCAAAAACTCCTGAGTTAAGCTTGCCCAATGTACCAGCGCGTTGCCGTTGTAGAAGTGCCAAGTCCTGAGATGTGACTTTGGACGCAATCCTTTCAGCTCATAACTTGAGATAAACAAATACGCGTGTGTACCAAGCCGCGGTGTCGTTCTTTTACAAATCCAATACCACCCTTTTTATAAGACCTCTTTCAGCAAACAAAATTACCCTCTTTCCTTTTTTAACTAATTTTTGTTGTTTAGTCATAATCGGTGCTGGTTCATCTTCAAACATATAGATCTCTCATTCAAAAGTATGGAGTTTTGAATGAGATTCACTGGGAAAGTCGAAACAATATAACCAGGTTTCGTCGCCTGTGACAGTTGAATCAACATCCTTTGAACAGCCGAAGTCATATCTCTTTAAGTTTCAT
Source organism: Eumeta japonica (assembly GCA_005406025.1). Taxonomy (NCBI): domain Eukaryota; kingdom Metazoa; phylum Arthropoda; class Insecta; order Lepidoptera; family Psychidae; genus Eumeta; species Eumeta japonica. The sequence goes on from BGZK01000335.1 coordinate 262,458, forward strand.
TTACACCAATTGACAAGCGTTGCTATTTGACTTTCATTAAGGGAATGGGGAATAAATACATAAAGAACATAAATTTCTTATTTTTAAATCATAGTATAAAATTGAATTTGAAGAGGATGCACTAATACACAGAATCTCTTGAATTTGACTATAAGTAACTAGCTTTTGCCCGCTGCTCCGCCCGCGTGGACTACGATATTTAGACCGTTTTAGAAGCGTTCGTGGCGTTTATTCATATTTTTCCCACACGATCATTTTAAATGACCTCTCTATTATTTAGAGATTAAACTGGTTGGTTGTGTAGAACTTATCTGGTTCTACACAACCAACAGTTTCATAACAATCAGTTCAACGATACTGAAGTCGGTACATTGCACGTCAATGGGGATAGCATAATCATTTTCCCCGTAAAAAATATATATACATAATGATTTTCATGATAATCGGTTGAAGGAAGGAAAAGTCGATACAGCGGAGCTCCGCCTGGTGGCGAGCTACGTCAATGGGGATAGCATAAAAACCTTCTCCGTGAAAAAAATACATATACATACCAATTTTCATAACGATCGGTCAAATAGTTTCTGAGCCTATCGATTTCATAATATACACATCCTTCTTTATATATATACTTATATAGGATATAGAAGATAGATTCGACGGTCAGTTATAATCAGTTTTTTAAATGCGGCATTTTTTTTGAGTTCTTTCTCGTCCCTGGGTGGCCTGGTTCTTCATCATCATCTAAATTGAAAGTTCCTTAATATATATTGTAGTAGGAGTAGGTGACATAGGAGGTATCCAACCTCCCTGCTTGCATATGAGGGTTTGCGGGTTCGTGTTCAGTTTCAAATTAGAATAGAATAAAACATTCGATCCGAGCTCGCAGAATAACAATTGAGTAGAACTAGAGGGAAGTACAGAGAAAGGGGACGAGGGCTGATGCCCGAGTTTACAAGTTTTATAGTGACAAAGAGTGAATTGTTATAATAATTTAATAAGTAAAAGTTTAGAAATAATAGAAGGGAAGATTGAAGAACTGATCAATAAACCTATCGATCTCGAAGGAAAATACTCTTTAATTTCGAATACTAGAATCTTTGGTCTTCTTAAGAGACTTACCTCTCGTCGAGTTAAACAATAAAGGCTCAACAATATACATAATGATTTTCATGATAACCGGTTGAAGGAAGGAAAAGTCGATACAGCGGAGCTCCGCCTGGTGGCGAGCTACGTTAATGGGAATAGCATAAAAACCTTCTCCGTGAAAAAATACATATACTTACCAATTTTCATAATGATCGGTCAAATAGTTTTTGAGTCTATCGATTTCATAATATACACAACCTTCTTTATATATATCGATATAGAAGATAGATTCAACAGTCAGTTATGATCAGTTTTTTAAATGCGGCATTTTTTTTGAGTCCTTTCTCGTCCCTGGATGGCCTGGTTCTTCATCATCATCTAAATTGAAAGTTCCTTGTTGAAATACTTCATATCAATGGAAGATGGTAGAAGCAGAAAAGAACTTATCACCTAAAGTTTCAGACAATTCGTCATGACACTCTTGCTATGATAAACCGTTTAAAGTTGTAGTAGAATATCATTCGGTAATCGCGGTTACTACGGAAAACCATTTTTAACAACTCTCCATTAATCACGTAACGAATAGATTGGACACGGAATTAAGCCGTTTGAACTTGTTAGCCTCTATACATATTGATGCGGTCAATCAAACAAGCCCAAAACTTGCCAGGTTTCATATATTGCAAGTCTTATGGAGCAAACTATTACTATTCTGCGTTTGGGCACTAGTATAAATCTGTATTTTACAATTATATATCAGTTGCATTTCAGTCGGTTTATAACCAAATTGATTTGTAATATGCTTAAAGTGTTATAGTTCATGTACAATTTTTTTCTATTTTGAAATGTAAAATCACATTAAAATTAGGTCAATACATCAAAACATAACGATTGTCAGTCGACTAAAGTAACAAAACAGTTTTGTATTCTTCTAGAAGTTTAGTGAGGCGTCATTTTATTGAAATTTGACTTTTCGTCATCATCTGTAATATGAACTTTAGTATTAGGACCAATATAAAGTTCACCACATGACCTAAAACTATCATGTTTCTCTGGGGAAATTCTAAATTATATTCCTTTATTGACATGGACTTTCGCTCATCAAAAATAAAGTATTTCTGGCAGTTTTTATTCCATACCTAATTCTATACCATAATAAGACCGATAGAATGTAAGAAAGAATATATGGAACTTAGTTAAACAAAAAAATGATGCTGTCTCCACTGTCAGGAACAAAATTTATTCTACACATGTATTTTTATTTCACAAGCCCACAGAAGAAATTGAACTGCTATTTATAAAGAATTTTAATAAGTATTTCATCCATTTGGATATCACTAAGTTAATATGAATTGATATATAATACATTATATTATCGTGAATATCCGAACTTGTAAGGTAAATGTTAAAAATAAAGTAAGGAAAAATTGAAAGATGATAAAGACAACATAAATGAAAAATTGTAATCAGAATTTTCATTAAAATTATTGAATTAGTGTACTTTTACACTTTTTCTGTACATTAGGTAGGGAAAAAAGTGTTTTTTTGTATCTTATAAGTAAAAAATTGCAGCCAATCTTTTTAGTTGTGTCGTTTGTATCCACCTAGTTTTGACACCATTAAATAGATGACATTTTAAAAAAAGATAATTAAAAAGAAAACAATGTGTCCCGCCATTTCTCTATTGTTTTTCTGTCCACTAAAATGAGTGAATCTAACGTAGAAATTCGATAAATTTTGAAGTTTTATTACAGAAAAAGGGCAAACAATATTTTTTCTGCTATCAATCATGTAACGCATTTGAATGAAGTCATTCTCAAAAATTGCACTCGTCGGACGGACAGATGAGACAGGTCATAAGGCAAGGGAATTTTTTAACGCAAGCTCTGTACATGCGGGTGAAGTTACTAACGCCGATGCTATATGCATGTATATATATAAAGTTGCCAAGCTTTTGGGTACACGAAAACTCGTATAAAAATAATCTGGCACGTACCGCAGTAACCCTTGCCGGGCGAAGTTGGGCTTAAGTTTGGTCACGTAGGGCCGGGCCACTCGGGAAATATATTTCGATGGCTCGCCGCACACATACACGTTTTTGTTAATATTATAAAGGTTCGATTATCGATCCCTGATTTATTTGTAGGGGGATTGGGGAGCGGGACAGGGTCGGCGCGGGAGGTTTCTGAGCGATGTCTTCAATTGGCCGAGTAGATTTTCATGTTTCGTTTGGGGATTCGGGATGATTATTTATATTTATATATAGATTCAGATAAAAATAAAAAAAAACATATTCATATTTTTTATTTACATATAAATATGACGGTAAAAGTCATAAATATTTCGTGTGGAAGAATCGAAAGTGGTCGAGCATCGATTCGATCTCTAACCGTAAGTGAACTGATAAAATTAGTTTTAAATATAAGTTAATTGCTCCTCGGATCTCGAAGAGTCTGTTTAGTCAGTGCTATCGGAAGTTGTCATTAGATTGGTGAGGTCGCTCTTCAGCGACAGCCAATCTGCTCTGTATCAGCGTAGAAAGCTGAAAATCCAAGCTCTTCAACCACAAGACAATGCGAGAGTGTAACGTTGCAGGGAGACGACTGTAAATATGTATATATATATATATATATATATATATATATATACATATATATATGTTTTCATAAAATTGTATATATATATATATACATCTATATATTTTCCGGTAAATACATCGGATATCACAAGGAGCCAGTAAGAAAGTATTATCTCATCAATAAAAAAATATTTTACCGAATATTATATTAATAAAACGTTATTATAAAATATATAATCAAAAAGCGTTATACCTTCTCAGTTCGTATTCTCTCTTTCTCTATGGTAATTTATTATATAGTATTTTTATATAATTTCCAATACACTATCTCATATCTAATTTCAAGTAAATGAATATCTAGTAAAGGAATATCTTTCCTGAAATATTAGTTGAAACAAAGATTTCACTCCTTACATCGCATCATTTATATTAAATAAAAATACTTTCTTGACAGGAGTCCCTCGATCATACATTTAGTTCATTTCACTTCCTTATATATAGGTGGCTTCGGTTAAGTTGATAGAGATTGTTACGTTTAGACGTGTGTTCTCATCTTCTATATACCGGGCGCAAGGGACAGCCTTCCGCATACTGATAGAGGGAACTCAGTATATTATACTAAGATGATCCGCGCATGAAATTATTTCAGGAAAGTTAAAGGAATCCAAGAAAACTGATTTGTTTTATCACCTACGCAATGTATCGCTAGCATTTTTAAATCACGCGGGAGCTAGTAGCAACCTGTAGCGCTCTGTAGCTAGGCAGATAGTAGAACAGCTGATTCCGTGCGTTGTTCGTTAATGTAATTTAAAGACCCATTGCTGCTTTTTTTATGTTACCTTTTTTATTTACAAAAATGGAATGCTGCGTACAGATAATGTGATTTTACATAGAAATAAAGTAGTTTTAACTGAAAAAAAAACATTTTTCCTGAGAAAATTTCCAGTGAATTTTGATTCAAAATATAGGTCTAAAGGCACCCTATCAGTTTGCGGAGGGCTGTCCCTTACACCCGGTATAGCAATGCCGAATTGTTAGGTTTCATGAACAAACGTTCTAAATAGCAATTCTAGTTTATTGAAAATCATCACTGCTGTTGATTAAAATTAATCTTTCTTTCTTCGCTGCAGATTGCTCTTCAGTTCATGTTTGTGGCACGAAGACTATATATTTATTTTAAAAAAAATTGACTCAGGGTAAGAATAGCACAAAGAAAGCCATAAAATATCAACACACATTTTTGTTTTTCATATGACGTCTGTAATGAAATAAAAAAGGATAGTAATGTAATTGGCAAGTACGCCCCTGGGTAAGGTTGTACACTTTTTTTCATAAAAAGCCTAATGATGTGTATTACCAAAAAAATATTTTCGACAATTTTTGCATTTTGTTTCTAGTATAAATTTATTATTAAAATACATTTCCTTATCAGTAAACAATCCAGCATTGATACAAACAAAACTTATATAAACCTATTATTTGTTTGTTTATTCGGTTATTGTGATCAAAGGACATTGCTCTGCTCCCATAAATCATTCGCCAAAGCATCAAAAGTGATGGAAAATTGTTTCTTTAATCCAAATAATGCTTGTATACGTTTAAATACTTTTAAATAAATGCTTTTATATACGTTTTGCTCCAGTTAGAGCAACGGACAGTTTTGAAAATTTATTTGTTGCCTGAAAACTATAATGCGTATGTTGTTATAATAAAGATTAAATCTCTTTTACAAATATACTCTAATTTCATAAAAATAGACCTATAACTAATTAATCATGACATTAGAATCAATATTTGTTTATTTTAGTGATTACTTTTAATAATTAATAACACTAATCTTAAAACTCAGATTTTCCATATAAAATGCTAACTTGACAGTTTAAGCGATTTTAGTATTAGATTCAATCTGTGTTCTATATAACAATAGCTCTGAAATATAGGTGTCCTTTACATTTAAAATATATAAATTGAATGGCGTATTGCTCCGTTATCAAAACTTAATCATGTGCTTTGCAGAGAAAAAGATTATCTCTTGGAAAATCAAACAGGAGACTTTATACACAAAAAGAATAATGCAGTTAGAAAAATTGTAGCGATTTCCGAGAAAGGATCAAGCATCGGGATTGGCATTAGAATAGAAAGCACTGCTAGAATCGCAATAGAAGCGAGGTCGGGAACAAAAACAATCATCACTGAATTGTAACTTACGCCCAGTGGTGGATAAGACGTACAAGATATGATTTTGAAAATTATTGATATCGATAGCAATTAAAAATCATTAAAGCCTTTCCCTATAATCTAAAAACAAATTATAAAAAGAAATATCGAAATTTGCCGTTTTTGTGAGGAAATTTCCCACAAAATGGCAATATTGAAAATAATCATTATCATTGACAACATATTGATGACTCAAAATTTCTTGTATTCTTAAAAACATTTTTATATTTTCGAAATTTATATATCCCGTAAGATTTTGCATCCATCCCAAATAAAAGTTGCACCCTTATATGAAACATAACTTCTCGATATTACCGGATACCTGATAGGTTACCGTATATCGTAAACTTCATGGAAAACACGAGACATTGATAAACACCAAAATTGCCTCTAATGTAGAAAATGCTCTTGATTACTACACTTTCATATATAATTAAATTAAAATTAATAATTAAATGTAATATAGCATAAGCTGTGAGTTATTAGAACAAACTTTTAAATTTGACCGCATATACGTATTAAACAACTTCAAGGGTTCCACTTGACGTTTTAAGTGTGTACGCTGATTTTCGAGTAAAAAACAAACCATGTTTGTCCCTCTTTACGCGACTGCACTACACAAAGGAGGGTGATGTGTGTACACATGTATATCTCTTTTCGGCGTTTTAGAGACCAAAAGCATGGGTCAAATTTGATGATTGTTAGATCAATCGATTTGCCTTATCCTCATGAGTTTCACTAGAATTACGTTAGTAATAAAAATTAAATATGGCGACAATCAGACGCCATATTGTGATAAAGAAAAAAAATAACACTCAGCGAACAATGTCAAGTGAAGTATCATTGAATAGGTCTCTGAAATTACTATCAGGTTTATTTAATTATTTTTCAATTTAAAGGGCTATTTAGAATCTATAAGGAATTCAAGTTGATTAACAACCATTTTAAATTAAATTTTCAAAAGTAATAGTAAAAATGTTATAAATTCTTTAGATAATTGTATAGTAGGTTATATTAATATGAAATAAATATCAGTCTCGCTAAAACTCAAAAACGGCTACACCAATTTGGCTGATCCCTTTTTTGTTGTGTTCGTAATTGTTAAGGCAAGGTTTGTCTGAAGGAAGATAAGCCTTTTCTGACTGTCTGTCTGTTTGTCCTGGATATTTTTGGACCAGCGGATCTGATCTTGATGCGGCTTCGGAAAGTAGAGGAGCTTACGGGGCAATATTTAGGGTACTTTCAATTCTGAAAGATTTAGAGTTCTTGCCTGAAAATTGAAAAACCCTTGAGGATTGAATAATTGATCGGAATTGAATCATAAATGAACCGAGAACGATATTGGAAGCAGAACCGAAATTAGAATATAGATCAAGACGAAATCGAGCACGAGGAACGGAATAGGCATCATGATGGACATGATATCGTAAGTCAGTATAAGAGGTGTAGCAAATCATTCTAAGTCCATACGGGCGAAGCTGTGAATGAATTTAAACTACAATAAAAACTATCAAGAGTTTGATTATATCAAAGGCTTCGATTCTATTTTAGGGTATCTAGAAATAACTAAGCAGTCTTATAATTTAACCGATATCAATAAAATTTAGTATGAAAGTAGTGGAAAGCCAATGAAAGGACATATGATACATTTCTTTTGGGTTCTTTGAGAATTATTAAAAACTCTCACAGCTTAATGGCGTTCAATGAAATATAATATGAATATAGCTGGGAGTCAGCAAAATATACAAAATAGACATTTTAAGGTTTCTAGAGAATTACTTAGAACCCTTATAATTTTTGTTTGAAATTTGAATAAGTTTTTCTTATTAACACAGAGCCAGCAAACATTTTATCGCAGTGGTTACCATAAGATCATTAACTATTACCATAGTCCAGGATTAGAGTGTTCGTAGTGCATTGCCGGACGTATATACTGCGTTCAAAACAAAGATCATTAGCTAAGCAGTAATGTACAGCAGCGTGTTACTAATACTGTTATTGTCGATATAGTAAGTCGCTGCACTGGGCAGACTTGGTAACGATTGTAGTGGCGTTGGTAACATTATTTCTATATCGAAATCTCTATATTTGTGCTGTGAATTACATTTAGGTGATTTTTTGTATTTCAATTTACCCGAAGGGCCGTGCGGAATGATAATTGAGAGCTTAATTAGGGATTCTCCCGAAATTTCCGACGCAGTGTAAACATATAACGAATTGACGTTTTTAACTGAACAGAAAGCGGCTCGCGCCACCGGCATAAATCACACGACATAAATATTAATGACGGCCCGACGGAAATGACGTATCATTAACATATATTCCGCTCGCGCCCCGCGACGGCAGGGTGACGTGACGTGACGTGACGTGACGCACATGCTAAGGCGAAGGTACGGGGACGTAACCGAAGGTCGTTGCGAATACTCTGAAATTAGTGGGCTAACATGCGACACTTAGCTACGAAATTTCGCGATGAGCTACGAGGAAGCAGCGGCGGTAGTTGTATATATATATATATAAAGTGCGGGAAAGGGAAAATGGGAGTTAACCGGTGTACACGCGATATAAACAATGAATACAAAGCATACGAAAAAGATGATACAAAGCGTACGAAAAAGGGGTGAACAAAATGCATGATTATACAATTAATACATTTAATACAATGACGTGTTATCACAAATCTATACAAGCAAGCGAAATTGAAATGTCTGTCTAAGATCTAAACATAATTCGTTTCTAATTCTTTATGGTTATTTACACTTTATTAGTACTCAAATAAACTTCTTTAAAAAGTTTGTCTGTCTGTTTATTTGTTTGTACGAACTACTCTGCGAAAAAGCTGCAACGATCTTGATAGTTTTTTCACTGGGATGCCCAGGAGCTTATTGGACTACTTTTTACCTCGGAAATATTTAGGGTTCCTGCGTGGAAACTCAATAGACAAAATTTGAAAATTAGACAAATTTTGAATTTAGAAATCGATTATAGGGTTTGCAATTCGGAGCGTGACTGGGATCGGATTTGAGAGTGCGATTGACATCAGGGCAATTGTCTAGTGCGTGATCGGTGGGTACAAGAGATGAAGGAATTAATTGTATTTCTACGCGGGCGAGTGCATCCGCTGCGGGTGGAATTAGTCAAGGATAATAAACTAAAAAAAAATCTATAAAACGCTTGACTGTGCGGACCATCCCTGAAACCTTTAAAAGCAAATTCAAATTCCAAATATATTTATATCGTAGGTTATAATATAACATTTGGGATACGTCATAACATTTAAATAATTTATAGTTTTTTAGTTAATTCCACTTTTTTTTAATTACCACTCGTCCGTTTGGCAGTTATCCTTCAAGAAGGACGAGCAAGAAATTTGAGGATAGATCTTTTCAAACTAATTATATAGAAATACAATCATATAATTGCAGGAAAGAACTATAGGAAGTCGAGCTCATTATGTCCATTTATCCTTTGAATATTCAGAGAACGTATAATACCCTTGTGCGCAAAGTGTTCGCTTAATAAATACTTCAAATTTGTGTAAGGGTAAAATTTTGTATATCCACAGGAATTTTATTTAACATGCACACACAGAAGTCCCCTAAATGAATTCGTGACTAACATGTAAACACAGTTTATTTTTATTTCTACTATTGAAATGATGTCTATGACTATTTTTATTAAAACATTCTAAATTTTTTTTAACATATATTGAATTTTGTTAAATAAACTGTGATGCAATAGTCAAAATTCCAATTTCTTTAAACTTATTTCTAAGAGAAACTCGAGGTCCCAGCCCGTAAATTGCGCGAATGGCCCGCTTTGTAAAGCAAAAATTCTGTGAACATCCGCAGCATATCCCCAAAGTAGGATGCCAAATGACATCGAGCTTTCGAAACAGCCAAAATAAACCAATCTAGCGGTTTTGATGTGGGACAAATTTCTTATTATTTTAATTGAAAATGAAGGAGAGCTAAGCGTTCTCGCCAACTAACCGGTATGAGAACCCCATTGAAGTTTATTATCTAAAGTAAGACCTAGGAATACAGTAGCGTCAACAAGCTCTAGTTCCTCGTCGCTTATTAAAATCCATTTTTCACATTCGGAAGTGAGAATTTCACACATTTAGTTTTATTTCTATTAAGAAGTAAATTGTTTAGAGTAAACCATTTTTCAATTTTGGAGATACCAATATTCACATCGTCGTAATCGAGTGGGTTTCTTTTAACTTTGAATAACAAAAAGGTATCATCTGCAAACAGTACTATCTTATGAATATCGTTAACAGGGCATGGTAAGACATTAATATAAACTAAGAACACAAACAGACCTAGGGTCGATCCCTGTGGCATCCCCATGCGGCCCACGGAATCAGACGGTCTCATGTTTTTGATATCAACCTTCTGAACTCTATTAGTTAAATATGATGTCAGTAGGTCGAGTGCACGACCCGTAATTCTAAAATAATGTAGCTTCCTGATTAGTCTTTCGTGATTTACACAGTCGAACGCGTTAGAGAGATCGTAAAACACTCCTATCGCATTCCGCGAATCTTTTCAGGCTCCAAAAATTTTTCGACAAGCTCAACATCGATCGTTGAGCAACCCCGTGTGAAACCGAACTGTTTTTTGCACATTAGATTATTACTATGAAAATTTAGTAAAAATTCATTTAGGATCAACTTATCAAAAATCATTCTTTATGTCGGCAATACAGATATACGCCTAAAGTTAGTGAAGTTCGATTTACTACCGCTTTTGAATATGGGAACAACTTTGTTTTCTTTCATCAAATTAGGAAACATGCCATCATACAAACATTTATTAAAAACAAACGCCAAATGCGGTGCTATACAATCAATAATGGAGTTTACAATTTTGACTGACAGACCATGGAGATCAGCAGTCTTTTTCATACCCAACGACTTAAATGTCTTAATATAGTCGTAGTATAATAGGCGGAATATTTTCCCTCAATAAGAATTCAGCAAGAGGAGGAGATGAATTGAGAGATTTGGTAGTCTAAATTGAAATGTCAGTAATAAATATTTTGGCAATAAAAGGCTTTGGCAACTTCTACGTCTTTTTTTTAGAATTCTATCATTTAACTTAAGTTGGAAGTCAAGATTGCAACCTTTAATTTTTCCAATGTTGTTCTCTATAACACTTCAAGTTGCTTTCATTAAATTTTTGCTTTTCTTTATTTTGATATTAATATAATTCGTTTTAGCTGCGATACAAACACGTTTAAAAGTTTTTGAATATTTTAGTTTTTGACATACTCAGCGAATCTCTGGCTTCTATTGTATGTTCTTTCGTCATTAAGGTAATACAATTTCTTCCTACTTATGTGCATTCCCAATGTTGCCCAATCACTGAACGATAATGAATCATTTACTTCAATAATTCTTGTTTGGAAAATAGTCGTATTCCTCTTTTGTTACATGAAATATTGAGTTGCACAACTCATTGGAATTGTTACAGCATTATAGTTCCGGAAGCATCTACATGACACATTTTCTAAATTCTACCAATCGTTATCCGTTTACTGGAATGCACTTTACAGTTTTTTCATTAGATTTCTGTTAACCGGTATTTCAAAAGACGCTATTCGAACACTGTGGTCTGATTTTCAATTATTGATAATATGTTTCTGAAATGGTTTAACATTTGTATAAATACTATCAAGACATGTTTTAGAGACAGATGTGATTCTTGTAGGCTCCAAAATGATGCAAAACAACGCACGTTGTTTTTTAACAAAACAAACTGCATCAAAATGATAAGAAAAAAGGTAGTTAACGGTTAAATCGGGCAGTTGTCACAACAGGCGTATACGCATCCTCCATTGATAATAACAAGTGAGAAACTCTGTCGGTTTTTTTCATCATTGCCCGTTTGCTTCAATTTCACGAATAATTTCATCGAAATTGGAAGAATGCATCTTAATACGATCGTTTGTTTTGTGCTTTAATATGATAAGTTAGGGCCTTAAATATTATTTCCATAAAGTACTTTTTCTTGGTATATTTCAATTAGTCTCGTCATCATTTCGTGTGCTGTTTTTGCATTTTGTACAAACACTAAATGTTTGTAGCATAGTGTTTGAATAATTATATCTTTACCATAGGCGTCCAATTTATTCAACACTTTTGGCTTTATTTAATTTTCACTAATTGAACGTTTAATCCTATTTTTGCGTCCTCTCTCTTCCATGAGGTCCCTTATTCGGAACAATCAATTTGCGTAATTTTTAATTTATGATTTCGGTTTGTTCCAACTATTGTTAAGCGTTCTTTGTGCTGCCGATATTGTTTTTTGCTCATATAACTTTATACTATTCTATTTATTGCCAATTGAATATTTGTTCACTGATGGGATTTGAGCTCATAACCTAATAGAAAAATTTTTGTTAGCAGTCAGGGTGTTGTGAAGAATAATGAATTCAAACGCATTATTATTTTGTAGCTAAATTGTTCATTGACAACGCGTATTGTTATAGCAGAAAGAAATATATCAAAGCCCGATAATGACATAGATAAAATGTATAAACAAATTATTTTAATAACTTCGACTAGTTTTTTCCTACGGCTTCGCTTGGTTTGGCTAAGTTTCTTTATCTTTTATGTTGAATGATTTCGCTATCAATCATGATCCCATTGTAGTCTCACTCTCGAATTCAATTTAGGCTCTGCTCTTTTGATATAAGTCCAGCGGCCGATCCACATCATGACCCCTTGTAAATTATCCCGTAGAATTTTGTCGGGGATAAAAGTACACTGTCCCGTTGAGGTGGAACTTATTTTAACTATATGTATGCCGCGGAGGCGTTTAACGGCCTACACGGGGAATGCGCGTGTTTAAAACGCTAAATGTGATTGACTTAAAAAAATCAAATATATCACAGACATTTCCATTTACGATATAAAGTAGCTCAGATATCTCGCAGGAAGGTTTTAAGCATTGTTGTCTCCTTTTTATAGTTCTTCGGAATTGAAAAAAATCACACTCTTGAGGCCAAAATTATAATGTTCTAGTCCAACCCATTGAATATAAATTAATTAACAGATCTAATGATTTTAAGGGGCTTTTAGTTTTCGATGTAGTTTTTTTAGACATATAATGCTTTGATTTTAAAAATATATCAACTGTGAAACTCGAAAGATATCTAGAAAAACTTGTCAATATCTTTTGATGAAATAAATCGATTAGCACAAGATTTTCGTTCATCGATGCAGATTTTTAAATATAAGGAAAGCACACAAACATACAACTCTCGTCGAGATGTGATGAAAATCCTATTTTCCAAAAATCGTACTAAAAACAGCAATTTCGAAGCTTTTCAAAATCTCTCAATTTTTTTTTGACAAAAGGATAAATTAACCCCGACGTGGTAAATTAAGAACTACAGTCGATTGACGTTCGATTTAATTTCAGAAACCTAGACGTCAATTTACGTTCTTGGCACTGTTACCGCGTCTGGTACTAAACACGGTAGGCCGCTGTAGTCCATGAAATTCGCACACAAAAAAAAAAGTAGACCTTACCGTAATCAAATAAACCAGTAAATATCGGGGTAAGCCAGAACAAACGGGCGCGCGCGCGCCGCAGCCGCCGCGCGTTGTCGCCGTGCCAACTAGCGCTCGCGTTATTTCTACAGGGTCCGCGAGTTTAAAATTTTTTTGATATGGCTGTCGGTTATATTTTCATTTAATTTTTGTATTTTTTTTTGTAAATATACTTGCGATATAGGCTTGCGAACTGTTTGGAGTCCATTTAATTCAAATGCGTCTGATTTTAAATACGCTTAAGTCGAATCAACCCTGAATTTTGTGCTATGTAGAGCACCTTAGGTTGGCAGTCTCGGATGTTCTCGTCATTTTGGTGATAATGTTTGTTAAGATACTACAATTTAAACAGGATGTCCGTATAAGGATAAGCACCAAATCCTTTAATTTGAAATAAAAAAATAATATGGAAGGGTATATTCTCTGCTTTAAGTCATAAAAACCTGACGCAACATCACTGAAAATATTTTTATGATTGATTGCTTAACAATATGTTATTCAACTTTTTGAAATTTAATTAACAATTTTCGTAGTAACTCAAATTAAAATTATATTAAATTTTACAATGATTAAAGTTCTAACATCTCTTGAGTATTTATCTAAAATAAAATATTAGGTACATTTATGAAGCCAGGGCTCTAAGCGCAGGGTTTTAATTAGCACACGAAGGCATAACCTGAAAACAGAATATTACGATGCTCTGTAATGGAGCCCTTTATGAAACCTTATAACAAAATTACATTTTGCTGTGTATAGCATAAAAATATATTGTATTACGTGGCAACATGTATTATTGTAATACCATTGTAATAAAACCAATTCATAGTGAACAAATATAAAGAAATGTAGAATTGTTGTTTATGATTAATAACTTTCAAAATAAAATATTTATTACATGTCGAGGCCACGGCTGTTTATGGACTCAGAAAAAAGGGTAACAAAGCAACACGTTAACGTATGTGGGTAGATTTCTAAAATGTATTATCCTCCATAGTTAATTCGTGAAGTGTAATCATTCCGGTTCTATGTTGCATTACTTACATTTGCATGCCTGAAAATTTTATTTTTCAAATAACATGTCGTGTGGACCGAGGCGTCACATCACGCCTTCAGTCCTCGTCAAGGCTGTTGCATATTATAAAAGTAACTAATAAAACAATAAATGACAAGTGTACGGTGCACTAAGGGTTAAATAAGTATGGTCGCGGTCCTTTCGACGTCGGACGTACACGCGCAATTATATTTAAATGTAAGAAGTAGTGTCATCTGTCATTTGAGAAATTGTGATCTGTGACTTTAATTTTTTCGAGGACTAAACTAAATCAAATATACCGCATCCAAACTCGAGCGCACCAGTTATCTGACATCCGTACAAACCCAAGTCCGACGCGTAAGCCGCCCTAATCCCTACAATAACAAGCTGCGGCCCCGCCGTCGGCTTCGCCCTCTAACACATATGACGTTCCGTCCTATCGCGGGATACGACGCCCGAAGGAAACCTAGTTTGGATCACGAAAACGCTGATTTAACTATGATTAGAGAATAAAAAAAAAGTTAAGCGCGACCCGGGTTCGAGCGGTTAGTGTTCTGTGCTGTTATTTTCATGGTCAATTGACATTCAGATCAAAGTTATAAATTTGCTTCACATGAACATATACTCTTGATTTGAGTGAAATATGTTTTAAAATTGAAATATAACATTTTATTGTGAAACATTCAAACTGAATGTGTGATAGCAGTGGTTGCTTGGACATTTTTCTTTTCAATTAATTTAACAACAGTAACTAAACAAATACATCAAATTTTTAACGAAATTTGTTTTCAAAATCTGCACATTGATCACTGACAGGTCTATGATAATTAGAAAATAATAGGCTTCGATTATACATATTTTTATTGTAACCACTTCAGATCCGTTAATTCGTGATCCTTATTAAGTTTAAATTCTTTAAGTGCGAGAAAGTAAGTTTAATACTTTAACATAAATATTTTTTCAGACTAAACTAAATATTCATTTTTTTTTAAATTTGGGTGCGAAATGCGACAAAAAACGAAGAAGCTACTCGAATAGGAATAATGTAGATTTTTCAAATACTTAGGGTAAAAATCGTGGTCGTTTTTTTGTAGTATTACTAGCTTTTGTCCGAGGCTTTGTCCACGTGTACGCAGTATTGACTCCTTCTGCTTTCACTGCCGTTAACTTCGCGTTCCTTCTCGGTTCCGTTACCAGTGATTTTCTTAGTTGAAATTTCTAAAATAACCCTACCTGTTTCTTTACACCGTCAAGTAATACATATCGGCGTTAAGTATCAAATGGATGTCCTATTTAAGTTTCGAGATATCTTTAAGAAAATATCATTCCCCATGGTTTTATAATATTTTTCAAAGAAATACAAAACTTATTCAACAGACTTGTCTCTCTCATATATCCCCACCATTACATCGACAAATGTGTACAGGAAAAATCGTTATGGTGCAGCTGAAGAGTTTTCCTTATTAAGATATTCTTTAATATTATACCACATTAAACTTCTATCCAGTGTATTGGTCTAGATAACTGGTGCATGGATTCGCAGGTAGTTATAAATGGTGAGAGACCTTTAATATTACCTGAACTTTCAAAAAAGAATGTTGACAAATTATGATCTCATGTTGCTGTATGAGGTTTCATCCCCCCCACTGAAGTACATCGTCCCACAATTTTACTATTTCAGGTTGAGCGATTTGGAACCTAGGCGCTATAGTCTGGTCCGGAGACTGCCTCAAGCAATTGGAGAGGTGTACGCGTTAAGCTGAGTAGGGAGCGCCAACTACCTTTAACTGTAAACGCCCATGTCTCTGTCCGGGTTATTCGCCAATCAAAAAAGATTTTTTATACCAAATACATACAAAAATTACAACATAAGCTTTGAGTTATTAAATTACTAAAACGGGCGAAACCCACCATCCTTCGATTGTAAGATTCAGTTCATTTTCTGACTTTTTTCCGGGCAACAACGGACTTTCAACTATTTAGACACATATACTTGTCTGCTTTAAATTTGTAAGTACGAGATGAAGGCAAGTGACGCCATGCTTAAGGTCTATTGAGTGATTTTTTGGTCATTGACAAATCGTTAAAACTAAGGGAGTATTTAGGAATGGCTCCGTAAATTCGACATTTGAATAGAACTATTGATTATTTACTGAAGTGCTACAAATAATTTTCTGATCGCAGTCTTTCAAAATTTCATTTTTTAAAGATGAATTACAATTAAAATGTCTTAAGCCTGAACTCGAAATAGTCATCTTTTTAAAACTTAGAGATTTTTCGAAACTTAAAAGTTTCTCAATCCTCGTTGACCCCATTCTGTTAGAATGTATTGAAACTTTTAAAATTGCGAGAAATACGTCTAAATGTCTTAATGTCGATTTTGATTGCGCTATCAATATCAATATTTATTATAAACAACAGCGATGACAAATTGACCTCATTAAGACTTTATTTTATAAAAGACAAACAATTTCAAAATATTTGAAAAATTATCAGAAACATTATTGCATGTATGGAAACAGTGCCTTTAATTTCAATTACTTTAGAATTCCATTTCAAAATGCTACCTCCGATTTTTTGCTTTCCCAAAAGCTAAATTAACTAATTGAGAGTTTCAATACAGTGACGATAGCTTGGTGGTAAACACGCCTAGTTCAAAGTTGCGAGAAGCGACTTTGGCTCATGATGAAATTTCCACTCATTTATAAATGGACAACATCATTTGTAATTTCCACATATTTTAACGATGAAAGGAAATATGGCGATGACATCTTTTGGCCGGTGAAGGGTGACCAGGATATCCAAAAGCATGTGAAATTGTCAAAACTGAAAGGAGGTACATCCTTCTCTTAAAAATGACTTATACTCTAACTGTGGGAAGTTCTCGTATGTGTTGTAAAATTGATACAAGAGTCATCTCTTACCTTACAAAAATGTTCAAATACGAGTCACAAATACAAATTACGAGCCTGTAGATTTATCGTGTCTTTATTTTTAAATATCTATTAATTTCTATTCATAATATCTTATCTTAATATTCTCTTAATCATAATCTCAATTTTCCCCAAAAAATAAAAAAAAAACTTCATGGTTATTTTTATATAATGATGTTACTCGCCGTTAGTTTAAGATGCATTTCAACTGTAATAGAAATTACGGTCGAAATGCGTCATAAACGACTGTTTACGACATTAACATTACCACCCTTTCCAAATGCTGATTCACCATGAGAGGAATGGGCAAGAAACTCAAGGTTTGCTCTTTTTTTGCTTATCGATGCAAAATATTGAGTAATTAGTAATTTAGTACAACACTTAAAATAACATGAAGCAACCTGATAGCCGAGCAGTTTAATCCTATGGGTTTTTTCATTAACATATTCAGACACGATATAAAAGCCCCTGCCATATAATTTTCTTTTAACGAAACGCTTAAAATCATAAAATGGAAAATTTTGAATTTCAGCTGGAATAAATTAATTCGCAGTCCACATATGAAGTTTAAATATCTAAAATAGGATTTTTTTCTAGCAAGCCATACATTTCGCTATCTTAGCATGCATTTTTTATCAAATAAAACGAAAAGCAAACAGAATAAAAGTTGAATCTAAAAATATTTTTATAAGTTTGCATAAAAAATATGTCTATGATAGCGATAAATTAAATTCATCAATTCTGAAATAACGGACCGACGAAATTTTCCATTCTGAAATAACACCTTTCGGGCGGTCCACGAATGGATTTTTTTTCAACGGTATTTCGTTTCCGATCGAGGCGCCGCCGTCGGGCGGATTGATCACTAACGCGCCAGTCCCCATTCAGTGGCGGTTTTATCGTTTCAGACCGGCGGTCTACGCTCACACGTCCGGACAACGTCGGCTGACCGGGTCGTTTAAAGGTAGATTTCGCAAATATGAACCGTATTCGCGTCGTTACGGGTCGTTTCCTATTGAAAGGTAGACTTTGCGAATATCAACCATATTCGTGTTGTCATCTTTAATATGCGCTTTTTGATTGTTAAATATTGAGATCGACCGCTGTTCAGTGGTCCATGAGTGTCGTCATTAGGAAGGTATAGGGGTTCGATCGTGAGTTTCACTCTATTGACCTATGAGTTTTTAATTTGAGTCAAATTAATATCGCCCGTTCCGTGCTTCGAAGGGCATGTTAAGCCGTCAGCCATGTATATATGCTGTCACCGCATTAGTGACGACTGTCGTCAGCAGCCCTCCACCGCACTTGTCCGGCGTGGAGGGCTTAGTGTCCAACCTTATATTTCAGAAACGTAAAGATAGTCGTAGAGCCGATACGCATCAACAGTGGATTAATTAAAGCCTCACGTAACAATGCATCATGATACCCAAAAATTATCTCTTCCGAACGTTTATGGGTTTTGGTCTATGAGTGGTGAAAATTCCGGGTATTTTTGATGATTCTGAAGAATTTTTTTTCAGGTACATATCTCGTCAGGATGTTATCTTGACACTTTAAAAATCAAATGATAGCAGTGGCGACCGCCTTAAAAGCTGTTACGATCGGTTAATATTGTCTTGTGAATCGTACATGTGCACCAAGTGCACCATTTTTGGCCAATACTCGATAGTTTACGGCATATGGGAACATTATCGCGAAGTTTTGTACGTATCACACGTACCATTCATAAATGTAATTAGTCAAATAATATTGTCTTGTGTCCTATTAAAAAAAAACTATTTCTTACAAGTCGTTTCACCACATGATATTTCTAAGTGTTGTACTAAATCCATAAATATTCAATATTTTGTACCGATGAGTAAAAAAGAGTATACCTTGAGTGTCTTGTCCATTCTTCTCAAGGGGAATCAGCATTTGGAATGGGTTGTAATGTTAATGTCGTAAACAATCGTTTATGACGCATTTCAAGTTTAATTTCTATTATCTATGAAATAAAACTATTTTTGATTTGATTTAATTTACCCGTTTCTCTGTGCGTAATTTGAAATCTAACTAGCAATGAATTTTTTTAGGTCGTAATTCTGTTCCTGCACTAAATTCCAATGCCGATATTAGTTCTCTTTTGGATATTGATTCTGTTTTTCTGGTATTTATACATTTTTTTATTTGCGTAAAAGTGCGTTAAATTATTCTAGGAGATAATCTACATTTACATAAAGTTTTATTACAATCCCTTCAGCCGTCTCGAAGAGTAAATAGGCAGACAGATATTCTAGGTTATTTTTACTCATAAATATAAAAAAATCACAATTACAAATATTTATAATTTAACTTACTGTCATCTTCCAGTTAACGACGAGCATTTTTGTACAAACCATTCGTAAAAACTTCTGGTTCTAAACCGCATCCAACGTCGAGTGTCTCGAATCTTCGGCGATCCTTTAACTTGAGGTCAGCTCGACGCGTTAGCTTTGCGAAGAGACGCAGCGTCTCTGTGCATACTCCATTGGATATAATATGGAGAGTGCTTAGAAGGACTATTCAACCTTACTTCTGCTATTTGAATTCTGGCATCGTTCAGCTCGCATCATCACCATCTCGATGGCTGGCGTTCTACCACCGTACGTGCAATTTTCTGCCACGCACGGTAAAATCATTTAACATCCCTGGCATTCCCGATCAACTACGGACAAGGAGAGCTGAAAAAAAAAATTCTATTTCCTTCTAAAAGTCCGGCAACCCAGTAGCGATTCCCCTGGGATTGTAGATGGGCGGCTGTGATCACCCACTCTCTGGTAGCTCAAACACTCGTTTGCCTTTTGAAATGTTTCAATAAAGTTATTGGTATTTTCTCTTTTTAACTCACTCTGGGTCAAATTCTTCATGGATATATATATATGTCCACGTATTTATTTTATACTTATTTTAATTATCGTAATAATTTGAATTAGTGTACCGTACGAACGTACAAACTCGAACACGTATACACATCCCTGATTTCAGGAATTCAATACTGAGCCTAAAGAAAAACCTCATGTACTGTTCCATTATAGCTAACGCTATATTTTACTTCGGTTCATGCCGGTAATACAGGGGCAGTGAAAGGTTTGCGTGTGAGCAAAAACACGCGATGCCGAATTCTTCGTGACGCTTAAAAGTTTTCAGGTAAAGCTTATTATATAATGTACTCACTTGTAACCTCAATATTTTACCGAGGAATTTAATAAAATAAATATTTAAAAATATTTCAGTTCGCAGCTTGCCCGAGCTCAGCTTGTATTTAAAAGAAAACGTTAATCCGTTCGTATAATAATATTGATTGCGTTGCGAATCGATTATGTGTCGACATATGAAATTGGACTTCGCAATATTTATATACTAGTATATAAGTAAAATTTATATAGTATTATTGAAACATCTTTGTCCATAGAGAAATTGTTTACATTGCATCAGCTGTATGATGTTTATAAAAATATTACCTATGAATTTGATTGATTTCATAGAAAATTGCTGTTTATAGTAATAAATTCTTTCAAATGTACTTATACAGTTTTAAAGGAATTTGCTTTGTTTTCATTATAACAAAAAAAAATGAAAATATATTTATTTGTAACTTTTCTATAGACCTATGACGAAATACTTAGGTAATGACGTTTTATTTTGATCGTATTAATATTGTATTATTGGAGAGCATAATTACGATGCCCGAACCATAAATTCATTGTATTTTTCATTCATTCGTTTTTTTTTTGCTTTTTTTCATTGAAAATTGAAATTTAACACACAGTTACTTTATTTAGCCATTTCAATATCTTTGTAACAAATATCAAACATATCAAAAAATCCGTGTGTGCTTAAGACTACACGACAGAAGTGAAAACTTCACCAAGACGAGATTAATAATACGAAATACAATATATTTTTTTGTACCATATTCATAAAGTAATAACATTTACAATAAACATAATTAGAATTGTGTGTAGTATCGCACCCCAAAAATGAAACCATACATTTGTGGTAATTAAAAGACAATTGAACACTTTTCATTGCAAATATGCTAAATGTCTAAAAAAATTTTGTATTCTATCATTTGGATCATTCAATATATTCGGATCTAATGATGACATAAAAAATCCTCTAACGGCTTTGATGCACCTCTTTGGAAATCTACAATGAAATCTCCGTTCAAAATCATTGGCAATGTACGATGTTTTCGTCTGAGAAGAACAGATCTTGCTTTGGTACAAATAAGCAAATTTACGGAAGTTTAAAAGGAAGATTGATAGAGTAAGAGAGAGGCATCCGATGGGCACCAAATACTACAATGTGGGCTGGTTAAACTTTAAAGTTCAATCCAGTCTTACTTCGAAAAGACATATTTAATTTCTTACTTAAAAGAACAATCGCATATACTGTTTAGTTTTGAATGAGCTCAACTTGCTAAATGTAAATTTTACATAGCAATGAGACCGCTAAATCTTCGATAATTTTGAAAAGTCTGTGGTGTTGTGAACTAGAGTTTTCTTTGGCCCGGAATGCGACATCACGAAGCTGAAAGGTAAACTGGCTTCAAGAGATCGTATTATGAAAAAGTACTCCACATCTAGAGAACTGAAAGTACGGATATGAGACAGTAGGTAGGTGCAAGTCATGAACTATGTTGGAAAATTCTAGAAAATCATAGTATAATCATATGTTTTTCTAGAAGTTGTTTAGATTTTAAAATCGGGTGCCTGTGGTAGGTTTACGCGTATCGTCCTACGAGATATAAAAATTATTCTGAATGCAAAGATAAGATTTATATACGAGCTATGATACATTATAGTGTTATGAACCGAAAATAAAAAAAAAATATCTCAATTTTATGAGACGTAAATTCTACAGAAATTCTTTTTTAATTTTATTTTACCCTATTTTATTATTTTGACCGTCCCACATTCCTCAGCTTCGTCTATGACTTTGTAACTTTCTTCAGCTCCGGCGGCAGGGTGATAGATGTTACCTCTTGAATCACCGAATTTAGATTGCGCAAGCTACATCATGGTCCGACCACCGATATAAAGAGTCAGGAAAAATATTGAAATAAAAATTGGAAAAGAAATTCCACCTAAAAAAGAAAAATGAAAACCGATATGAAATATTTTTTCATCCAAAAGCTCATGAAATTCATAGGTAACGCTCAGTTTAAGAAAGATTATATAGTCTATGCCAAACAACAATATTTTAATGATTGAAAACATGATTAAAAACATGTGGAGCTAAACTATGTAATTGTTAATAATTCAGTGATTACAAGCGAAAAATAAAGTCTCATTTCCCATGCTTTTCCTACCTTTCATTTTTCTTTAGAAATTCTACCGTCACCGAATAGAAAAAAAATGTGAATAGAAATGCTGCGAGCACAAAGCTCTTTCTAATTTAAAGAATAGATTTATCAAAGAATTTTTTGATTTTATTTTAATTCTATAATTTTTTTTTTAATGAAGATTTGTAAAATACAACCTGTTATGTTTCGTGAATTTTAAAGTTTTTATTATTTATTATGAAGACGGTCAAATACTTCAAATGCGTTACATAAAGTAATAACACTACACTCATGACATAGGTCATATAAGTTTATAAATGTTGATTATGTTTATCTTAATTAAGTCAAAGTCAAGTTACTTTACGGTTTGACGTACGGTTGGTTATAAATAGAAATTCTATTTATACGATTACACACTGATATACGAACAAAGAACTAATTTGACTTTCCGATAATGGTAAATAAATACGGAATATTTATACAAATACTTTATTATTAACATAGAAAACATATAGTTCCTTTATTGAAGGTTATGCTTTCATATAAATATTTAAATCGAAAAATACTTTCTCATAAAGTGATTAATAGCTATTTTTACGGTTCTGCTTTAGGCCGTAAAAAAATAAGATAGAAATAAATTCTCCTTAGAGACGACAATATGAGCCAGAGAATATTTTAGAATAAGAAACAGAGAAAACAGAAGTGATATATGTGTATGGATACTAGGAGATGTTAGATCTCATTGGCGAAATACATACGTGCTGTATTTAATCCAAAAGTTATGGTGCGCCATTTTATTGCTACTTTATGCGACGAGTTTGTTGATATGAGCATAGGTTAGTTAACGACTAGCTAGAAAGGTAGAGCGCTAGAATAAGAAACTCATGAACATATTTTTTGTAACACGTTCGAGGGGAAAACGAGCACGTACGCCGCCGGAGGGCAAGTGGTCATCGCAGCCCATGGACACTCGCAACCCTGTAGTCCGGCTTTTTGGATTGAAATAGGATATCGGGTGGAGAGAGGGATTGATTGAGGAATGATGGTGACGGGGAAGGGAGGGGGTCATTGATGCTTTAGTGTATGCAAGGTGAAAAAAATAGGTATTTATTTTTAGAAAAAAATGCAATGTGAATGCGTCCTTATTCGATCGTGATTTGTCGATTTATTCGGAGCGCTTTTTTTCTTCTTCGTAAGCCAGTCGGCGGTGCCACGGCACGACGTCGGCTGTACTATTACTTAGAAACTTAGGATTTTATTAAACTCAATGTAATGATGTGGTGAGTTTTCTAAGTTAAATAATTGGAACTGTGTCAAAATTATCGGACTTATTTATGAAGTGATAGGCATTAAGTTGTAACGGTGAGTAATGAGATATGTTTTAGGGATTTAATTTTACATAATTGCTGCTGTTATGTTATAATTTATCGTTGAATTAATTCAATTAATCAATTTCGTTTTCCAGTTCGAACGAAAGTTATTGTACGATTTTTTCTTTGCTCGTCTGTCTGTTTGTCTATCTGTGCATCGGGGTTATTCACCTGTGCCAACTATTAATTGCCGCTTCAGGTATTATAATTATCTCATTAATGTATATCTTCTGGCTGGTTCAGAGTGGGCGTGAAATGGTAATGATCTTTGTCACTGATCCAGTTTAAGATCCTGAATTGACAGGTAATGGTGTGTGATTTTAATTTGACTTAACTTTTATCTTTCACAAAACTATTTTGCACTGCTAAATTCATGATTTTAAACATAATATTAGGTTTCCACAACTTTGTACGTATGGACATACAGAATGAGATAAAATGTAACTTAGATTATAAATTACCCCAAGCTACAGAACCGCCATTAAAGAACATGTTGCCGTTTTTGCCTAATACCATAATGAAGAGACGGTCTGGAATACAAGGATTTTAAGAATCATGGTTTTGGGTTCAGTAGCCGAATGGTCCACCTTAATTGATTTTCCAAGTTTATTAAAAAACTGTCTAAAAATACAGCCTCGTTCAATAACAATAAACAACCTTCGACGCTTTCTATGAAAAATTACTTTATAAACTGCAGGCTTCGTTCCAATTTGAATTTCTTCCGTTCTATATAAAATCCTTTACGCATAATTTCAACAATTCGTCCAATATTAATTTTATTAAAATCTGGAGCCGAATTGAATTAACTAATTATTATCTTCACCCCAGAGGGAACTTTAAAATGATTTGATTAAAAGTTCAAGAGGGAAAAGAATTTGCCTTGGTAATTGGAAACTTCTAGTTCCGTCTCGAATATCCTTGAGGAGCTTGTTTATAATTTAAGAGTTCTTTGGTTACCGAAAAAAAAATTACGTGCTTCTCTGAAAATCAGTAAGTTCTCCTTCTATTAACAGGTCTTTCTGTCTATCGCATTTATCGAATATTCAAATTTTGATCTTTCCCATGAAAATTGTATTCATGTCCTCATTATAAGTAAAACCTTAGAACTTGTTTAACACTTGTTATAAGTTACTTCTATGTGCGATAATTAAACACATATAATTTAGAATACGACATTAAAAATGAAAATATTCTCATTTTTGGATTCGGATGATGGCGGTGAAATATTGTTTTATTTAACTAGCTATTATGCCTACGGCTCTGCTCGTACGCACAATACACGGAATGCATTGTGGGCGTTCTCTCGGAAACAATAGCTTCTATTTATTTCCTCACCTCTTCTCCGTTGTTTTTATTTGATCGGTTCAGTACTTTTCGCATAAAAAACAAATGAATTAAAAATTGAAATATAAACAAACCAAAAGCACTTCTAAAATAGGGTATAATGCCATCTGTTGGCACATGTTGAGATTGAAATAAGATAAAAGAAAAATTGATCAAGTGCATTTCGGTCCACACACAATGCAGTATTTCGTAGTTTCCCGTCACAGTATGTGAAGGTAGAAGAAATATTTTTGTTTGCTGAACTTATTAGCTGAGTTCACCGTTTAACAGCTAATAACATCTAAAAGCCGATCCACATAAGTAGAGGATATTATAATTTCATAATCCGATAATTTTATATAATTTATAAATTTATATTTACTACCTCCTTCGCACAACCAACAACGTCATCTAAGTAATTTTCAATGAAATCTGTATGAAATTTTGCTTTATACTTCTCCAAGTACATTTTATAAGTTGGTCGACTATTACTCGTTAACACGTAAATACTACTTAATTGCGATAGCTTACTTTTTAAATGTCGTCGTACAACTGCCGCAAATTTCTCATGTATCCGAGAATAACCGTTCACCTGACAACGTGGAAATGTTTGCAAACGGACCCATAAAAGAAAAATATGGTTTCCGTAGCATCGCAATGTTTTCAATAAACTTCTAACCATGTTCCACTTCATGAAATAGAGGAATAGACAATAGAAAAAAAAATCCCCACTTTACCTTATGTCCCGGGTTTGTCTGGTTCGCGGGTTCTAGACTTAGGGTTCCCGGACACGCAGTCCAGCCGCGGTAAAGCTATTGCATAGCATTTTTTATCAACTTATGCAATTATAATTATTTATTTATTCATGCAGTATTTTTTTTTATATTAATTCAAGTTTTTCTTCAATTTCTTCATTAATAAACGCACTTTCTTTATTCATATTTAAAACACTTTATACACAAATTTTACGCCTATAGCTATTCACCAGCAACTGCTATTCACTGTTGTACATAGGTATACCTATGTATACATATATACCTACATATATACTTACGGGGCACATGCGGTGAGTGTGACATTATAAAGATATGATAGATACCTATACACCTACATACTTTCTTACAAACAACTGCTTACGTATTCGTTCGATTTCGGAGCAGCTCGTCTCGATCCGTGCGAGCTTCGTACAGTCATACCATATACATACACGTTAAGCGAACGTTCGGCCGAGCTACATGGTAGGTGGAGTGGGGGGTGTTAGGTTTTATTTTCGTTACGGAATTTCTTGATTCGGTCGCCGCGCTCAAAGCCCGCGATAAAAGCTATGCAATAGCTTAACAATTTATTGATCGAATTATCGTTAGTCGAAGCAGTCATGTTTTATATTTTCATTACGTATTTATAAATGTGTATATATATAATTATATTTTTTTTTATTACTCAATTTATCGGTATGGGACTGTGACCATTCGGAATGCGGAATGCGTGATTACAGGCCCTTTGTAATATTAAAAATATAAAAGCACATTAGTGTGAACGTTTGTCATACGCTTACGGCTGGACGGATTGTAATTGGGACTTCTACCTTTGACGCGGAATCGTTGGTAGATTGTTATAGGCTATTTACAATTTATTAAATGTAAAAGTATGTCTATATGGATATTTGTCATATACTGATCGGCTGGACGAATTGTAATCAAATTTTGCATTGAGGTATATTATGTTCACAAATAGGATATAATAATAATAATAATATTTATTACCAGTAAAGAATTACAGACATTACATGTATAAAGACAATAATATCTGTCCTATAGAGATGATTTCCATCTGTGCATAGGACCGGTATAATATATCCAACATAGCTAATACAGTACATTACTTACTATAATTTAATAACTTAAAAACTACAAAACCTAGGCCTAAGTAGTTACAAAACTCATTACTAAAATTCATAGTTTTTTATCCACTTAGTCAGTTTTTTCTTATTAGACTTTTGCAACCAACTAACATTTTAAGATTATTTGGTAGTGCATTATAATATTTAATCGCAACATAACTGGCACTCTTCGATGATATAGTCTTGTTTCTCTTTGGTAGTGATATTGACTTATTTCTAGTATTTACCATTATATCACTATATTTATTCTTACATTGGTCGTAGTGCAACATGATAGAGCTTATTATGAATGATTTTTTACTCCTAAGACAGACTCGCTGCCAATTTTTTTATTAACTTATTTTGTATTTGGACTAGTGAATCTAGCGCAGTGCTATATGCACCACCCCAAGCATTTATACCATAATTAATTACACTTTCAATTAAGGCCTGATAAATCATTCTCAAAGTTTTAACATTCATAATTAAACTCAGCTTATAAAAACAAACACAAAGTACTTAACTTTCTTAACCAATTCTTTTATGTGATAATCCCATTTCATATTTGAGTCAAGTATTATACCCAAGTATTTACATGAACTTACTCTGTTTAGTTTTTATTATCTATATATACATCAGAGCTATCAGGAACACTATCCAAATAGCATCCAAAAGTAATATATTTGGTCTTGTCTATATTTAATGAGAGTTGATTAATACATAGCCATACGTTTAATTTATTCAACCACTTAGTAGTTCTTTCCTGAACTTCTTTCTAATTTTTACCCGAGCAAAGAACTGCAGTGTCATCAGCATATGAAATTATTGAGCTGTTAGGGAGCAGTCCAAACACATCATTTATATATAGTATAAACAACAAAGGACCAAGAATCGTCCCTTGAGGAACACCAACAGATACTTTCATTTTTGAGCTCATTACGCTATTAACCTTAACACATTGATATCTATTAGATAAATAGTCCTTCAACAACTCCAAAGCAACCCCCCTCATTCCATATGCTTCTAATTTTTCTAAGAAAATCGAGTGGTTGACTGTGTCAAAAGCCTTTGCTAAGTCCAAGAAAGTGACTATCGTAGGAGAACTGATATCTAGTTTTTTATATATATGTTCAGTTACAAAACTTATTGCATCATTAGTTCCTCTATTTTTAACGAAACCAAACTGTTTGTTAGATATTAATCTGTGCTTGTCAATAAAGCTGATCAATCTTTTATATACTAATTTTTCAAAAATTTTTGCTATATTTGATATTAATGATATCGGTCTATAATTCGAGGGCAACTGTCTGTCACCTGATTTAAATATGGGTACAATTTCAGCCGCTTTTAATGCACTAGGCCAAATATCTTTGTTCATACATAAATTGAAGATATGCGCTAACGATTCACTAATATTGCCAGCAATAGTTTTTAATATTTTACAACTTATTCCATCTACGCCACCGGTTTTATTCTTTAACTCAGCAATTATTTTCTATTTCTGAATGATTTGTAGGCACTAAGAAAATGCTGTAGGGTTGAGCCCATAGGTTTTTTATAAAGAGTTTTATTTTTATTTATTTTAGATGCTAAAATATTGCCCACACTACTGAAATATTTAACTAGGCAATCTGCAATTGATTTTGATCAGTAACTTTAGCCCTCCCAAACCAGGGACTCAATATCATTACATCTAATTTCATTTTTACCAATCTTGTCTTTAATATATTTCCATAACTTTTTTTTATCTTCACATTGAACTACTTCTTTATTAATAAAATTTTGCTTTGCATTTTAATAAAATATTTTAATAAATAATAATATAAAATTAATATAATAAGATTATATTATATTATAAGCAAATTCGCTTTTATGTAAAATTTTATAATATAAGTAATAATGGTGTTTATACATTTTGATGTCGTTTCTATGTCCGGTCCTGTATAAATTGTAGTTTGTTATTGATACTATTAATGCCCAAGGGAGGACCGAGATCGGTATCGAGACCGGCATTGAAATCGAGAGCGAGACGGGGATTGGATCCGAGAACGGAACCAGAACTGACATCGAGATATGACCGTGATCGCGATCAAAATGGACAGCAAAATCAGTCGATATAGATTGATAGATTGAGGAATTCACTCTAAGCTATGTCCACGAGAGCGAAACCGGGGGCACATTTGAATAATAACAAAAAAATTGCTAAATTTAAATTAAAATCTAGAAAAGCGGGTGGGTGACCGTTAGTATGTGTATATATATAAGTGTAACCGGGGCTACGGACGAAACGGCTGCAAGTGGAACGACGCTCGTGCGTTGGGCGGGCGGTGAAGGCGACACGGACTTCGGATTCCTCGGCAGGGGTGGCTGCGATGGGCGCGTCGGGGACAGGCGGCGCGTTCGGGGAGGCGGCACAGGCGTCGCAGTTCGCAGGCAGCGGGCCGCAGCCATGGGTCGGCCAGTAGGGACTGAGCCCCAGCCTCCCGGAGGTGGTCATTCTCGATTTCCTTCTTCGATGTCCGCTGCTGGGCAAAAGAGCGGGCGGAAATATATATATATATATGTATATATACTATGAAATATAAATATATATATGTGTGTCGAGAGTCACACAGGAGGATGTGCGGGAATATTCCGATGACATTCCCACACGCCCTGGGAATACTATCAGGGTTGCTACTGTGTAGTATGGTTTATTACATAAAAAGGAAATAATAAAAAATAAAAATCGTTGCAATCTAGGAGAGGTGCTCTAACAATTTTTTTTTATTTATTTCATTATATTGTCGGCGTACTAAAATGTATACCCATACCAAATTACAACAATCTTGTACCAAAAGTCGTTGAACTAAAACGTAGACAAACAGATAGATAGACAGACGGACTAGCGGTCAGACGGACAAAATGGAACTATAATGGTTTCTTGTTCAATACAAAACCCTAAAAATGACTTGGTTTCTTAAATGAAACTACACTTTAGGACGGATGTTAAAAACATATTTCTGTTTTTATATAAAGATATAAGTTCTTTTCATCACTTAGGTACAAAACATACATATTTTAAGTTTACTTCTCTATTTTTTGTTAATTAATTTAAAAAATGGATCAGTTTAAATTGTAGTTTTTGTGTCACTTGAATAAATAACCTTACCAAATAACCTAAAATTTTAGAAATGTTGGTTTTGCATAAAGAGATGCCTAATTAGTTTAATGCAACCATGTTCGTAAACTATCTCAATGTGTAGTTTAATCAATAGAAATTATAGCGCCCACGGCACATTTTAAAAAAATCTGTATGAAAATGAAATAAAAAGATAGAAAAAAATGCCTCTAATTTAAATAGTTATTATAATTCAAATAAGTTTTATTAATCTATTCAAGTAAAATTTATAGGTAGTGATAACGTGATTCTTTATTAAGAAAGCATAAAAAATTATTTATTACAAATGAAATAATAAGTATAAATAAATAAATTATTGCATTCAGAGATAGACAATTTTATCCATTCAATTATTTATTTTAAAACAAGCCATTTCTTTAGTTTATTTTATTTTAATTATGAAATTATTCTTTTCCTCCCCTTGCCGTAATTTTCAAGAGGCAAAATTGAAAGCACGACGAGCCAAACGCGGGCAAATTCTTCATCTTAGTTACAGCTCTTACGAACATAATACATTAAGTTTTAATCGAACCCAACTTATCTTTATTTGAGTGTAATAAACACTTCATTAAGGCGGGAACAGTTCGTGTTCCCGCCACATTGTTATATCGAATTAATTAAAGATTTAACCTTCATTGTTTCACAGTTAATGTTGTGAGATGATAGAATTTGTAACTAACTTCGGGATTAACTAAGTTTATTTAGGGCAACTTCGCCGGCGAAAGGGGTAGTTCGAAAGTGAGTTCAAGTAAAGACCTAAATTTCCGAAAAGCAAATGAGGAGGTCTAAGAAATCAAAACTTGTCTGTGGATCATAACAAACAGTTATTTCAGACACAAACGATGACGCTGTTGCTAACCATGATAATTTGGTATATATTTAAAGTTCGGGCGCGATATTTGATTTTATCTAAAACTTAAGAATTATTAGCCTAGCCCGAAGTGCTATTTTTCGAATTATGTGTCAGGACTGACTGAAAATTGTGAGGTGTCATTCTATTCTTGATTGCATCTAGATTGATAGTTAAAACAGAGATTAGTCAGCAAAAAAAAAATGCCAACGTTACAAACAAGTAATTATTACAAAATGTTTTTAGATATTTTAAAAGCCGGTAAAGAACAACTCTTAGAAGCGAATAATCCAGACTTTTAGATTAAGAATTATATGTGTTTTTATTTTAATTTTCGATTAACAAAAATTTTCAATTAGAAAAAATTAATAAATAAACAAAAGAATAGTTAATTGAAGAATTGCTGTAATATTTTTTTGCCGAAGAATTATTGTTAAATATGTGTCTTAACAGTACCTAACTTTTTTCTCCCTTAATATTTAAATTTAATCGGTTAAAATAATATTTTTCAAGTGTCAGATTCGCTCGTTGCGTGCAGGAGCCAAACTGAGCACGATTTTAACCTCATTTACGCCACTAAAAGAAAATTTTAAAAGGTGCGGTATGCTTCGTCAAGCTACGATATTTGTTAGGGTTCCATATCGAAAGGGTGCCGACAGGACCCAACTAGTGAGACTCCGCTGTCTGTCCGTCTGACCGTCCGTCTGTCACAGGACTTTATTTCGTATTTCGAACCGTAATAGCTAGACACTTAAAAATGATTAAGTATTACTGTGACCGTTATAATAAAAAATAAAATAAAGTTAAAAATTGAAGGGAGAGAAAAAAATTAAAATAACAATATTTTGTCAAAAAGATATTGACGGATGTAATAACACCATTAGTTCACAAATCTTTACGGATAACCAAATATTGATATAGCAAATCAATTTATTTTGTTTTACTGAACTATTTTTTAAATCATTGTACAGACGTACGGAGCCCTTCATGTGCGAGTCCGAATCGCACTTGACAGGTTTTTTAGCAAATTTTTCTGTTGTCTTTTTTCAAGATTTGGATACCTCAAATAGTTTTTGACGTATTTGTAAAATAAAACAATCCGTATTCACTATGTTGTCAAGAAATTTTACTATTTTTTCGTCGAGTGTTGGTCATTTTGACAATTAATGTATCTACATTGATCTATCGACACTGCGTCTGCAATCATGCATCGAATCACACATTGATCATAATATTCGGTCATTTCTAGCCCAAATTTCGAAGGCACTCGTGAACTAGACAGTTTAAAGCAAGACACCGTGTTTGTTTTAGCCGTGTTTGTTTTAGAATTCGTTAATTTTGGCAGACAAGGCTCAGGTAGATTACATATCATATTGATATATTACATAAATAGTATATCTCAATTGTTTAATAATAATTTTTGACCAGCTAATCAGACTTTAGCGCAGATGTGAGCTAGAGAAATGAAATTTACTTGTGATGAATATGTAAATTACTTTAAAAGGATATCCAGGAAGTAATTAATTTTCCTTTTTTCATTTTATTCTTATTTAATTTTAGTTCTTAAACAGTGTATAAGTAGATAATTTTAGTTTCGGTAGCTAAATAGAAATTATGTTTTGTACATTGTGTGTGGTCAAAAGAGATCACTTATCAACTTGCCTTTGCACCAAAGATATAAAGTAGAATAAAAATTTGGAAAACCCAAACGTATACACTTCATGATACTCGGTTAATTTTTAATAAGAAATAATGCGAAATTGAGAAAAGTGCAATCTAGAGTATATTATTGCAACTATTGCAACTATTGCAACTATTGCAACTATTGCAACCCAATCTCTTCGAAACAGATGAGTAACGGCGAGAAAAATTTACTAACTACTACAAGTCTCCTCTAAAAATTGCAATATCTCATTTGTGGGACGGGCCATTTTTAAATTATATTTTCATCTATAACGCACAGTAAACAGACATTTTCAATAAGAAACTACATGCTCTAATTCTAAAGCTAACAAAAGGCATGTTGTTTTACAGATAAATTACGGAAAAGTACTCTGAACTAATTTGGTGTTCTTTTATTTTCGGATTTTCGTTTATCAACGAGGGTAGTGATAGAAATAGTTGCCGAAAAGAGGCGAAAAAATTTTTTTCGATCATAAGACACATTCAAATGCTTGCCATTATGAGGCGTGAAAAATTATTTTTACTTTCAAAATACGTGCGAGCGTTGCCATCCGACACGGCTTCCAATAAGAATTATGAAACTTTATACAGTATATAAAGTATATAAGAAAATTTTATACTGTGTTTAGCTATCAGTCGATTATAGTATAAGAGCTACCAACGTTTTCGAGCAAGAATTTCAGGTCAGCTGATTTATTGATATGTCGTCTCTCTTGCTCTTTGGGTTAGGGTCTGGGCTGTCTGGCCGGCGGTGGCGGTTGCGTTTACCTGTGCGCAGCCTATCTGTACAGGTAATGATACTAACTTTTAAAATAATTTTAAGAAGGTTCATTTTTAATATTTTAACTTTAGATAAGCTTAACAAACATCCATCTCTTATTGCCAGACATTTTTGTCATTGCTAACAATGAGCTAGACGCCAATTTTGATTTATTTTTTTTGAATTAAAAATTCAAAGTATTTCAGTTTGCCTGTAATTTTAATATTATGTTGTTTAAGTATGAAAAGACCTAAAATTAATTTGCCAGACACTAATTCAGTTGTTAAACCGTGTATTAGAACGACAAAGTCCTGAAAATTCGTATAGTATGATACTATTGGATAAAGAGAAACAATTGCAGAATAAATTGCTGAGAACGAGATAGAAAAAACCCTAATTAGACAAGGTGATTAAAAAATATTTAAATAATTTGATTTATAATCATTTTTAATATTTGGCTAATACATAAAGTCACAAACTCATTTATGAAGCTCTGTGTGCGCTCGTTCAATGAGGTCCCTGCATGTATTCTAAGCTTACCCTTGAATACATTTGGGGCTTAAACATTTACTTGGTAAAAAAAGGGTGTTATAAAATTTTCGATTATTCTGAGGGCGAAAGTCCGTGGACATAATCTGCTCGAGTTTTTATAGGGTTGTCTCTTTCTGCAATACTTTTGTTTATGGTTATTATTGTGTACAATAAAATTTGAATAGGCTCAAGTTTCTTGCTCGTTCTACTTGAGGGAAACCTGCCTACCGAACGAGTGGTAAATTCGTATTATAATGACGTATTTCAAAAGTGTATAAGTTATAAAATAAAGAATTTTATGAAGTTGAATTTAATTACTATTTTTGCTTTTTCTCGGACGAACAAATGTAATCTGTTGTATCGATATATTTGTTTATCGCTTTTGAAATATCTCTTCAATTACATCAATGTCATAAATATAAAATTACAATGTAAAATTTTCGCCTTTTCGTACACGTGCGGGCGCCCCCTTCCGATAAGCTGTTACAACTTTATAATCACAATAACGAATGTTGCCTTTACATGGATGAACGAAGTTAACACAACAACGAAGTTTAATACGGGCGTCGAGCGTATAAAACCCTATAACAAACATTAACCGCTGGATACACGTAATAAAATCAGTTTATATTGAAGTTTTGTTGTTGTGTGGTGCGGCTCGGTGGATGAGAACGTAACTTTTCAACTAGAAAAAATTGGGTTCGATCCTGGCCATGGTCGAATTGATCGTGAGTGAGATGAGCGAGGTTATTAATTCAAATCAAAACAATCCATTCGCTTCGTGCGTCGACGATCATGCTAAACTATTGTCACGGACGTATTTTTCATAACGAAGACAGCGCTCGTCGACCATCCCTCATGTTGAACCAGCGTGGCAGGCGTAAGCTTCAAGATTCTCGTCTGAAATACACACACAAACACACACACACACACACACACACACACACACACACACACACACACACACACACACACACACACACACTTTCGAAATTTCGAAAACACAACTTTCAAAATTTACAGTTTTAGGTTGCTAACAAATTAATCAACTATAACTTGTTAGCAACCCTAAATTTTTTGTTGTATATGTAGTAGGCACTGATTGATAATATTTTCAGTTTTTCGAGCTGAAAATATAATTTTCCACATATTTTATGTTTTTCAAGCTTAAAGTGAATCTATTCTTTTTTAAGTCTTTAATTTGGGAGATGTGACTTTCAAAATGTAAAAATTTTAATTTGATTGACTTGGAAGTAACTCTAAAACTTTCTTTTATGAATAAAACATGGTTGAAAAATGGATTTTGAGTTGTTTTGAATATGTTAAATAAATGCACAAAAATAATAATAATTCATAATTTATAACCCAATGTCTAAGTATGTTTTAGGATAATTTAAAAAACTGCAGTACAAATTTTTTGAATTTTTTATTACATTGATTGTTATGAAAAAATTATGAATATAATAAGTATTATTACAATATATATCAAAATATTCATGAATAGTATAATAATGAAAAGCAGTAGTAAATTTTATCATAAGCATACAAAGAAGAAATAAATAATTTTTTAATATATAAAATATAAGTATTTTTAATATTTGAGCAACAATTTTGATTCAATCAATTTTCATTTATATTGCACGACTCATAATGCGAAGCATTAAGAAGTGCTCTACGAACGAATAATTTTTTTCCTCAATTTCGTAACTTTTTCATCAATAACACGATTAATAATTCATGTAATTTTATTAACCTGTGCACTATTTGATAGATAATTTAATGAAGATTAATTCTATCACTGGTTCAAATCGATTTAACATAATACAATTAGAAAAAACTATCAAAATAGTCAAAAAAAATTTCCTGTCAATCAACACTTTTTTCGTTCCGGACACGATAGCGAGCGTAAAAATTCACTAATTTGATCCATTTTTTTTTTAATAGCTTGAGATCCACTGTCCGGAGATTGGTATTGAAAATGGTTAACTTGATTTGTGTCGTTTAATAGTTATTAACAAAAAACGAATGAACATAATGAGTCGTGCACTTTTGGATTTTCCAAATATTTTGTAATTAGTTTTAAATCTATTTTAATAACATTGAATTTATTTTTTGTTTCTTTATATTGTGTCATTTTGTTGCTTGCTCGTTTTTATTTTTATTAATACTTTATCATAACCGTTTTCATATAAATAACTGTAAGCTAACTTCAGATATAATTGGGAAACTATTGAAAGTTTTTCAAAATTCTTCATCTTTTTCAAATGAACGATTAAATTTTAGTGGTCTAGGTAAGTTAATTTAATTATAAAAACAAGAACGTTGACTTTTTCCTTTTTCGAATTTAAAATTATTACTAGTATGTAGTTATTGAGCTTTATAATGAATCATACAAAAATAATATTCTTTTGGAAATTTTTAAATTCTGATTTTCGGTATTTAGTGAAGTTCGTAAATGAAAAAAAATTAAAAAAAGTTTAAATTTGGTCAGTTGGAAAATTTTTATGACGTATTGTGACAGAAATTTTAAAATTGCAATGTCTTTTGAAGCCCTTATTTATTTTTAGTTTATTTGAAGGTATTTCATGCAGTTACAAAATATTTTGTAGAGGGTAAAAAACCAATCGGATGGATATTCTAAGCTATCTTAAAAAAAAAACTTTCTCAAAAATTTTCAAATACAATATATTTTGGATGCGTGTTTCGATTTTCATACACTTACTGGCATTCGACAAGATTTTATGAAAATATTTTTTTTTCTAATGGCTTAAAAACCGATTGGATGGAAAATCTTCAAATATTTAAAAAAAAAAAAGGTTTTATAAAAAATTTAACCTGCAATATCTTTTGAACGCGTTGTTCTATCTCATTCATTTCGCGGCATTAGACGCGATTATTTGAGTACAAAAATTTTTGTAATGGGTCAAAAATCGATTGGGAAAGAAATAAGTTAAATTAAAGTCTAAGTTATATTAAAAAAAATTTAAAAAAAGAATTTCGATTTTTATTATTGTAATATATTCGAAACGGCTCGACCGATTGACTTCAGAATAGTAAGATCTAAATTTCAATAGACCTTTTCGAACACCATGT
The DNA here is from genome assembly GCA_005406025.1 of Eumeta japonica. NCBI lineage: Eukaryota > Metazoa > Arthropoda > Insecta > Lepidoptera > Psychidae > Eumeta > Eumeta japonica. Next base: position 299,823 of record BGZK01000335.1, read on the forward strand.
AGCAACACTTGAGTTCTTCAGCATATTGAGCATAAGCAACATTAACATACGCAGAAAGCGTGGTGAAATGGTAACTGTTACCAGACAGCATCTGTACCTCCCACAAGCGGAGTTTGTTCTGAAACGCTTTCAAATGGCTGTACGAAACATTTACTAACTTTTGAAGTTTCAAATTTAAATCATTCAAACAGCCTGTGAAGTTGACGAGAAATGCAAAGTCACATATCCATTTTGGGTCACTCAATTAAGATAGTGGTTTATTCTTTATTTGCATAAAATCTGCTATCTCATTTCTAAGCTCATAAAACTGTTCCAGCATTATTCCTTTGCTTAGCCATCTGACTTCACAATAATATGTTACGTCGTCATATTCGGTTGATATTTCATCCAAAAACGCCTTGAACTGACGATGGTTAAGCCCTCGAGGTCTAATAAAATTGACGGTTTTTTCTACCACATTCATAACATTCTGGAGTTGAATTGACTTAGAATACAAGTTCTGTTGGTGAATAATGCAATGAAGGACTATCAAATCATCTTTTTGCACATTTAATTCAGTTGCTTTTCCATTCGAAATTCCGATGAAACCTTTACGTCAGCCGACCCTAGAAGGTACACCACCTGTCCAAAGTCCAATTAATTTTGACCATCGCAATCCAAAACTTGTGAATACCTTTTGAACTTCATTAAAAATGTCCTGTAGCAGTTCCTTTTAGCGGCTGTAAAGCAAACAATTCTCCAGTAACAGTGAACTCTTTATCAACACTTTGAATAAATATAGCCAGTTGAGTTGTGTTAAACAAATCGGTGCTCTCGTCTAATGCTATGGAAAATGACTCAAAACCAGCCATACGGTCAGTCAATGTTGTTTTTATATCATCAGCCGTCATTTCTATACGTCGAACAACAGTTCGTCTTGACAAACTAATTTTTTCAAATTCATTTTTTTAGGATACAATACACACCTTGATAAATTCTCCTTCGGAAAATGATTTTAATGACTTTACCAATATAAAACTAACTATAAGACTAGCTTTCACATCATTATCAAGTTGTATTCTTTGTTTATGAAACAGCTGCTGTTTTCCCATATTTACAATAAGGTTCTGGATTTTATCTTTTGTTGTTTGTCCTGTCAGTGAGTGCAACATAGGATGCATAGTTGAGTAATGCCTTTTTATATTGAATTCTTTCATCATTGATATAGATACATTACACAGCAAACAAATAGGCTAACCATTGTGCAAGATAAAAAATAATTATTCTGTCCATTTTGTTGAAACTGGCGACCCTATGCATCTAATTTTCGTTTCTTTCCAACAGACATCATTCTCGTTTACTTTTCGTTTGATAAACTTAATAACAATAAATAATTAATAAGCACTCAAGATGCACACAAAGCAAATTGACGGCACTAGTAGTTCGCTAGGATATCGCTTGTCGAAGTTATTAAGTCGGTAGCTCAAATAGAACCAAAATAATGTTCGGGCCATCCACCTGCTTATATAGGCAAAATAAAGGAATGATCTACAATCGTCTAGTCTAAAACAATTGAGAAGCAATAATCTTTTTTGCGCCGCCAGTGAAGCGGCAAAAATCAAAGGCTTTGATGTTTGTCGCCTCACTCTTTAATGATCGCCGCCACTCGACTTGCTCGCTCACTTGATTCCGTGAGTATGAGTAAGTCGTGTAATATTTTTTACTTCCCTCTAAGAAAACTGAAGATTTTCGAAAATCAGGAAGTTATTGATTTTACCCCGTGTTTCTAAAATTGAGTTTTCATCAGATCTTGACGTTTTGAGGTCCTAGGAAGCTCCCCTGACGATTTTACGATGGTGTGTGTGTGTGTGTGTGTGTGTGCGCGCATGCGTTTACGTGTGTGTATAAACCTCTTATAACTTTTGAATGGCTTGACCGATGGAAACAAAACTTTGGCATTCCAAAGAATTTCATCAAACTTAGATTTTCTAAAAATGTGAACTGATTCGTATTGATAGATTCTAAGAAACTAAAAAAAAACTATTAAATGAGGTTTTTTTGAATTAACTTTTAAACAGCTTTACCGATCGATTCTAAAAACAAATCAGCTCTTTATGTTAATAAACTACGTCGATCGCCGCTGGGCCGGTCAAAATCGGTTGATTCGTTTGAGAAATACAGTGAACGAAAAAAACGCAAAAAGTGATTTTTTCAAATTACTCCAAAATTTTGTAGCTAATTAAATGCATGTTCTGAATTCTTTCATAGAACTTAAAAACCTGATTGGCGCTAGTTAAGTCAAAATCGATTTATTTGTTCGAGACATATCAAAAATAAAGAAAAACTCTTAAAAAAATTCCAAAATCCTGTATCGAATCAAATTCACATTCTAAAATTTTTAATCAAAAAATCGCGTCAAATCCTGTATATTATAGTGTTTCAAACTCGAAAATAATAGTGGGAAGTTTCAGGGATAATCTATAGGGTTAACCCCTTTTTAAATTTTTTTTTGGGTTTTCCAAAATGTCTCGGATGCGGCTCGCGGGACGGTTGTTGCCGACATATGGTTTAAATAATGAATATTTATTAAATATTCTAAAAGTAAAACAAATATACTTACAAATTAATCATAAAGGCAGTAGTGAATATGCCTTAATGTGGGAGGTTTGAATATTTGAAAAGAATTTGTACTTTTCTTTTGTCTTATTTATTTACGTAATTAGAGAGAAAAAAAGAAAGGGATAAAGAGGGAGCAGACAGAGAAAGGGGAGAGGTTTTCCTTGTAAATGTAAAATAAACAACTCATTAGCGAAGTAGCGATAGCACCCGTATTTAATCAATGCCGATTGGCACTTTGTTACCGTAGGCTTAAATTATCTTGTAAGGGGATGATATCTGTTTGTATACTTAATTAAGTTTGTACAGAGCTTTGCGCTGCGAGTTTAAGCTTCGATTTGATATTTGCAAAGTGATTGGGTAAAGTTTGAGTGAAATTATAAATCCTGACGGCTATTTCCCACAATTCAGGTTATGCTATAATAAATGAATAAGAATCACTCATGAAATAATATATATATTATCGCTACTGTTGTAGTGATTGATAAAAAAAATGATTTAAAAATTATATTTTTTTGGTAATAACATTTGTTACAAGTTCCGGCAATAATATTAGATATATATATATCTTCATTTGTTGTTTGACGATGACAAAGATTATATGTTAGATAATTTCGTACATTGATAAATCGCAAATGGGTTGCCTAGCTAAATCGTGTGCCGTCAAATCTGTTAAACAATGTAGGCCCTAATTAACTTCCTTGGATCAATTGCCCTAATTCATTGTTCATAAAAATCAAGTGTTAACCGAGAGAATGTGAAACAAAGGAATTGGAGAAATATAGTCTGTGTAGTTTACCCCTGACACTACTATGAAGTTGCTATGTATAGGTGAGCCAGCATTATAAATATACCCCATCAGTTATTTAATCGATTTTTTATATGAAACTTAAAAAAATAGATGAAAATTTACCATTCCCTTTTCTTGTCTTGAAAATTAGTAGACGAAAATAGAGTTAAAAAAGTACGGAAAGTAATTGTAGATCACAAGTAAATAAGTCTATAACTTTAAAATAATAAGGTTTTGTCAATATTCTAAGTATACACCTATAATTTCAGTTCTTTTAATTACTACAAACAAACTTAGGTCAAATTTAAAAAAAAATACTTAGTAGACAACATATTTATCGTAGGTACGGAGCAATCACATATTTAAAAATACGGAATACAAACTACTTTCAGCCCCTTAATATGAAAAATGAAAAATGTTATTTTTCAGTGTGACAAATTGTCAATTTTAAATGAAATAAATATTTAAGCTACGTTAAGATATTATTGTTCTTTGTACTCAAGGCAGGCACCAATTCAAGAGGAAAAGTTTCAAACTTAATCTTTTGTCACACCATTATCAGTTACATTGTCTATTGCATTACTATTTTTGAACTTTAAAAAATTTAGCTTAAAAAGGCAACTTGATTGTCTGTAGGCGTAAAATGCAATGGCAAGGAGCGCCCAAGGAGAGGTGCAAAGAATAAAGGAGCTAGAGGCGAGGATAAAAGCACCGTCGGTATGGGGCAGGACGCCAATGGGCCTGAGGTTTGAAGACCTGCAGGAGAGGAGGATCGATGATGCGGTCAAATTCCTGAGAAAACGCTACTTGACGGAAGAAGTGAGTCAGTAGTTTATTGTCAAGCTCTATCGTGATCCAATTCGATTTTAATTTCTTGGTCATTTAGAACAGAAAAACAGATCAGGAACACTTTGTGCGCGATATTAATTATTGTGTTATTATGAGAAATAACATTTTTCAATTTTGGATTTATTTCATTAATAATAAAATGCATAAAAGAAATAAATAAAAATCGATAGTTGATAGAAGAAGAAAATAACTTTTGCATACCGAGAACAGATGTTTACTGCAAAATAAATTATAGTGAAAATTTATGGATTTCAAAGGACTGTTAATCCTATCACAATGGGTATCGTTGAAGCTTGTTATTGACATCTTCAATAAGGTATTTTACAAATTTAATATGTAATTGCCATTGCCACACATTTAAAATGAAAACAATGATTCAAAATCTGTTCATAAACAACGAAGTTATGTATAATACAAACAAACAATTATTTTTTTAGTAATCGGTTAAACATCTGCATTGTTATATTGTTTCTATGCTCTATAAAACTTTAAAATAACGAAAAACATACAGATAGATACGGGAGTCATACTATGAGTGTTTCAGTGGATTAGAATTGATGTATTTATTTTATTTTACAGTATTTTCGATTCCAACTTCTAGATAAAAATAACGAGGAGAAATCCCCGCTACCTTTATTTTATATTTTAACGTTAAGAAAACGTTCGCTTTGTTATTTCGACGTGGATACGTCTATGATTTCATTTGTCATAGGGTTCATTTCGTGAACAGAAGTTTATGCAATAACGCCATCTGTTGGTACGTGAGTAAACGATGTCGCTAAGTGTAAATCTACGCGTTTGTTACGTTAACCCCATCTGTTGATGGGTAAGTGAACGTAGTCGGTAAGTATGAAATCTATCATGACGATAATCCGCTAGCGTCTGGGGTTGGGTAATACGCAAAACTTTTCTCGTGGTGTTGAGTAAAAAGCGATGGAAAGAATTTTATTCGCAGTGCAACTTGATATTGAAACGCTAATCTTATGTGGAGATTTCAATTCAGAGATATACATAAAAGAAATTAAAAAAAAACCACCTTCTAAAACCTATTGTATTATTTTTTAAGTAAACTTCAATAGCAAATAGTTTTTCGAGTTGGTTCCAGTTAAAGGTAAATCTGAAGTTGTGTCGCCTTAGAAGAAGATCTCTTTTTTGACTATATTTAAATTTCATATTTATGTTTATAAACAAAGTGTTATTTTACTCTGCTTTAGCTGGAACCGACTCTAAAATCAACAAATTAGGTGCTTTTGAAGACCATAAAAAAATATTAAAACAGGTTTTTAAGGCGGTTTTTATTTTTCCTTTTCAAACTTATTTTGTTTCATATGTTTTGGTTATCGAGTAATTATATATTTATAATTCATATATTTAGTTTGTAAGTGGATTAAGCCATTAGTGAAAATGGCCAGGTATCTTCTTTACTTTTCTACTGATCAAGTAAAAAAGCAGTTCCGATCCCAAATTTATTGTTTACAGTTTATAATTCCTTAGTATTTACATTCTTAGTTGTAGTGCAACTACCAAATTATTCATATTCTTTATGACATATAAAAATGCGATATTAGTCCATAATTAATTGACGAAAACGTAGCTGAACATATATAAAAAATGCAGACTGACATAGAACCTTCTTTTTTTTTGATATCAATAAAAAACCATTTATAGCCGACGTGCATCTCATAAAATTACTAGTTTTTCGTAAGGCGAGAGTAGAGCACTACCTCATGCGCTCCGCTTATGAGGCGTGCAAAAATTACAATAAGGTCAAAACAGCTAAGATATATTATTTTCTTATGGAATTGCGGTACCTATCTTCTGGCTTCATCATCAGATCAGTTCCATGGTGCCATTTTCGTCAGAATCGTTATTTTAAATTTTCTCTGCTAAGTTTTACTTCCTTAATTAAGATGTCTTATCGCCATCGATCTATATATAGAAACACTTGTCACTGAAGAGATTCGATGGCTATCTGTGGTTTTCTTCATTTGTTCAACGTCACTAAATAATACTTTCTAAATGCAAATGCTTGACTCGTAGCTGAAAACAAAATCACTAAATATATGCCTATAATATTTGAGGATACCCCTCAATTCATTATGGATCACACACTCTGAAATGGATTTTGATAAAAACTAGACCAATCAGGAAGCATATTCTTTCAAATAAAAAAGAATTTTTCAAATCGTTAATAAATGACGGAGTTCTGAGGTAACAATTATATTTAAAAAATACAAACGAATTGACAATATTCTCCTTTTTTTAAAGTTGGCTAAAAGTGAATCAATTTTTTTAATGAAAGAAGAGTTTCATTAAAAAAATTGAATTTAGAGTGTTGTCAGACTCAACCCAAAACTCTAGGCAATACCTATCTTGATTGAATCTGCACATATAATTCAAATGTTATCCTATTTCTTTATATTTTGTAGTTATCATCGACCTGTGATTACTAAACTCAATTTGAAATAAACTCAGTTTGAAATAAATCCAGTTTGAAGGATAAATTTGTATCATTCTTTTAATTGCCCGAATATCTTCTTATACACAGATGTATCCACGTAAAACTTACAGCTATATTAAGGATATACCCAACCAGGAATTTTGTTTTTGCATTACTTTTTATGTATTTAAAATATACGTTTTAGTTGACTACTTCCATGTCTTCTGTTTTAGATACCTTTCAGGTGTGTAAAACTAGCAGAAGACGAGGAAGGCTTGAGCGAATACCTGAACCAGGCTCGAATATGGATGAGAGACAAGATGTCGATAGCTGCGGTGAAGGAGGAGACCGATAAACTGGTGGGCTTGATGATCATAAGGATTCAGGAAAAGAGTTAGTATTTACACTTGGCTTTGCGTCTAAGCATACGTCCAAGTTGAATATGTAGCTGTTTTATTTGGAGATCCATAAAACATTAATGATTCAATATTGATAATTGGGATTTTGAAAAAAAAAAATTTATTGATTTTTTTCATGTATTTTAAAACTTTATTGTTAATAATATTGATATTTAATGCAAAAAACTAGAAAAAAAATTTTTTCAGTTAATTATATACGATTAAAAATTGATAAAATTTAAAAAAAAATCACGTGACTATAAACGCGCCATGAGTGGTCGCCATAGTTGTGACGTCATAATGTTATAGCTATTTAATAACAGTACAGAGTTTACGGCTATTACACGTTACTAGACAATAATATTGAAAATTTATTGTTAAAAACGTGTCGTTAGTTGATTCCGATTAGCTATGTGTGATAAAGGATTTATAAAGGCAAAGTCTGATAATATTCCTGATGTTGATATATTTATGATAACCAATTTTTAAAACTGACGTTCAACTAGAAAAAACAGAAATCATAAGAATTATTTAAATATTATTATAACAAGAGAACAACCACTTTAATATAAAATTAAAAATTTTGATCTAGTTAAATACATAACCTAGAACGTTATAAAACTATAAATATATCAAATTGAATCCCAATCATTAGATAAAGCTATATGAATTTATTATTTAAGCACTTTAAATTATCAATAAAAAATTTTTAATGCTATGATTTTAAAGGTTATGATTTGGAGTCCAGTTCAAAAAATTTATTGACTGAACTCTACTTGTTTGATTTGTATACTTAGATAAATAATAATTAATAACAATGGTATTAAGAAATACTTACATCGAAATGATCTTCACAACAAAAAAAATTCGATTTTGTTTTGGGATTATCACGGTGCACTGCTTGAAACCATTTATTTCGACGTTTGCTATCTTGGGGAACATTTAAAAACATTTTGTTAGGAGTTGTTTTTGTAGTATTCGTACATAATGGTACAAAACAAGAACGATAACTTTTAAGGTTCGACATTATCAATATAAATTTGAATATTTAACTATGACAACAGAATTAAATCAATCAATACACTGTCCTTATTATTTCTGTATCAACTGCAATGAGTGACAACTAACATTATGACGTCACACGCGCTCGGGTTTGTTCGGAGCTGTCGGTGTGTCTTCGGTACTGGATTCAAAATTAATTTTATTTTGAAATAACTTTTAAACTATTGCGAAAAAAAAAATAGTTTCCTTATAAAACTTATATATGATATTTCCATTTATCGCAAAAAAAAAAAATTTTCAAAAACCCAATTATAGAATCAAACCGTAATACTAAATGATGGCATAAACATTTACATGTTTTCTTATAGTTAAGTCGAAATTATAAATGAATTTAAAGTGTAAAAAAAAGAAAAGAAATTCTGTAGTAGAGCCGTACTGCACTCAACTTGGCTGTGGCACAAAAATGTGCCAGATCAATCAGACACTCTCACAGAATAACGACGTAATACGTCTACGTTAAATAGGTCAAATACATTTCAAAAAATACTATTAATAAATATCGCGTTATGGGAAAAAACCTCTCGTCACACATTTTTACTTAAACCTTCGACAATGTAATCTACGTCGAAGGTGACCCTACAAAGTCATTTATAAAAACACACTCAGAAGGTATTCTTTAGTATAATAAAACTAAGCAAGTCGATAACTGCAAACGAGGACATACTTTCGCAAACAATACGATCGATGATCGAGTTTTAATCACAATTTAAATTGCTGTTCTACTTTTGCATTTACAGCCCGTCGTCGTCGCCATGGTCTCCACCCAATGTTGGACTAGGTTGTCTAGAAACACTTTCCGGTCTGCAAAGGCGAATATTTTGTCGTTCCACTCTTTGGGGTTCCTCGTTGTGCAACAAATCGTAAGCCCATTTATGGACGGCCGTCAACTGCCGTGTATGTCAAAACCTCTTAGCAAGTGTTGCGATACGCACTTGGTTTCACCTGGCCACGAGTTTAACGAAAAAAGGGAAATATTGAAATTTTTCGCGGCGTCGTCGATGATTAACGTTTCAGCTAATTTGTTTATTGAAATGGACAACGCGTGCGGACGCGCGCCGGCGCGAATTTTAATTTCCCGTAATAAGATTTGAATTTGCACTGTGACTTCCGAATCGTGACTTTCCATACTAATTAATTTAACTGTTCGGTTTAAATATTTAAATATCTTACGAGCTTGAACGTTTTGCAATATATATAATTCCGAATTTAGTATATCAATACATATAATAAAACTGTAGAGGTCGAATGTCTGTACATAAAAAAAAAACGCTAAGAACCGAGTTAAGGGGATGTTAAAAGTGAAGTATAACATAGCTAGATTTTTTTCAAATTTTTTGTTTCTCTGTCTGTTTGTCTGTTTATACGAGTTAATCTCCGAAACCATTGGACCGAATTAAATGAAATTTTTGCATGGTGGTACCTTACATCCCCGGTCAACATTTTAGATACTTTTAATCACGGAAAATTAAAGAGTTACCGTGGGATAATTAAAAAACTATAGTAACTTACACAGCTTAATACACAACCTATGCAAAATAAGACAAATAATATATTGTAAATACGATTGAAATAATTTATACATATAATAAAACAGTAGAATCGAGTGTGTCTGTATATCGAAGGTACGTATGAAAAATTGAGAGGGGACGATAAGAGAAAGATAATATAAGAGAAACCAACCATTTTTAAAATGTTTTGTGTCTGTCTATTCGTGCATATCTCTGAAGTCACGTAATAGGTTTTAATAAGTTTTTCAAGAGTAGATAGGGCTTGGCTTGGATCAGAAATATAGGCTCCATTATTATTTAAATCAAATGTCAGGAAAAAAGTTTAACCCAATGGTGGAGAGTGGTAGTGGGAGATTGGAATCGACAGCAAGGTATTTCTATATAAAAGATGAAATCCACGTGGGCGAAGCTGCGGGCAAAAAGCTAGTTGTTTAGAAGATATATCACGATCGTCAAAGGTCGCTCATATGGCTTATTACATGCGTATGACGTATTGTTTCCGTCTGCAACATCACTCGCGCGCACTCGAAATGTATTCCTTCATATTTTATATCGATCGATTCTGGTGTTAATCCCAATCTTGTTTCCGTTTTCAATTCTGGTTCCCGCACAATTTCCAATTTTGATTCCGGTCCTGCTCTTGCTTTTAATCCTTTTAACACATTCAGTTTACTGGTCCGGTACTGTTTTTCGGTCCCGGTCCTGGCTTTCGATTCTGCTTCACGTCTTAACTTCGATTTCTGCAACGGCTACCAGTCACAGTTATTACCAAGCCGGGGAAAATATTACTATCAAAATAAAATGTGCACACATTTTGCTCTCTACGGGGGATAGAATTTTTAAGATCGGTGCAGTACTTCAGTTTAATAGTACAAATGCACGTACGAATTTGTATATGAGAATTTGCATGCAACATAATAATAATAATAAAAATATCTTCGGACATATATACACAGCACCGTCTGGTCCCAAACTAAGCAAACTAGGCTTGTATTATGGGTATCAGACAGTTGATATACTACATACATACTTTTTTTTGTTGTAAATATATACGTATAATAAATAGAAACACCCAGACTCAAGACAAAGATTAATTTTTATTCAAATAAATAAATGTTTGTCTTGTGCGGGAGTCGAACCCACGACCCCAGCGCGACAGGTAGGGTCACTACCACTGCGCCAATCAGGCAGTCTTAAATGTGTCAAAAAATGTCAAAAACATATAAATGTGTAAACGCATAATATATAAATGTTGCGATATAAAACGCAAATTATCGTTGAACCGTAATTTAGTGACAGTAAATACTTCATACGCTCCATTAAAATTAAATTTTTAGGGTATCAATTTAACCGTATCCGTTCCCGAGAGCAGTCCCATAGTATAGGGAAGTAACAACCACCCTTCGATACTTCGTAAGGGAATGAAGGAGCGAATGAAATATTACCAACCGCACTCCTTAAATGGATTAACCCAATAAAGGGATGAAGGATTGCCGACTGCGGCTCAAGCCCGTTCCATGTGACTATCTATGCCTATCGATATTTTCATAAATGATAGTGTTGTTACCTACACTTGCGACTATTTTCAATAATGATGCCAAATATATGTCTGCATGGCACTTAGGTTCTTATTTATCATGCGTTACAATTGGTTTTTTTTTCGTATTTTTGGCTTTACGGTTTAGAAAATAAAGGGCCGAAACACAATTTCTGATACTTCGAGAGCGATTATTTTCGAAATTATTCAATTAATCAAAAAAAGTTTTGAGGATCTTTAATATGTACCAGATGTTGATGTTATGTTATGTGTGTGACGCACACGAATTGTTAAAATGTATATAGGAGAAGTGTGTTCAATTTTTAACATGTGAAATTTTCAAAATGAATTGGGTCAATGTGGTGACAATGGAATAGTCTTTTCTTCTTGGAGACTTATGGATTGTACAATTGTCCATTACAAAATACATCGGACTTTAAAAGTATAATATTGCAACTATAAATGTATACAATGTTGTATCTAGCTTTTAACTTTTCATAACCTTTATATATTTTTAGTTACATTTGATCACGCATTATATAGAGTTAAGAACGATCGGTTGAATTGTGAAAATAAAATTAACTCAAAAACATTAAGATTTAATTAGAAAATAAGTATACAAATTGAAATGATTTACAATTTATGACTGTCAATTTTTGTTCGTAAGTTGAGAAATAAAAAAAAAAACCTTTAAGCTAACAATATCTTTGAAATAGGTCAGAGAGTTACTTTATACATCTTACATTAAAACGTGTCCGAAAACGGATAGATACGAATACCATGTTAATACAAAAACAAAAAATATTTTAAACACACATTTATAGAGTATCATTAACTAGATTATAAACCCAAATTAATTCAACTAGAAACTGAAAACTTTAGTTATAACTGATGAATTAGGAATTTTTTATTTGTACTTGTACCTATATGGTAAATCAATCGCAAAAGCGTTGTTTGCCCATGCCACGAGAAACAATATTAATTGACAAGTTTTTTTTCAATATGAAGTTTGTTCTTAAATACGGAAGACACACTCTGTCATAAGGTTTATCCGATATATTTGGGAGACGAAATCCATCGACAGTCTTATGCATTTGGTACGTACTTACAAATGCACGCGAATCTGTGTACCAGGTACCTGCCGGATTCAACGGTACTGTGATCACACACGATAGAGCGACAGTCTCGTTATCGATGAGAAGTCATTGTAAAGTGAAAGTCCAACCAAAATTCTCTGCACGCCAAGCGTAAGTCAAGTATCGCCAACTACTCAACTGCAATAGAATGAAGAAGCTGAACCTAAAATAAAAAAAAAAAAAACATAAACTGACCAATAGCATGTCGGACCATGCTCTTCATAGAGTTTCGAAGCCGTTACTACAAAGAAATGCTCTAGAGATGAAAAAACTATGTTATTACACTTTTTCCATGTTTCCGTACATAATACGTAGGTATAAGCACTTTAGTCGCCTATAACTAGAAAAACAAGTAGGTATGTTGACTATTATTATTAAACTAGTGTAAACTAAAGAACTTATCTTCATGGCATTTAGGTTATTTATTAGGCATTACATTTGTAATTTTTTTCATATTTTTCGACTTTGCGGTTTAGAAAATAAAGGGCGGGTACAGAATTTCTGCTATTTGAGAGCGGTTATTTCCGAAATTATTCAATTAATCAAAAAAATTGTAAAGGATCTTTAATATGTACCACATGTTGATGTCTGTTAAAAATTTTTTTTTTCAGCTTCTGTATGGAGTGCCTCCCCTGGAAATAATCACTTTTGTTATTTAACTACGAAACTAAGTAGCGGTTTATATAAGACACCTATACTCCGAATTTCATCAATATACATCTTGTAGTTTTTGAGTGAAATGCCTGTGACATACGGAAGGACGGACGAACATGACGATACTATAAGGGTCCCGTTTTTGCCATTTTGACCTGGAAACCTAAAAAGAGGCGACGCAAAAGAAGGATACTTTATATGAGTCTAACATCGCGTTGCATCAAAAGTAAAAACATAATGTGTAACATTTGGCAGAAAATATATACATAAGATTTGACAATTTATCTATACATCATTTGGTGCAAGCCACAGCAAATGTATAGAAGTATCGATTCATATCTATCGAATTTAATCATTTATGTTATTATGGAATTGTAGAAAGGGTCAATGATTTCGAATTCGAATCTGTGGTATTTGATTTTTCATCTGTTTTTATATAATTTTTCTCTTATGTATAATCTTTTATTACAATTTCGTAAGTTATAAGCTTTGATGCCACTTCAAATGTTTGAGCCAATTTCGACTATACGGTCGTGCCTTATTTAGATTTTGTAATATATATGAATCGATTATTATTTCTAGTCTATTTTTGTTTCTTTATTACCGAAAAATGTGTAAATTGGTTTTAAAGCACTTACGTATGACAATGAGTTTTTTGATCTATTTTACATGCTATTGAAATCATAACATTTTGATAACATCTGACGTAAATGATAATGTAGTCTTCGGTCAACTTGATAGGTTTTTGCTTAGACTTACAGGAGACACTAATTATCTGCCTAGTCTAGTTCCAAAGGTTTCTATGGAAGTTTCGCTATCTGTCTTAGAGCGACTCTACAACTTGTGCATTCATTCAAATATATTTCAGTGCTAAAATATTCATTCCCTTGACTTGCCAAGATAGCGAATGATCACAGCGATCACATACCCGCCGTCGATGAACACCTATCTGCAGTAAACACACCGCGTACGTACACCTAAGAATCGAAATACAGCCGCTTTTGCAACTCGCTCTCGTATCGTTTTATTCAGGCAGCGTATGCTTCCGATGTCGGCATTGTATATTTAGGCACGTGCGCAGTCCGCGAAGCTCACTAGAATAAACTTTCCCTTACTTTTGTATTTCCGTCCGTAACATTAGGTGAGGATTCCTAAGCCGTTTCGAGCCTAAAATTTTACTACGCCCCGTAAAGAGAATTCGAATTCAGCATTCAACGCTTTGGGGCGCGGCCTCAGTGGCAGCGATTCCTTTCTCTGCTAGCGGTCGTCCGTCTGCCTCGTTGGGCGTTATGAGTTATAAAATCAAATAAAAAAAATGTAGCTTTGAACTATTAACAATTGATTTCGCATCGAATAGTCAAAGAAAATATCGTTTTATATACATTCATTCTATATATATAAATATATATGAAATGAAATCTAGATTACTTACATAACGTAAAATCTGTAAAATATAGATTATTTTAAAAAAATAAATCTAGATTGCCTGCGACATGATGAAAATAACTCTAACCGTTAGTAGGTAAATAAAAAATTAAATTTGCAGAGGTATACCTTAAAAAGTTTGTTACTGAATTACGTTGGAAAAATTAGATACATGTTTATTGAAATCTCATTTTATGTTTATTTCTCAGCTACTAGTAATTATAATCGTATTTATTGTTTAACTTTAGAAGAAAGTGATTAAATTTATAAAAACACTAACTTATGAAATTTATTTAGGTACATTTTGTATATTACTAGCTTTCAGCTGAGGCTCTGCCCGCATGTATATGGAGTAATTCTTTAAATCGCCTGATGATGTTGTGTTTACCACGATACTGATTCTGGTTATGGTTTCGTCTCGAGAATCATCCCGATTCAAATTTCATTCTCAATGTCGACTTTGTTCATATTTGATTCATTTTCGATAATATTTTTTTTTATGGTTTGTTAGTTTTCACGCAGGAACCTTATATGTTTTCGGGTTAAATAGTATCCTATATTTAGAGCAATAAGATTCTTAATTTTCCGGTGAAAGTCCCATCGAGATCGGTTCATTGATTACGAAAATTACCCCAGAGAAACAGATTGACATTAAGATAGACAGAAAAGAACATTTAAAGAGGGTATTTTACGTTCTTGATACATACAAATAATACTATGGATTAGAAGAAAAGCGATCACTTTGAAATCACAGACAGACACTTCAATTTTGTCTACCTTTATGTGTAGATACGATTGAAAAACGTTTAAAATTATCACGTTACATTTTGATTTTCAGCCATAATTTTTTATTATATAAATTAGTTTTTTAAATACAAAACCTATAAATTTTAATAAATTTGGACAAACAAGTAGTTAAATAAAACCAAGAGCAAGTAAAGCGCTTTTTTGGAACAGATAATCATATACAAACCGAATAAGTAACAATAAGTCCGTAATTTAAAAGAAACTGATATGACCAAAGATAAAAAAATTACATGTAATACTTAATAAATTTAGAATATTGGAAAACAAAGAAGATTTCAGGGCTAAAGGTTGAGTTTTTTATTCATCGGAACGAGCAACGAGTATATGAACTTAAAGAAAATGTTTAATTGTACAATATAGATATAGCAGTACTGCACAATCAATAAACGAAAACAGTAAAAAGGAAAGAAAGAATAAAAACGAATGAGCTTTGTGCTCATTCTTTTTTTTACAAATATATGAATGTATAGATTTTTTTATGGAACAATTTCTGTTCTGTACATACAAATCACTATGTGCAATATGTGGAATGTCATTAACGATTTTTTCGTTTTTTTATGAAAAGATTTAGATGCATTTTTAAATTTTAAAGAAATATTTTCTTTTTAAGCATAAAGGCCGTAAAATTTAAATGCGTCGCTTGTTTGGTAAATATATCAGAATAATTTTAACTTAAGTTAAAACTTTGGGACATCATATAAAAATTGGTCCCTTTTGAGTTATTCAGAAAATAATCATCAATTGCTTCGTCAAAATATTAGACATAATTTGAACCTTCATTCTCCATCATGTAGCTACTTATGATTGAGATTGATTGAGAGCGCCTTAGGAGTGGGATAGAAAAAAACCTGACAGGAACGACTTATAATTTATTCCGAAAATATCTAAAGTTGTTTCTGACGGAAAATAATTAATTCATAAGACCGTTGGAGAATAGTCTAAAGTTCATTGCATTAAAACAAAAAAAATTAATTGTGATATCAAAACGATAGGAAATACAGAAATACAAATCCGTTAACAGTGTCTAATTAATACCGGTGATCTTCGCTAAGCTTGCAAGATAAGCCATGTTCGAGTTAATTATCTGTCACGAATGAAGAAGCGATGACGTTGGATAGCAGCAATCCTAAGCCATTAATCAAGTTAGGATCTTTAAAAGGTAGTGCACTAATTTGGTATACAGTATGGATACAATATTGAGTTTTTTCGCGATTATGAATATTTTTTAAAGCAATGTGTACACTGTTAAAAATGTTTGTAGTAATTTTACAAAAAAAGTGTTGGAAGTTTTTACGCACAGCAATAAAGTAATAATATAACTCCGTTTAGTAAATTTATTATACAATTTATTTGAAATCAATTTCGAAAAATTACAAAACATTTGTTGAAATTTACCAAACGGTTATCGGAAATTCGCTTAGCAAAATTGCTATACAAATAGTGTAATTTTACCAAACAACTTTTGTGGAAAATGATTAGTAATTTCAAAATCTCAAAATGATTTATCGTAAATTTACTACACAATTAATTTCAACTCAGTTTAGAAAATTTTACAAAACATTTTTCTATTTGTCTAACAGATGGCGGAGAAAAAGAAAGAGTAAATCATTCTTTTGACGACATACATTAAAATAATAATAAATAAATTATATATTCCGCTCTTCGGAATAATGAAAATGTCTAATAAATACAGTATACTTAACAATTTTAAATCTTTTCAGTTTTATAAAAACAAAAATACATTGTGGTCAATTGAAAAACCTGATTTACATGAGAACGCATGTCAAATAACATTTAATATGAAAAAAAAATACAAATGTAATCGCTATTTGATTTTATGACTATCTTAACGTCTGGTGAACCGAAAAACTCAAAGATATCGGAAAAAATCTGATATTAAAAGATACCATTTTATATAAAAGTTCTGTCTAAATCTTAAAACTTTCAATATTTATATCTCTATATAAATTACAAACTTTATTTTGTTAACGTTGTGATGATTCGACTGCTAAGAATTCATTCAAAATATTATATTAATCTATTGAAAATTATACTGCGTGTTTAGTGCAAACGAAAAACATTTAATGATTATAATTTATAATTAAAATTAAACGTTGTGAAAATTTGGACTTGCAATATTTGTACCTGAGACAAAAAGCTTTACCTCAAGGGCAACGTATCGCTCTGAAAATAATGATCTATATGGATCTACACCTGTATACAGCTTGTTTAAAGACGGTTTGAAAGTTCAGTTTAGATTTCAATACTAGAAAATTTTATTAGTTTTTAATGATTTCATGGTAATTTCAATACTAATATTTTTTTTGTAACAAAAAAAATAATTTCAGATCAAATTGCAAACAGTTATTGTGAATTTGAGAACCGTTCGATTCAAAACTAATTAATGGCTTGAAAAATTACAATGTATGATGCAATTTCGAATTTGCGATATAAAAATAATAAAATTATTGGTTAATTTTTAATAATTTCATAGTAATTTTATCTTCTACATTTTTTCATGATTCCACAAAAAAAGTTTTTGAATGAAATTATAAACAATTTCGAAATTAATCGAAAGTTTGAAAAAATTATAATATGTACAAAAGAAACGAATTCTTAGAATTATAATACATAATACAATTTTCAAATCTGCGTTATAAAAATGATGAAATTGGTTGTAGATCCTTAATAATTTCATTTTAATTTGACCTTCAACATTTTTTCGAAATTACATAAAAAAAAGTATTGTTAATCAAATTACAAACAATTTTTGTAAATTTCAAGTCATTTTGTTTGGAATTAAACAACAAATACAGAAAATTATAATACGTGTTAGAGAAGTAAAAACTTTTGGTAGAATTACAATACGTAATGCAATTTTCAAAATTGTATTACAAAAATAATAAAATTATTTGTAAATTCTTAATGACTTTCATACTAATTTGAGTTTGAGAATTTTATGTCGTATCACAAAAAATGCATTGTAAATGGAATTACAAATAATTTTTGTAATTTTACAACATTTCATTGGAAATTCACCAACAGTTAGGAAAAATTACAATACGCGTAGTGTTATTACATAAAGGTTACAAAATTACAACTCATGGTAGTAAGTTCTTTCGCATGTCTTGTAATTTTACTCGAATTGTATTATGTTTTGTATTAATATACATTGATTTGGAATTTTTCTCATATTTGTTTTGTAAAACAATTGTAATTTTAGAAAATTTTTTAACAGTGTATATATATATATCGATAATAGTCGTCACTGCGCGCTGGTACGCTGAGATGTAAATGTAAATAAAAAATAATTAGAAACGGGGTACGGAATAAAAAAAAGAAATAGCCTAAAACCATCTACGATCGATTCTGCGTCGAATGGTCAAAATCCCATAGCGATAAGCGAATAAAGTTTAAAAATTTCATTAATGAAATTATGTAGAGGGGCAAGAGTTCTCTTATAGTTATTACGTATATAAAAGGATAAAGTTTAGTTTATTACGTACATGTTTGTAACCACCATCTAATTCAAAGTCGCAGAGTTAATTGAAAGAATGACTCACGGTTATAAAAATTGAGCTTTAATCTTATTTGTTGACTCACGGTTGTACTACTTTGGCCCATAAATGTCTAAGAAGTGATCAGTGGTCGATTTACACATATTAATATAGCACTTTATAGCTATTTCATAATAATGCGCCTGTCGTTTGTTGTGCACGATCCAATACGCGAAGGGGTATTCTCCGTCAGAGAGACAAGGGCTAACCTTGCACCGCCGTTTTGGTTCCTCCCGTCGTCCCACGTGCGTAACCCAAATTGTTTAGTAGTACCACAAATCACTCACTACATTTTCGTTTATAAACATTATATAATTTTAGGCTTTATTTCATTCTGACCCGGGTTTTGTTAACTATTTTTAAAAAGCACGCGCGCTGCTTTTGTGCGAAGACTACTGACAGTCTCCGGTCCATTTTCATTATAAATTTTGGGATGAAATAGCGTTAGCACTCGTCGCTGCGTTCGTCGCTGAGTCCATCAGTCGGGCCGCACATCCAGTACGTAAATTGGATCGGAACGAGACGGGCCCGATATTAGACGGAGCCGACGCTATCGCTTCACAAAGCATGGGCGTAACAAGTGAAACGTACGTTGTATTTTTTTTTCTCCACTCGCTTCTCCTGCTTGGAAAATATAAACCGATAAAGCTCATAAACGGTTGAAGAATGCGAACGTTCATAAAATGAGTTTTTCCTGGCTTATTTCCGCTTATTCATAACGCAACCCTTTCTTAAAGGAGTTATTGTTTTTTGAAGTTTTTTCTTGTTGTTTATATGATTTGTTTTCGGTTTTTGCCGGTTGATGTTGTTAGATTGTTTGTTTGTAATTTTTTGATTTTATATTGGTAGCTGTGTCAGATTAAAGTTGATAAGTCAATTTCTTCTCAACTGTTATTAATTTATTAAATACAGTAAGCTAACTGGTTTTTAACATATGCTAGGAAATGCTTAAAGTGTAACGAAACAACATATCTGTTAAAACTGTAGCTACCTTTTTTAACAGAACTCAGTAACTTGCTTAAATGTTTCTTCTAAGATCTCCTTTTAAATTAATTTTTAACGAAAAACCTTTTTCACAGGTCAGTCCTCTTAAAAATAAGTACGAAAGGAGCTCGTAAAAAACCTGATTTTTTAAAATTATCAGTTCTACAGAGTATTAACATAATAACTAAGACATACTAATATTAAATAGTAGTATATTTAAAAAAAACTCTTTCAAAATGAATGCTGACGAAAGCCAAGGCGTAGTTTTCGACGCGCCATTGAAGCTTACTCCTTACGAACGTTTGTTATGGTATGTAATATACATGGAATAAGAAACGGGCTAAATGAAAGTATCCTTTGTTATTATGGAAGCAAGTAAAAACATTTATTCCAATAATTTATATTTATCATTGAAGAATTCCGCAATAAGCGGAGACCCTAACGGCTGCATCGTCTTATGGTGTACTATGACAAAATCCATCCTAAGAGTAGCCCATAATTTCAAATCTATCGTAGTTGACTGTTGAAGAGTCCCATCATTGGAGGAAACCTTCATGGCTACACCATCCTCTAGTGTATGAGGATATGATTCATCATCTGAATAGTCCGTATGCAACGTTTCAACCTATTCTATTCACCGTTGAAGAGTTCCAACGTGGGAGAGTACCCTTACGGCTGTAATATTCTTTGGTGTACGAGGCCACAATCCATAATCAGAACATCCTTTTTGAAAAGTTTCAAGCTATTTTCATTACCGTTGAAGAGTTTCAACGTATGAAGACACTTTTACGGCTACACAGTTCTCTGGTGTACACGGTCCTTTCTCAGAACAGCCCATATACAAACTTTGAAACCTATGCTGCTCACCGTTGAAGAGCTCCATCGTAGACGGAAATCTTTACGTCTGCATCGTCCACTTGTGTACGTGGACACAATCCATTATCAGAAATATCTGTATATAAAGTTTCAAATCAATGTTGTTCATAGTTGAAGAGTTTCATCGTAGGGAAACACTCTTGGTTCTATTGTCTTATGGTGTACGGAAACGTAATCCAATTCCAGAAGAGCATGTATGCAAAGTTTCAAGTTTAACGCTGTTTGCGGTTGAAGAATTCCATTGTAGAAGAAAACTCCCATGGTTGCATTGTCCTCTGTTATGACTAGAGATATTCTTTAAAAATAATACATAGCGGAGCTCGAGCACGGAGCAGAATTCGAGTTCGTCACGTGGCGTCGCGACCCGACGACCGTGACCGCGCTAGCAGTCTGGTCAAGCACTAATAGGCTTGTGTCTAAATTTTTACATATGTTTTTTCAGTAACATATTTTTGTTATAGTTACTTTGGTAAAGTTAATGTAAAATGGGAGGAGATTATGAATAGTTGCGAAAGGATGCATTATAAAATCCATCTGTATATACTGTATTGAACTCTCGAATACATTTATAGGATTCTTTGAAAGGCGCAATTCTTTAAAAAAGAATTACATCTTTCAAGTACATTACATCTTTCAAAGTAGCAGTTATGTTGTTACTTTTGCTACAAGAGAACTTAATACATAATGTATTTTTTCGTTTAATAGCAGCAATCTTTGCATCTGTCGATGATACATTTTCTGTATAATGCCTAATCTAGTACTGATATAGAAGGATTTAGATAAAAATTACAAGTCAAATAGAAACTACTCGCATATATGTATATTAAGTTGAATAAAAATTCATGAAAATAATTTATGGCGTAAATAAGATTGGAAACATGCAATTTTGTAAGAGCTTACGTTTTTAATAGCTTGAATTTAAGAAAAATGATACTCGCATCATTTATAAGCAATGCTGAATCCGAACACGCAAATAGATGTTTTCAATACGGACCTTCAATAAACGAAATAGTCAGTGGCGGCTCATTGGTTAAGAGCGTTGTTCAAATCCGGACGTACCGGGTTCCATTCTGATATCTGACTTCAATGAATGAGTTCATAATTTAAGTGATGTTGAACCACTCGCTCGGCCGTTGGCCGTTGGTCTTGTATGTTGTAGGGCTTGAGGGCTTGAAGTACAAATCCTTTAGTCTGGAATGAAGGAATTGTGAAAGAATATGCGCATTCAGTGTAACTATTAAAACTTGGTATTTAGATTTAGGCCTCTATACAATGAAGGTGATAACAGTCGCTATTTTCAAAGAATTAGCGCCAGTTCTGATCTAATTTATTTTAATACGAACAGTTAGTTTACTGTCAAAAAAGTGTATTTTGTTTATTAAATTGTTATCTAGTCACGGTGGTAGAGTCATAAGTGGTCTAAAATACTTGATTGACTAATATTGTTTTCTAAGGGGCTTTTTCGCAATCTTTAAATCGTTTTTCTAGTAAACCACTTATATTATTAAAACAATTCTTGGGTTATGTAATTCGTTTCTGTTGTATCTAGTTTCCGTGGCACATTTATTACTCTGCTTCGATAAATAATGAAAATAATAACATTTTTCTTAGTTTTAACTGGTACTTTTTGAGTCGACACAAGGAAAGTCAGTTTGCGCCCAGCGCTTGCATCGTCGGGAAGTGAATTTGTGTTATGTTTAACGAATAAAAAAAAGAAGAATATTAATTTTTTCGTGGCTTATGTGTTTGATTACTCTCTTAAACATAAAATAACATTTATTTACGGCGAGAAATAGTACATATACTTGAATATTTTCTCTTTGATTGTGTTAACATAGTCTTATACAAACGCAAGATACGGCATCTATTCCAGTTATTCGTATATTCATTACTTACATAAATAAGATAACAAAATTTTTGATTATGTAGTTAGTACTGTATATTTACTTAACATGTTTATTCGTTACATAGGGCAATATTATAAGTAACGCTATAATTGGTAGTTACATAGTGATTTATAATAAATGTATATTACTAGCAAATTTGAAGAGACTGTTTGCATATAGATGCTAATCTAAAGAAGAACCAGTCTAATTTTAAAAAATTATTTTTAAATTAGACAACTAATTTAAGCTTTATTCATTGAACAAAAATATTTACTTAATTTCAGCCAGTTAGGTACTTACTTTATTACAATATATAGAATTTGGTATTAGGTTTCAACAGTAATTGCAAATTTTATATATTTTCTAAATAAATATTTTCTATAAATATTTGCAATAAATATTTTCTAAATAGTGAACTTAAATTACGTCCAAAATCCTAGCATGTAGGGCTTAAATATTTTTTATCGGAAGTCATAGAATTAAAACAATAGTAAACGCGCCGACAGACAAGTGCGATCAAAAAATCCGAAAGCAACGTATGTATTGCCCGATGATTTTGTTAATATTAACTATATTTTATAAGCAAACAAAAGGCTTTCGCTTACGTGACCTTTATTTAATAAATTACAATGTACTAGTCTTTATTAGCAACTGAGTAAAATTTGTTTAGTGACTCTTTTTAAAAATATCTCATTATATAGATTATAATGGCAACTTGTTTGCAGGAATATCTCTTTGAGGAAAAATTTATCAAATCTTAATGATTGTTTAAATATTAATATATGTTAATTTTTGAATTCATTTGGTTAATGATATTGTTCATTTATTATATAGAGCTGTGTCATTTACCCTCGTCCCGTATCTCAAAATCCTATACCCAAAAATTAATGAAATTAAAATTAAATGTCACTCAAATAAAACATTCAGTTTAATCATTTACTTAACAATTTATAGGAAGTATAAGCTAAAACTATTCGATTACTTTGTAGACATGGTGAAATTATCATAATAAAGTAATGATTATTTCGAAAAAGTAGTTAATTTTATTGCTCAAACTAGTAACACCAATTGTTTTCCGAAGTATCTTCGAAATCCTCTGAAGAAGATGTATTGCATACGTTACAATCAATAATCGTTTTTTACCTCTTAATATAATAAACATAAAAACATAAGTTTTTGAAAACATTGATCAGTGACGATGAAAATTGGATTACCTACGACAAAAACGTGCGAAAAAAGATCATGGATAAAAAGCAAGCAAGCTCCACAGACTGCAGCGAAATCCGGATTAACTCACAAGTTGTGGCAATATGTATGGTGGAATTGGAAGGGCATTATTCATTATGAACTTTTACTGCTGGACAAAACCATCAATTCGGATCTCTACTGTTAACAGCTGATGAGTTTCGAGTAAGAAGTAGAGAAAAATGGCCGGAATTGATAAAGAGAAAGGGTGTGGTGTTTAACGATGATAACGCCAGACCACACACTTCAGACAGACCACAGAATTTGGTTGGGAAATGTAAATGCATTCACTATATAAACCTGACTTTACACTATTAGGAAGAGGACTGTCAAAATTACTCGTCGCAGTTTTTTGATCATGATTCCCAAAATTTGATTAAAGACGATCATGATTCAGGCAATGAAAAGATTCCAAAATCTCTACAGCAAAGGAATTGAGTCACTACCTACCAAACGACAACAAGTTGTTAAACAAAACGGCATATATATAATAATAATTAAATGTAAATAAAATATGATGAAAAATTATGTTCAATGTGTATATAAAATACGTAAACCCTTTTCGCCTACCTTATATGTTTCTTCCTTTTTGGCGCTCCAGAGAACAAACGCGTGGGCCAGTTTCGATCATTCTTACGTCAATGGATTAATCTTGTGAGTGTTACTAAATATAGGACAGTGATCAAGGGTGACTACAGTAACAAATTGCGTCCGTTCTTCTCATCTGTCGGTCTGTGGTACCGGTGAGAAGAAGTGAGCGAGACAGATGTAGTCCGCTAAGCTCGCCGTACCTATGTAGCTACGCCTTAAACTGGTTTAGTTTTTGGATACCTTACACCTTTAAAACCCAATGCGAAAAAAGAAATAATTGTAAAAACACATGTAAGAGATGGGATTCAAAATTTGCATTAAAATGCAAAGGTATGATGTGATGTGATGTCAATGTATTGATTTGTAAATATAAGATGATCGCAACTAAATTAAATGAAAACCTTAATCATATATACTAAGAGTTGTAGAAAAAAAATAATAAGTTTTACCAATGAACTGGTACAGTCAACAGATTGTAGTATTTTGAACACATTGTGTACAATCTGTCCAAAATGAGCAGCTTTCTCAAAGTTTACAGACACATAGGTACAACCTATGTGTCTGTAAACTTGTTTAGAGTTTCCAAACAGTTTAGAATTAAACAAATTTTGGAGCAAAGTAGATTAAAGTGTAAATTTCAAATAATAAAGGTTTTTAGAAATCTCGTATCAAAGCATAAGTACTTGTTGGGATGCCATAAGTTACAAAAAATATTTTTAAATAATTGGTGTATTAACCATTTAATGGAAACTGAAATAAACGTACTTAACAATGATTTACTTCTTTTTTTATTATACCGATAATATAAATATTAATGTCAAATTAAGTATCTGGTTGCTGCTATCGGAGATGTACTACTTTATGTTAACGAAGGTAATAGTTGATTGCACGTAAAATACAACAATATATTATGAAATAAAATTTTCTGATCGTTTGTCCTCTAAAGTTAGTATTATGACTGACAGACGTTTTAAACACATTGAGAGAAATACAGGTAAGAGATCTTTCAAATAATAAAACTGTAGGCATTGTAATAATGAAAGAAGACAATTTTAACGAGTGCAAACATAATCAATAATCTATATTTGCTGTGTTTGTTCAGAATTTGTTAAAATAATGTAGAAATTAAGTTAAGTGAATGTCATAGTTGTATTGATAACAATTTAATAGTATATTTCAACAGCGCTGAATTTACAGTGCACTTATTAATGTAGATTCCACCCTCATTGAATATCTAGTGATTATAGAATTAAAAAATCGGATGTAGAACAGAAAATTTTCATTTATGCCTCTTGAAAAACAATTGCTTTTTTATGTTGTACTTACTAGCTTCAATTATTTGATACATTAATTTAATAAATAAAGCTACGGAATTTTTACACGAGCGTTCGTAGTACGCACTCGTTTAAACGATTAGTCCTGCAACTATAGTCTAGTTGACAAGTTCAAAATCGTGTTAATTATTGATAAATATGTGCGATAGCTCATTGGATTCGGATGACGTATAGAAAAATGCATTCGAATGATTTTATTGCACGATAAAAATTGTTATTAACGAATTAAGTTAAAAAAAAGGTATTTCATTTTTTGACTATTACTCAAAAACTATTAATACTTAAGATATTTTAAAAAAAGATTCATAAAGAGGACAAAACTTCCTGCAAAAATCTTGCCTCCCAAAACTCTACCTCTATTATTTATAATTTTAATTTAGTGCTGAAAATAGGGCCCCGCGTCGCCGATACTGCATGGCCGCGCTATCGCTCGACAGAGTCTATCCTATAAAATATATTTTTATAGGATTGTATATCAATATTAATATTTAAAAAATATAGTGTGAACAGAGTATTTCAAAAAATAAATTTCCTTTGGAAAAATTTGTTTTTGTTGATTTTTCAAAAAGTTATACAATTGTTAACTAAGTAATTTTTCGTGGACTTTCATTTTTACAAAAGACAGTACAAAAGTATAAATAATTGACCTATAAATTTTTGGCTTCTTGAAGTTCTTCTTATATATATACTTAACAAGACAACGTTATAAAAGTATCTTAAATTTGTGTATTTAGTTTATTATAATTTTTAAAATTAAAAAACAATCAAAATTCTCAGAAATGTAGTTAAATTCTTTTCAATCTAATCTTGAGTTATGGCTATTTTTGCATTTTATAGAAGCATTATCCAACATCGAAAAAAAAAATTTCTCTATTTGTTAATAAATTGTTTATGAACAAATGGACTAGTTTAATATTTTGAAAAACCTTTTGACGTGACAACGTCTTAAATTAGGTTGCGACTGGGAGTCACTTATGAAAAAGGTGTAACGCTCGGTAACGTAACGATGAGTCACCGAACGAGAGAGAGCCGCCGAATGCCGTCTCTCTCCCACTCAACTATGATCGGTCTGCGCGCGCGCAGCACTAGAGAATTAGTGCATAGCTTGCAAATGTATTGCAAGTTATTGTATGTATATTTGTATATAAATACGTATGTATGTGTAAAGGTAAAATAAAATTTTGTTAATATGAAATTCAGTGCGAGATTCTTTGTATAAATTAATGTTTTAAATATAATTCTTTGTATAAATAAATGTTTTAAATTGTTACTATTATTTCATCCTTCTTCCTACTATACGAATGAATATTCACATTAAAATGATTTTACCATTCAAAGTCGTTGTCACGTAAAACTTTCGCCCGTATACCGACTTTACAGGCAACCAAATTTTTTCTTACTATTTTGTTTCGAACAGCCCTGCAAACAGTCCTGGATCATCATTAATGGCGGTTCGTGACCTTCGCCGCATCGTAAGTCTGCCTAGCCAAAAGCTATGCCACGACACCTCAGATCGCTTAAAGCTTGCTTCTGTGCCAATCTAGTTGGCGGTAACTTCGATTTTTCTAAGGATTTCCTCACTCCGGAGGTTATGTTGAGAAGATTTCTAACTTTCGCACGTTCAGTGACTCCTAGTTTGTTTGCGACTCAAGTATTAGCAGTTTGCTTTTTGCATTGGACATTAGTAACAATAGTGTATTTATATTTATATAAAACATTAAGATAATCTAAGAAGTAAATTGTGCTCGGGAAAAACTAATGTGACCCAATTCTGTAATTTTTTAGGGTTTCGTACGGCTGATGGAAAAAGCCGCTACTGTTTTAGGAATATTGTTGTGTATATCTGTCTGTCAGTCTCTCCAGTCGGTTTTCTGGGAATTTACTTGACGAGGAGTTGAAATTTGGTAGATATAAAGAATGAAGTGAACCAATTACGTACGTATAGCGTAAATTAACGAATTCTAAATAACTTTTTAGAATTCGAAAAATCCTATAAAGAAATTAAAACTATATATTCGGTACATTTTCCAATATGCACCGTAAAATTAAGATTACAATATATATATATTGTAATCTTAATTTTACCAGATTATCTACACGAAAATTTTAATATTTTAAATTTCTATGAAAAACGGGACATTTTCTTAAAAATTTTTTATATAATGTGTTGCTTAATGCTAATGAGGACTAATAAGTTCAACTGGACTAATGGCTATTATGTTAGTCTAATTAAAAAAATGTGAAGATTTATAATATGAAACCCTCTCCGCGAAATTCGGACTGGCACTTGGCTTGATTTTTTTTAACAAATTATATCCATTAACTTGACGTCTGTTAGAGTAAAAATTTTCTCGTTCGTTACTTGCAGGCGCGTTTTCGAGGACCTTCAGCCGCGTCAAGATAACGCACAACCAGCGGCTGGCGACAGCTCACGATTTTTTGAAGGCCGTAGAAACACCAGTCGACGTATTCGAAGAGTTGGGCGTGAGGAGGTATATCAAGATATACGCCATGGGCGTGAAGCCCAGATACAGGCACAGAGGTGCGTGTTGTCGTGCAGTGCTATTATTAATGAGTAGAGTCGAACTATAATTCGACCCTCGTTACGTGAGTCAATCTGTGAGTCCTTAGAAAATCAAACACTGTGCAAGCTAGTAATTTATTTTTATTATTCGGTGTCTTTTAAAATCAATACACCTCTGCATTTGACGGAACCACTGAGAGAAATAATTTGTACACTCGCTCTTAAGGGTCGTTTCGGATTTTTCATATACGGCCACTGCTTCCTCATCTTCCGTAAACCACTTTCCAACATTTTTTATTTTATTTTAAGAAATAAATAAAAATCGCACAGGGCGAGGTTCAGGAAATAAGGCGGGTGAACTAATATTTCTATACCTAATATCTCTAAATAGTTGGTTGCTTTTCTGGCGATATTTGGTAAGGCATTGTCTTAATGAAGGAGAATCTTATTGTGAGGTCATTTTTCCTGAACTTTTTCCAAAGCGAGATGCAATCAATTGTTGGAGTACCAGTCTGCAGTGTATGTTTTTTATTTTCTAAAAAAAATGTTGCATAATGACTTGGAATTCCGAAGAAAGAAGCCACCATTTTTTTTCCGAGGCTTCGACCTCGTTTTACTTTATTCCTCGAAAGGAAACATCTACTGAGCACACTGTCTTTTAGTTTCAGGATCGTAACATTAAATTCAGATTTTGTCACCTGCAGCTATGTCGTATACAGAATTTGAGTCACAACCGGTAAATTTTTGCTTCACTTCGCGGCACCAATTAACATGACGGAGATTTTGAACTTCGGTCGAATCATGAGATATCCACCGAGTGCAAAGCTTTCTGACCGCTAAAGGTTCTTGAAGGATTTTGCGCATTTAACTCACATCAATGCCTGAACTTGTTCAAATATGTTAGTAGGTCATTCTATTGTCAGTCTCTATGATTAGCCGTACAGCACTCATGTCGTCTTTGGTCGTCTGCGTAGAAGAATGTCCTTCAGGCAGATCGGCAGTCAGATTAATGCAACCAAGTTTATACTAGTTAAACAAGATATAAAGAGTGGTAAGGAATGGAGCTTCATCTTGAAAGGTCAGCCGAAATCTGTTATAACTTTGTTGTTGTCTTAAACGGAAATGAAAGACGGAGAAAATCATTATACAAAAAAATTCTCCCGTTAAATTCATGTTGACGTTAGACAAACAATTTTATTTTGCCGCCAATTTGTTAAAACATGATGAATGCAATATAAATAATAAGTTGGCAAAGAACTCCATTTTTAGGGTTTCGAGTCAAAATGGCAAAAACATTTCGTCATGTTCGTCCGTTCGTCCGTCCGTCAAAAAGTGGCACATATTTCAAAAGATTTTTTAATAAGGTTTTTAAATTTTTTTTTCTTATCATGTGAAGAATTTCGGAATTAATAGCACCAAAAGTAAGGATATATTGTTTTTGATTTGAATCTGAAAAACTGCAGATCTCAACCAAAGAACGTAAGTGCTATGTAGATACGCTCTATTGCTGATGCACTTAAGTTTCCACTATTTTAAAAGTAATAGTCGACATATCTATTTGTTTTTCTACTTATAGGTGACTAAAGTTCTTATAGCTATTCTGTTTGAGAAACATGGAAAAAGTGTAAGAACCTACTTTTTCATCTGTAGTGCATTTCTTTGTAATAATGATTTCGGAACCCTATAATGAGAATGGTTCGACATGCATTTGGACAGTTTCTTTTAAATATAACTACGTCTTTTTCTTTAACAGTTTCTATGTGGCCAGTTTTTAAAAAAAATACTTTTCAATTTTTTTAAAACGGTAAATTTAATAATTTTAAGTGTTACCTACTCAAATGGAAATTGCCAGTAAGATGAAAAAAAATTGCCATTCCCTTCCATTGAACTTTTAAACAGTCGGTAACAGAGTTATTTAGATTTTTAACTCGAAATGTCATTCCTTTATGAGGTATTGATAGCACATATCTATACTCAATAACTTGAATGTCAAAAAGCAGACTTCGTAGGTAACATTTAATGAAATGTAATAACCTTTTGTTTAGAATTCTCTGAACTCAAAGCATTAAATTCCAAGAGATAACTTTGGTGCTTTCATTGTATAGTGCAGGGTATACTTTGTATAAGTGAAATTGTAGACAAACTTTTTTAAGCGACACGTCTGTGCACCTTTTGCTTGTTTTCTTCTGTATCTCATTTATCTTTGTCTGTATCTTGAAACACATGTTAAGCCGAAAGCTTCTTAACTCAAAGTTGCCCTTGAAATTCGAGTGCCCGAATTTCTACTGTATTTATATCATTTAATATAAAACAGGTAATTAATAACTACACGTATAATAGATCTGTAATTAATCGATGTCTATACTCGTGAAGTATTCATGAAAAATTAATGCGAGAGGTCTTTATTAACGCAATGGAAATAAAAGGAATCATTTTCAGATGTTGTTTGGTTGTTAGGGCATCACAAAAAAAAAAATAAAACACCGAATCGAACGCAGCTTAGCACAGATCTGTTAATGGAGGTCAAAATACGATATATTTAACCTTGATGATACTGCCTAAAGTCGAGTTGGATACGACATTCTGATAAACCGGGAACTGTGAATGAATTGAGAAGAATATTTTTAGGATTTCGTGTCTGTATGGTTTCGATAACTTCTTACTCTTTCATCAGTTCACATTTAAAGTACGACACGAGATCAGGACCCGGAATCGAGATCATGATGGACACAGCGTCGTCCGTCGATATAGAAGAAGTAGAAATTCATGCTATGTCCACGCAGTTGATACTAGTGTACAAATGTAACTAGGTACAAATATAACAAATACTATTTTATTTTATTGACATTTGTCTTTTTATTTTGTCTTTCTAAGCACTACAATAATTATACAATGAACAAAATAACTACAATAATTACACATGTAATCTATATTTTTATTATGAATACTTCAATGATATATATTCCATTGTCTTCCTATTAAAATATATTTTTTTAAATTGTTGTAATAAACAATTTTAATGTAAATAACAATAATTGAACAAATAAATTTTATTTTAGCTTCACAGTAATTGTTTCATACAAACATGAATTAAGATTGAATTCGTATATATTTGTACAACCACCTTTTTTTTAGGAAAACGGATTACCTGAGTTTAATATACAAGACATGAAGAAAACAAAAAGTATATGAAAGTTCTGGCTTTATAGGATACTTTGTTACTTCAGTTACAAACATGTACTGGAGGTTTTGATATATTTTGATAGAAATTGAGCTGTAAAAATTGATGTAGGCAAGCTGTTTAGCACATAAATACATATTTTTTAATTGATCATAGGTTCCAAAATATAATAATTACAATTTTTACAATATTTACTATTTATTTTATTTTTTATCAAAAATCGAAATAGGACGATGTATATGAAATAGTAATATATGAGATGGCAAAGAAAGCGCATAAGTCTATTCAAGAAGTCAAGATGTAATGCCGAAGTTCAATTCTATTGTATAACAAGAAGTAACCGCATTTAAGCTCCGTTTGTCGGTTTGTTGGTGAATCACTTCCAAACAGGGCTAAGCCGATCGATCTATATCGAAAGTTTGTACATCGAATATTCTCTAAGATCTATGATGTCTCCGGGAGTCCCATTACGAAGTTAAAGCACTAAGCACTACTTAATAAAGCTTCAAACGGAACTTTGGAGGCCGCTTTCAAACGATGAAATTGACAAATTGTACAAGGGTATTTCCACGGATTCCAAACAGGATACTGTCGTTATACCAGCTGATATATATTAAGTTCAAGAAAAAGGCGACTTGCTCTTTCGAGAAAATGGTTTTAGGCCAATGGAACTTTGAACTGTTTTAAAGTTTTATAATTTTCTTTAGCTGATTCAGTAACCAAGGGAAATAACACAGTTATCAATTTCGAAAGCGCTTCTACTACAGGAATGCCTAAATTAAGTGGTAAACCACTGGAACAACTTTATCAGTATAACTTTTAAAAAATTATTACATATATATATTTGTTTAGAATTCAGTAGAAAAGCT
This sequence comes from Eumeta japonica, assembly GCA_005406025.1. Taxonomy (NCBI): domain Eukaryota; kingdom Metazoa; phylum Arthropoda; class Insecta; order Lepidoptera; family Psychidae; genus Eumeta; species Eumeta japonica. The sequence goes on from BGZK01000335.1 coordinate 332,071, forward strand.
ATACGTAATATTTGTGGAAATTGATCGTGTAATTAACTTGGCTGTTGCACAAAATAGGCCTGTTAAACCAGTGGCATACCATAGAATAGTTCTTTCTGCAAAACAAAATACAGAAATGAAATAACAGCTTTCCCTGTTGCATTTTGTGCAGTGAATCAAAGTTCCGGTGACTCACTTCCCTATCTATCACCCCACTCACTTCAAACACTCCTCTCACCCCTCCAACACTTCACTCTTTCTTTTATCACCACACTCCGCCTCCATAAAATATACTACTCCCACCTAAGAGGCAGGCAAATGATTGGCAACTCGTTTGGTTGCGAGTGTCCATCTACGGCAATAATCCCCTACTCTCTTGTGGCTCGTATATTCATTTGCCCCTTGAAAATGTCATAAAAGAAAACGGTTCAAAAGTTTTCCACAATTACTTAGAATGCTAATTTGTAATATCTGCAACATTTGAAAACAGTTTAAAGAAAAAAGTTTCAGATTTCATAACAAACTGAGCGATCGTGAAAAATTGAAAAAAAGTGTAGAATAACAATTTCGCCCGTCTGAAGACGGGGCTACACGTTAGTTGTCAAACATTTCTCTAGATCGGCGCTCCAAAAGTGCTGATTTATTGGAGCTTACGGCGAAATATTTGCGCCCGTAATGGAATAAGGGACAGAGATCAACATTTCTAGTTGATATTTGTGAAATATCAAATATTTACAAGGACTCGCTCGAAGCTTTCCGCGGATCGCTTTACCTTGTCGAGGCTTATTCTATGCCTGTCCTTCTATTTGATTGAGGTGGTTTTTTAGCGGTGACACTTGGGAGGAATATGTTGATGCGACATGCTAAATTTCTTTTGCAAAGGAATTTCTATATAACTACACTAAATTACTATAATGAGAGAGCACGTTAACTAGAAATAATACAGATGTCGTTAACGCTTGGAGCTTTGTTGCATATATAATACATTGTTGTGTATATAAAATCAAATGCAATGCTATATAAAACTGTCAAAGAAGTACCACTAGGATCTCATCTAAGTATCAATATTTTTATAGTTCTAGTCTAACAAGTTTTCTATGGTAGTCTGTCCTTTTGCAAGTCACAAGAATTTTTTTCAGAGATTATTTAATTATAGAGTCGCAAAAAAGATTTGTAACCGCTTCATAATTATGCATCAAAAGCATCGAGATATATTTATAGACTTTATTTCACATATAAATAAATTAAACTGGTGTCTATTTCGCAGTTATGAGATTTGTTGGGTCATTATGTTTTGTTATGCAAATGGAGAAAACTTTTAATTTTCTACTTTTCTTATTTTTTTTATTATAAAGTGGTGAAATGTAAATTATGGTGGTAGGTAATTTGATTTTTCACAAAAATACAAAATATATGGAAGTGATTTTTGGTAATCCGGCTCTTCATGTTATTGACTTTAATTTATCAGTTGCCATTACCTTTAACCTAAATATTACCATTGACTTTTACACTAGAGAGGAAAATATTAAAGATACCTTTCATAAAGTGTGATTTATATTTTACATACAAATAGGACGGATTTAAGTCTACACATTTTCTACTTACATTAATTCATACAAACAATTCAAAATGTCAGTTGGATTTTTTGAAATTAATTGTAGTTTTTATTTGAAACAAAAACAAAACTGTTTTGTTGCGTATGATTCTTGAAAACGTCAGTTAGATGATAGCAACCTCGTTGTACTCTGTTCTTAAGATAAGAATGTTGCTATCTTTCAACATATGCTGTTTATTTTTAAAATAATAAATAATAGATTTATAAAGAAGAAAACTTAAAAAAATATTTTGAATTGAACAGACTAACTTACCAAAAATTATGATCTCAATCCTGAGGCTTTCATTTGTGCAATTCGTGCTTTATTTAAGATAGTTTTTAATCTTAACACACAACTTTAACTGATTATTCAATTTTAATGAATTATGGCTTGACACTAGCAGTGCACAAAAACGGTGTGCAAAAAGAAACATTTCAAATGTTTTAAATATCTTTCCCTTCGATGATTAAAAGTAGATAAAAAATTTTCCAGTTGTCTCACTTGTTCGAAAAATCAATTAAAATTTTTTTTTGTTATTTCAATGTAAAATAATAGTATATTACGTACATAGGAATAAAAGTATAATTACTAAGAACATGATCGCCAATGCGAATGCTCTACTTTATTTTCTGTTGTGAGTAAATATTTATTTTCGCATCAGCATGGAAAGCTGTCGATATCGGGGACGAAAAGCAAACTTTTCGTCAAAGTGTGAAAAAAATGTTTTTACGAAAGCTTTCAGAATAATGTATGGCGTTATGATAAGGCTGAAATAAATCAATAAACTGCACACGTACACATTAAATGTACGCCAATTTTAAACTTATTCACACATATAACTGTATAAAGTCCCGCCTATTTTCTAGAAGGATAAGCAAATGCTAAACATTTCCGAGTAGTACGTTTTTTGCGCATCTCTCTTGCTTCTATGAGATCAATCAATCTTTTCATACAAGCACGTCGGTTTAGGTTGCTTAAACTTTATTCCTTTCTTAATATACCACCAATTTGGTCTGCAAAGAATTTTCTAAGGCGACTCTTCCCGATATTTTCATCACAGACAATCGCTCTATAGATTTGTCTTATCGGTCTACTTTCATTCATCCTTTCCTGATGGCTAAACCATCGCAACATGCTTTTTTTCACATTTTCTTTCAAACCACATCACTCTCTGACAAAATTGTTATATCTAATCAATTCTACATAATAAATTATATTTTTTAGAATCACTCTACACATATTATGCAGACTTTACATCTCCATCTTATTGATTCTTCTTTCATTTTTATTTTCCTATACTCAACTGTCACTATTGTATATACATGAAGGGATCAGAGCTTCATCATAGATAGACAAACGCGCTTGTCGTGAGACACTTTTTCTTTTCATAAGAGCAAGTAAGTTCAGTTAACTTAATTTCCCTCATTCACTTTTCTTTCTTTATCATGTTTACATTCATTTGAAAAGACATTATCAAAATTATAAAGTCTTTCACTTCTTCAGCACTTTCAACTACTATATACATAGATGGAATGGACCATGCATCTTTCCGCAAATATTCATAATCTCCTCCTATTTTAGGACAACTTTGCCAAAGTAACTATAACAAAAGTAAGTTATTATACAAAATAACTGTAACCAATATATATTACAAGTCTATATTATGACTACAAAAAATGTCTCTATCGTATAAAATTAAAGAACAGCGAAAAAATAAAATATCTATAGCTTCAGCGCAAATTCGCGACCGACCGCAGCTGGACAACGCGGATAACTGCGGGCCACGTGTTGTGTTTGGCAACGTAGAAGCTGCGGGGTGTAGCATCGTGAACGATCGTCAGCTGTTACTAGGGTTGTGATTTCGTGAATTTTTAGTACATGTTCTAAGGTATTTTTCTCAGAAATGGCTACGTTAATGACTGGTTTTTATGGCAAAATTGTTCTAAAAAAGAAGTAGATTATGAATATTTGCGGAAAGATGCATGATCGATTTTATAAAGTATACATATTCAGTCGTGCGATCGCTTACGCATATAACATTTATTTACATACAACTTCTATTTCAAGTTCGTTAGAAGAATTTGATTCAGTAAATCAAGAATATAAATTTTGTTGAAACATATATTTAAAAAAAATGAAACAAAAAGTGTGTCAGCTTCGACGCACGAATGAAGTTTACTGCTTAAGATGATGTCGTACATGTAGATTAGTATAATGGTAAATGAAAGCATCTATTATATTATTCAAAGCATAATACACAATTCATTTATTTATGTTAATAGTAAAACAATTAATTCGTCATTTAAGATAATATTGAAATAATTATGTTATACAATAAAAATTTTAGTAAGATTGATTTTCTCTATTATTGACGTTATCTTGCGTAATGTTTATCACAGGAACAATAGCGGTATCATTAAACACTGAAACAATTGGTTTATGGTAACTAAAATATGATACATGAATGTCGGAAGATACATGTGTGTGATAAATCGTGAAAACATCGCATCAATAGTTGTACCATATCTATTTGTCTCTAGTGTTCTGTCAGAAATTAAATCTAAGCTCAGTTCATCTTTCAGAAATTGTACTAAACGGAAACCATCTTCTTTATTAAAATCAATATTAAAATATCCACCAAGTATAAGTGGTATTTGTCATATTCTGATATGTAAACAGTAACCATGACGATAGCGTAACGTCATTTATCTAACACTTGTTTTTACGCCCATAAAATTCCATACCCCGGGCCTAAATATGAAATCGGTTCTTAAGGAGTAAACTCCCACAATTTACTGACGGATTTTGGAGTGGTGAAGACATTCTAATAGCAGCTGCGGAATATTACCTAGTCAATGTCCATATAATTCAAGAAAATGCTAATACAATGATGATGACTATTAATCAGTCATTTAAAAAATACATATTTTTTAAATGACTGACTGATTTATTATTTAATTAATATCGTCTAATATGCATACATTTTGCGACTAGGTATAACAGTACTGACTACGGAATCCTACATTGCGCGTAGTCTGACACGGTTTGTTCGGTTATTCTTGCTTTAACGCGTTGTTTGCGAATGCAAGCTCATGACTTTTCCTTTGTAATTTTAATTTACTGCAAATAAGAGCGATTTTGTTTCGATATCGGAATCGGAATTGGGATCAGTATGAAGATTGAGGTAAACATTTGAATCAAAATACGATAATATTTATACTGTCTCTATGGGAGTGGCTGAGGATGCTGTTACATAGAGTGTGGAGGCATTCGGATGAAATTATTAAAATATAGCTATATATCTACTTAAGTTATGATATCAATTACTAATGTTTGTTGAGAACTAAAATAATAAATTTTAAATCAACAGGTGTGTTGAAAGAAATGCTGAAAGCCGCGATGGAGGTATGCAAAAGTGCGTTCTTACCAGCAATAGCCGCAGTCTTCTGCACGGCGCGGTCGCAGCAGATCGCCCAGGAGTTGGGTTTTGAGAAGTACAACGAAATCTACTACGTCAGATATTTGATTGATGATGAGGTAACTTAGTGAACTTAAGTTTGATGATCGTCAAATGACAAAGTCGTTTAATAGTTAATGGTGTCCGTATATATATATCAACGAAATACTTAGTTCTTTATAATTTTTAGTCGTTTATTCCGTAGCGTGGTTTTATTTTTTACTTTTGTTTCCATTGACGTTTTAGTTCGAGGGCTCCACAGCAAATCATATCATTCGTTGTCTGTATATGATAATTTTTTTGTTTATTACTTCCTGTTCTTTGTTGATATATTATTTGGGTGTCCTAAACTTTCCATATGTAAGAGTATTATTAATAATATGAGTTGGAAATAGGTTTTATAAAAATAAAAAAAGCCGCCTCCAAAAATCTATTTAAATAATTGTACAGGCCAACAAAAATAATGTTTTTAAAAACTTTTTGAACAAATTTACCAAAATATTACGTATTTTTAGATGATAAAACTATATTTGGTGGCCGTTTTTCTTTATTACCCACCGTTTTCTCCCAATCAGTCATGAATTATAAATTCAAAAAAATAGGGAAAATTTTAAATAAAACGTAAAAAGATATATATTTTTTTTTGTTAACTTACAATTTTTACTTACAATGTCATTTAATAACTAAATGTGAATATTGGATACTTATTTTTTTTTGTATTTCCTCTCCATCGTCTCTGTAAAATTTCTTGTGTGGCGGTTGAAGTGACCAATCGTTATATAACCCATCATGTTAATATACCATTGCTATTGATCTAGTTTTTCCATCATTTTATGTCATGATGGAACGGTTCCCCACATCCTTTACTATTATCATCTAAATTCTCAGGAAAACACTCAATATAATTGTGCAAAAAGTGGACTTTATTGCTCATTAGATAACCAAGGGTTTGAATTTATTTGTTATATTAGCTACGATAAGTTTATAATCAGGGGCTTTCACATTGCCCAAGAACTTGGTGACAACTTCTTTAAATTATATCAAAGCAATTCCTTTGTATTCATAGTTACTTCGAAGTTAGCACTAAACATTAATTTACAAATATCAGACACACCAAAAATCCCTTCCTTCATTTTAGCACCTGAAAACTGAGGAAATTTTCTACAGAAATATTTCAAACAATCACCATCTTTAAACAATATTTTAACGAATTATTTCATCAAACCCAATTTTATATGAAGTCGTGGTGAAAAAGTCTTATTTAAGAAAGGGGCTTACTAAAGTGTTATGCATTTTTTTTTGGATAAAAGGCCCCTTATGTCTTTTTATTTACTTCGAACAGTGTCTGGACAAAATTTTATGTTGATCAATTGAGTAATCAAAGCGTAAAATCGTAACAAAAAGCTCAAATTTGCATTGTTTATGTTATTTAGGATAAAAATGTGAGAAATTATTGGGTAATATGACTTTACATATTATTTTTCTTCGGAACCAGCACACCAAATAAGACAAGAAATAGTTGAAATTATTGAAAAAGTTTTTTTTATATTAGCCTGTGTTGTTTAAATTATTTGTTTTTGGGGTCGGTTCTAACCAAAGATAAAATAGACATAGTTGTTGTCACCTTGGAAGACAATCTTCTCTTTGACTCAATATTTAACGTTTCATATTCATGTTTATAGATTTTATGTTTTCTTGCCTTGTTTTAGCTGAACTCAGCCTCTAAAAAAAACCAATAATTTAGTCGTTTTTGGAGTTTGTTGAAACAATTATTTAAATAGGTTCATGAAAACCGTTTTTTTTTTGGTTTTATAAACATTATTTTATTTCAATTCGTTTTAGTTATCGACTAACTGTAACTTTGTAATTTATATAGGTATTTTCTTATTTTCGTTACTAACATGGATTAAAAACCACGGCATTGACCAGGGGTCTCCTATACTTTTGTGCCTATACACGTGCTCCATGGAAAAGCAGTATTTTGATCTCGATGATTATGTCTACTGGTAATCACTCTAGGGTGTCTGCATTCTTAGTTGAATTAAACTACCAAGTTATTCTTTTACAAATTATTTAAGTGATTCTTATTCTTTATAATATAAAAGTTCTATAATTCATGCAGATTATATTTTCATTCACTTCTACATTAGAATAATTCATTGTGTTTGGTAATTCTAATTCTGTGTATGCAGGGTTTTATTAATAGCCATTAATGAATAATTTCTGGCGACAAATTGCAGTATTAACTCCTAACCATTAAGGAGCGCTGTAGGTTTCATCATCAGCTCAGCAGCATGAGATAATGACTACCAGATGCAAAAACTTGCATATCTAAACCAAAGAATTGAAATACACTATACGTGCCTATAAATTTGAGGGTATCCTTGATTTCCCTGAAATCTCATCATCAGATTCTGACTTGGTGACTGTAGAATCACCTCGAGAGAAAATGAAACAAAAAAATTCGTAATCAGTTCAAAATTGACAAAGTTATCGCTGAACATACATAAAAAATATACACAGACGAACATGAGAACTTCCTTATTTTTTTAAGTTAGTTAGAAACTGTTTGTTTAAGACGATGAAGTACTGAATTCCACGTATAGTAAATCCAACCGCGTAGACATCCTATATATTGACTGCCTGTCCTTAAATGTTAAACCTAATCCGCGTTTCTATCCCAGACTTGGTTTTGCCCCAATCTAATCTAGAAGTTACATAGTGATTTAAATGATATAAGGTATACTGAATATTTTTTTAACTGCTAAAGATGCTGGACGGCGCTTAAATACGTCAAACTGGCGGTAAACACGCGAACGGCTTTGTTTTCGAATGCTACGTGTAGTCTTTCAAGTGATTTTTCTTATTTCAGTCGACATTTAAAATCGTACAAAGTCATACCGCAAAAATATAGCCGTAGATATATTTTTAGTGAAATAGAATATTTTGATTCAGCTCGTAGTAAAATTTCGACGGATATTGGAATTTGGAATAAACGTGTTTTTTTATTATTATAAATACTTGATCGATTCTTTCGTTGTAAATAAAAACCAGCCAGCATCTTTTTTCTTTAAAACTGTCCCTATCCAGTTAGTCTGGTATATCGGGAATCGTTTTGTTATCAAAACTTTGTGCTGTAAAAACAAATTACTATTCCAGCATTTTTCGCAGTAAAATCACCTTAATCATCTAAGAAATGGGGATGGGGAATAAAAGCTTAATGAGATTAGTTCCCTTATTTTTAGAGTTGGCAAACATTAAGATTAGCATTTAGGTTATTGGCTAGAAACAGACAACTCTGAGTAGTTTTGGAAAGTCATTCCTGAAAAACCTGAAATTGGGATAGAGTTTTTGTGGGTATTCCGACTTAGTTAACGTTTAAAAATTATTTTGTACTTTTATTGAAATTCTCACCTAGAAAGAAGACAGTTACTATTTTAGTTTTTTGCAAAAATCAATCCATAAAGGGATGAAATTTTGGAATGGAATATACAAATATATTTAGTGCCTTACATAATACATATTAAATAAAAATATATTTTATATCTGGGAGTAATTCAATGTTGGAGAATTTCAAATGAGCAGAAACTAAAACTGGTAATGTATGTACATATTCAACGAATTTCAGTTTCTGATTATTCAAAATTCTCCAACTTTATTAAGTCATCAAATAAATAAATATTACCACACACATAGTGTGGTAATATTTATTTATTTTTATTGTGTTTTATTTTTTTCGAACATAGTTCCAATACGACTTTGCTTTTGTGTGACATTGTGTAATATAATTTAAGTAATCTAAATAAAGCTCTCATTCGCTTGGAAACAAACAGAACTATCATTGATTAGGCTATTTCAGCATCATTAACATAGTTTTAGGAACATATCATAGTCAACTTTACATTGCTGATGGATGTAATATCTGCGTACTATAACAGTCACGATATAGGATTGGTAATTCGTATTACTACAATTATTGCATCTGTAATATTTGATAGCATCTTAGTCACCTGTGAGACATTAAGGCCATGGAAAAGAATTGTATGCCTCTTCGATCGGTGACCATAGACACATACAGCACAATGAAAATCAGCAACCAAGCTCGGAAGATCTATTTACCTATTTCAGAAACGTAATCTCCATGTTCTCAGGTAGTGTTTGCTGATGCTGGAAAAGGAAACCATGGTGCGGTTCTGATGGCCTTGCGGATACCGGGAGTAGTTGAACCCGAGCCAGAGCGGAAGGAAGCGGCGCCCAGGTTTAAGATAGCAGGCGATCAGAATTAATAAACATCTTTATTTATTCCGTTTTTTAATTTCGTTGTCTCATAAAAAAAGCTTTGTGACTGGTGTATATTTAAAAAATATATATTGAAGGAGAATATACTGTGCACATGTAAAAAGAAATATATCCAGTGTAATATTTTTGATTATCTACATATTTTGTGGATTTTTTTTTATGGTGGATATATCCGAGTAGCAAATGAGCAGACGAGCTATTAGAGAATAGATGGTCACTGCTGCCATGGACACATGCAACTTTGAGGTATCAGCGCGTTTTCGGCCTTTTGGGAGGGAATAGGAAATCTAACGGAAGGGGCATTGGGTCGATGAAAGGAGGACCACCGGAACTTACTGGACGAAACACAACAGCGGAAGCTGTTATTTTACGTCTGTATTTTGTTAGAGTATGGTACTGTTCAAGCCGGTCTATTTTTGGGATGTAACTTTGTTGGCTATAATATGGCTCAACCACAGTAAGATATAATACAGATTTAAATCTAATCCAAACAGATCTAAATCGTTTTTTCTGATTTTTATGACTAGTTACATTTAGTTTCCACCTGTTCCTAAAACTATATCCCTTTACAAAAATGTTTAGAATACGGTATGGGATTGATTTAAATCATAATAAATTAGTATAACGTAAAATATTGTACTGGTGAATTAAAAGAAATTACCTTTGTGGCACCGAAGACAATAGACGCTAAACTTCCTTCATTGAAACGCTGGCTGACGATGCCGACAAGGGAGATCAAAGAAGCCGCGTTCGGCCAGCGATACCTATTTAGCAAAGTGACTTTACATAAAGCACTTATTGACGGACATTAACCGCTCGAGTGAGCAAGTGTAAAGTAAATGCAAACGTAGAATGCACGAGAGACATAGTGCCTTATTTCCATTAATGGAAAAAAATGGCACAACTGGAATTTTGATATGAAATGAAATTTCAATACACATTAGGAACTTCGCCTCGGGAACCTTTTATCTAACTAGTATATGAAAAACAAACAAAATTATAATATCACGCTATATAACTATAGAAAATTGCAAGTGAATTACTGCTTTTCAATAACAGAGGTCGTCTAAGACGTTAAAAATTTATTAAAGTAGAGCGCGAGCTTTTGAGCTTTTTTGACCTTCTTTTTAAAGTTAGATTTTCTTACGGATTCCGGGCTCACTGTCCGCTCCGACGACGTCGCTGTGGAACTTTGGATTTGAAAAGTTAAGCGAACACTGCAGATAAGTCTATGTTGAAAACTATAGGCACTGAACTATATTTATATTTCAGAATTCCAAGCATACTCTGTAACTACTGCTGTTTCTAGTTAAAAAGTTTAATATTTCAATAAATTTGAATTGTTAGTTTCGCTTCAATTTAATTCTTGTCGCAATCGAATTGTTTAGTTACTTAGTTATATTTAATCATTCTGAATATAGTGAATGCCAAACTTGATCTATCTGTTTTAACTGGGATTGTAAAATAAAGCTATGGTACGTCCATAGCTTTATTTTACAATCCCAGTAGCGAGTCACATCAAAACATAAAAATGCAAATCTTATAAGTGAATGTAATTACATATTGACAGATAATGTGTGGACAATTCGTTAAATCATACAGCTTAAATTTGAGTCACATTTTTTTCATTTGGTAAAATTATCGGAAAATCTGGTAGCCTCATTGGTGGTGTTAAAAAAAACATAGGACCGATTTTACCATATACCATTAATCGTATTAATTGTACTAATTGGCTCGTGGTTCTGGTGGTGTTTTAAATAAGTACATAATCGGTGATTTGGCGGTTGATCGACGTTTAACGGAAGCTAAAAGTTTAGTAGCGTATGATGATATCAACTCTAAGAGAAGACTATGGTCTATTAGAATGATTTATGTCCCCGAAAAAAGACGCCTTGTATATATTATATATGGCGAATGTAAAAAGGGTTTTCGTTGTGCCAACTTAACCTTCCAACTAATGAACCGAAAAATAACAGTATCACAATGGAGTAAAAAAGAAAATAATCAAAGGAAGTTAGCGGAGTCGCCGCGTAATTGCGAATGGACCTCTCAGAGGGCGCGGTGAGCCCTTTCAAGTTTTCCGAGGTGTACAGATCAAAGGGATAGAGTATGAAAAGGGAAAAGTACCTGGCTTTAAACGTAACTCCCGCAAAAAGCTGCGCGGCGACGACAGTACAAATTGTTCTAGATTTTTAGGCCGTGGGAAATTCACGGCCTTTTGCGCTACCAAACGCGACCGTCGTCAGTTTGTGTGGACAAAGCGCTCGTCAAACTGAGATTGTCAACGCCAGCTTTGAAATATTCCAGTATGTTTAATTGATGTTGAGCCACAATCATTATTTGCTTTATATATGTAGGATTTAAAATAGCCTTGTAGGGACAAAAATGGGACTTCATCATTTGTGTTCCTAATCGAGATATCTGCAAGCAAATTGCAGCTTTGAATCTGATTACTGCTACTGAATAATGCCAAGATTAATATATGATTTATTTTAAATATGCAATAAGAAAATTTCAAGCAAATTATTAGCTATTAGAAAATTTCAAGCCATGATTTGAGCCAACACATGACCTAATTAACATATATTAGTTCTGAAAAGACACTGTAGTGAAGATTAAAACAGCTTAAAATTTAAATCTTAGTACCGAGCACAATTTGTCCAAATCCAGCTATCAACTGTCGAGTTTTAAGTAAAATTTACAAGAATATCATTAGCGTTACTAATTAAGTTTTTAGGATAAGCTGAGGTGGCAGCAAGTAAACGAATTATTAGAAAGGGAAAATCTCTTTATCCTGAATTTCTTCTTTAAGCATCGGTTCCATAGTAAACAGTTTTAGATCAGTCGGACGCTTTTACAAAAAAGAAGGCGTGCTTTATTATGACGAGTAGGTGAAAAATGTGAAAAACTGTGATGCAGCGATTAAAATAGTTGAAACTCATAGCAATCATCACAATGTTAGGGTTGAATTGAATTTAAAGCTGAAACTTCAGAACAGACTTGAATACTTAGTGAATACATTTCTCATAGCTAATAAGAACGATGGTTGACAAAATTGTAGGTCAGTATAATTTTTATATAATCCCATATCAATATAAAATTATAGTCTTTACCTGACACGTTAGATTGTCCATACGCCAATAAATTTTGATCGCATGGTATGCATCGCTATAATACTACTCGTATCCTGTATTACCTAGTGTTCATGAAAAACTGGGCAACTTGATTCAGGCAAACTGATCAAAAATCGACAGTAAAGGAAATTATTTCCAAAATTGACCATTATAATCTGCTAAACGTTTCCAAGCTTTCAAATCGGAAAAGATACGGCACAACCTCCGTGGTGAGTATTGCACACATCTTGAATTTATTGATGACGCAATCGTCATTACAAATCGTTTAAATTTCAATGCAAAGCCCTATAAAGTTTTTTTTTTTAAAAACGAGTTAAAAAAAAAAGGAAAAGTAGAAATCATTTAGAATACTCATGTTGCTCTTTTCCGGCTAAAATTAAGAACTTTTTGATTTAAATTATTTTTGGAATAAGTTATCCAAAAAAAAAACAGACTCAACTGCGATAAAAATATTATGCGAAGAATTAAGCTCGGCCAGCGCTAGGTTAATTACACAGCATCTTCGAGTCGAAAATCAGTCAGTACCCGTCGCCAAAAGTCTGAAATTAAAGGCAGCGCGTAGTCTTTGAACAAGGTACGTTTTCAGTGATAGTATACGGATGCCAGATGTGATCCAGTTTGATATAGTAAACGATTTCAGTCATCAAACAGTCACTGGAAGTGCGATCAAAAAACTGCGCAAGAGGTTTTAATGTCAGATAAAACACGAAGAAGTATAAGAAGAAAAACAAAGTGACCGCCGAATTCAGAAAATCAATTACAATATAGTGATAAAGTCGCAGGCTATTATGATTACCCAGAATCGTATATCGTGAAAATTAAAGAAGAGGTTTACGTATGACTGTTGACGGTTATTGGATATGTTTGTAATAGGTAGGCACTATTGAGTACTGGGTATAATGGCCATTCTGATATGACGTAGGTTCATTTATGTTAATAACCTGCATTAGTAAAACCGCCAGCGTTATTGCACATGAAGTTAAACATATTTCGACATATATATATATATATATATATATATATATATATATATATATATATATATATATATATATATATATATATATATATATATATATATGTATATATATCTTATTCCAGTACGAATAATATACGAGAACAGATTTAGAGCCAAGGGAAAAGTGAAACAGTCCTTTTCTGAATTATTGTTTAGGTCGATTCGAGTTGGTATATCACAGAAAAACTACAACTGAAAATATTTTTATCGCAATAATATTTAAAAGTATACTATATATAATACACCTCATAAAATATATTCATTAATATTTTATGATAAAAATAAAATTACAAGTGTCCTCACATGAGCATAAAAGCGAAAAGATGACACTTAAATTTGTATACTAGCGGACTCGACAGACGTTGTCCTGATCAAACGTTGGTTTGTCTGCTATCGGCGGTAAACTTTTTTCGATATAATATGTACTGAGCGATATTTGACAGTAACTTGTCATTGTGTGATTTGCTGTTGTCCAAAGCATGATTTAAAAACTGATGTAATTTGTAGACGATCGTTTTATATCTATCGAAATACAGCGAGCAGAAATTAAAATGTCAAAACAACGCCATGCGAATGACTTGCGCACATATTGATGTATACATCAAATACCGTAGAATTCGACATCTGTGTCACCTATGATAGTTCATCACAACTATGATATATTCATGTCATTATGTCAGAAGGCCAATCACTCATGAAATTCTCAGAATATTTCAACGGTCAGTTACTAATTTTAAAAAATATTGAAAAGGTGGTGTGGCACTAAGTTTGGGATTAAATTATCTAATATGCGAAACAAATATCGTCAAAAATATAATAAAAAAAGTCCCTAGAATCCGATCGCTGCATCATCTACAGGGCCTAATTGTAAATCTATACCATCCAGGAACTTAATCAAACAAAATGAATCATTATAATCGATCCAACCGTTTAGGAGGAGGTCAGTGACAAATATATGTATGTATGTATGTAAAGACTTTATATATATAAAGATTTATATGTACGGTGTACAAAAGCGAATAAAGTTGTAATCGAAAATCATAACTATAGAGCGGCTATGGGATTTGGTAGAGTGCGAGAAAAGAATCGGTCACGGAACTACAAATTTAGTCAACGTCTATGCAAAAGGTAATGTATTTGCACAAATGCAATTATATTTGGTACATGAAAAGCGGAACCTAGTTATCATCGCGAATTGGAGTTATTTTAGATCTCGTCAAAGGGTATCGTCGGATATCTAAATAAAGTTCACTGGCGAGAGTCTTAAAGAATTTCGGTCCGTTTGAAGATTATTCGAATTTAATTTTTCCCGGAGAGGGAAGACCGTTCAATCACCGCTCCAGCCTTTGTCTGAAAAGTTTTTAATGAGATTCCCGCCCTATACACGACGGGGAAAAATGAGTGATTTCATCAAACTTTCCCTAAATCGAGGAGACGGAATCTCGATCTCATTAAAATCGCCCGATAAAGCGGCGGAGTGGGGCCGATCAACTGTTTCGCTGTCGAGAGACGAGCGGTTGCGGCGGCGTACGACCGCGGCTGCTCAACTACTAAATGGATAATGACGACAGAATAAGTAACTACCTATACAAATGATTAGGCATTAAACTTCGGCTCTATACGAGGCAATAGGAAGATGTGTTTTCAAAGATATTCTTCTTTCTATTGCCATGATAAATTAGTCCAAGTAATTGATGAGATATATAATTTTATAAATTTACTTATGACGTTTGATAAACCAGTCCTTACGGGTTTCGCGTTCACGTCCACTAAGCAGAGTTATAATCAAAACCGATCTAACCGAATTTTTAAACGCATATTTTAGAAATTTTGATGATATCCGATTTAGTACAGTCGACATGGTGAGCGTGGTGCTAAAAGCAGCCACAACAAATATTTCTGTCTATGTTACACTAATGAGATTCGCGAATCTATCAATGCACGGCCTTATTATCTAATCCGTTATCATAAACGCATTAATTTAACACCCCGATATCGTTACGCGATAAAGTGAAATCTGCACCTTTCGATGACAAACCATCGCCAGTCACAATTCACAAAATCACAAACAGTTACAAAACCAGTCACAAAATTCGCAGATCGGTTGAGTAACAATTAAAAGCTCAGAAATTTCGATGAAACGTAAGAGTGGCCTCTGCCATCTACAAAGAGAACCACTTACTCTATATAAGTGTACACGTAACACGTCCCTCATCCATATCATTGAAACCTCCCAGAACTTCTCAGGTAAGTGATCTCCCGTTGAGAAGGTCACGGTCATGCCGTTCTTCTTCCTTGCCATCTTTCATACTCCCCGCATCTGACCGGTCATATAGCTCATTGCTTCTCGTAGTCATCGTATTTTTCTCATTCTCCTGCTGTGATATGTCCTCCTACAATCTTTTGATTTCAAATCGGGAACAAGGAACTTTTTGCTTTTTTACATTTACCATGATTTGTGTTGTTTCTGCCTTGATTAATGCAACAATAAGCTTTATTAGCTTGATACGTTTTAAAATATCAAGGCTCCTTCAAACGCGTCTGTCAGCGATAAACAGCCTCATAATAATACTTCATTCCTTGGTGAGCGATTAAATATGATTAATGAGAAGACGTGATGTTGACACGACGTGAATTGAGTGAAAACATAAATAAATTATAGCTGTATGTAAGTAAAATATCTTTGTTTAGTATACTACAGTAATATGTTATCCGAAAACAGCGAATGCGGCATTGAAATGCTTCTTAAATCATCTTAAAGAAATCATCTCAAAATTCCAATCTCAAGCAGAATTCAAGCTCTGAAATGCGACGCCGAACGATATGTTTGTACATAAATTTATCTCCAAAATAATTCTCAGAAAATAATATCGTCCTTCTTCTCGTGGAAAAGTTTCATTCGTTAGGAACGCTTTCACGTCACGTCGCCGATGTGACGACACTCGAAAAAAGTTCACCTTCCGTCGACCGCTTTGAATCTAAACGGGCAATTTCAAGTTTAATTCGCCGAGCCGGCCACCTGTTAGACTTCGCTGTCTGCCGCTACTGTCGCCGTCTAAATGGCCGCCATTTTGGAGCGATGCGACGCGATTACGAGTTTTACGACGCCGTCGTAAAACTCCCCCGGCGAGTCTCGGTGTCCACTTGTCGTAAAAATCGAGTTTAGAGCGTGTCCAAAGATGAAGGTAGCTTTTTACTGTTCATTTGTTTGCGTTGTGTACCTAAAACATCCGCATGAAACCTTATTCCTGCCTCTGCGCTGTTTGTCCGTCCTTCTACAGAGATGTATTTGATTGCAGTACTACTATGAGGAGGTGGCATTGGCTGTAACTGTATGCCAAATTCAATTTTTTATTTAAAGGCACCTCCGAAGAATGATGTCAATTCCAGTGTCGATTTTGTGATAGTAATTTAGGAAAGATCAATTTGGATTGAATTGATCATTTTTTGAATGTAACACCGAACACTGGATTGACAGGTGATTAACTGTTACTTATAGTATAAGATCAGTCGATTACCTTCGTAACAATGGCTGGCATACATTTCGCATGTTCGGTGCAAAATTTCTTATAAATTCAAATTAATGTTAGTGTTGTTACGATGTTTTAAACTTGCAATAATTAAATTGGAGTTGTAACTGTATTATTCATATAACCTACATAAATCCTATTAACACTGATAAAGTGCTAGCTTATCTTACATATTTATTTCATATTTTGTAAGCAATTAACATAATATACCCTGAACAATCCCGATTAAAAGATAAACGTACTTTTAATATAAAAAAGTTGAGTTTGCAATAATTTTGTCGTTTGGAACTTACACGAAGCTAAATATACACAGTAACTGTTAAACGTTCTTCCATATTGCTGTGTGCAAGGTCTCTATGTCGATTGGTACAAAAAAATTACAATTTAATTCCAGACTGGTTCTATTAATAAAATTATGCATTAAAAGTAGTAGGAATTTCAATTTTGCGCAAAAAATTAGGTAATTTCGAGAGTTAAAAAATATAATCTAGGATCGGCCTTGGTCATTTTTGAAAGTCAATTATAATTTCATATCGCTTTAATTGTTCTAAACATGTCAAGAATTTATTTTAATTCATATTAAGACAATGTTGAATGAAGTAAACTCAACAGTGTACCGAGGATATCCTGGATTTATGTATGTACAACACCTGAATTGTGAACAAAAAAAAGATGTGTGTTTTTTTCTCCAAAAAGAAAAGCAGAAGAATTACGGACCTCTACTTTTGAGTTAAACCTACAATTCGTTACGAAAGTCATGAGATGTATTGTTGCGTAGGTTACTATTTTCAGCAGCACTAGCATCACGCCCTAAAGAGTCTCTCTATAGGGCTGTTTCACGCAATGTAATAAGCGAAAAGGACAGTCCTATAGAGAGACCTCTCTAGGGCATTATGTTAGAACCGCAAATATCCAAGTAGACCCCATATGTGAAAATGTTGCAACATTCTGGATGATATCCACACGATTGGGCTGATCACATAAATGACCAAAGAGTGTAAATGGCTGTTATGCTTAGTGTATGCGACCTATAAAAATGCCATTGTTTTAATGGAAGCCTGGGTGGTACTGCATTCTATTCAGCGATACCACATTGAGTGTCGCCACCTCAAAGTACTGACGTATTTGTGGTACTATATCGGTCCCAATATTTTTTAAAGCATATCCGAGGGCAAACGAGCAGGCGAGCCATCAGAGAGTAGATGATCACCGAAGACTATGGACACTCGCAAACTTAGAGAAGCCACCACAGAGTTTTCGGCCAATTTTTCAATTCACGCTTTTTTCTCATAAGGGTAGGGTGAGACCATAGATCTCTATATAGTATGACCTTTAGATACCTCTTTCGTTTTTCTTACACACATCAAATTTTTTTAAATAAGTTTAAGTGATTCAGTGGCTAATGTGGTAGCCTAATTATGCGAAGAAGTTGGGTTTGAAATTTTTTAAAACATAGGTGATTAAGAATTTGCAATCTTTTCGTGCGAGTTCTACTCACGACCTACTTATTTTTCAAAAGCAAATGAAATGGAATGGAAATGGAACTCAAGTCCTTTATGCTAACGCAGTGTGGTTTGGGGGATATTGTCATCATAATGATGATAACTTCCGGGATCAATATCTTCACGTGTTCCCCTAGGCATGGAGAAAGTGGCTTAACTTGGCTTAAGTTAAAAAATCATTGTTGACTGCCAGCGGCCAACATTGAACACGGTACTTTCTAATTGAAGGCGACGCTGTTAACCGTTGAGCTCTCATCACATCGCTGCGCACATCACATCACACGTTATTTACTGAAGACGAATATTAAAATTCAGTATTCACTACTACTAGAAGCCTAATGAATAACAAATTTGTTGATCGACCTCGGTTTTTCTTATCTTTCTAACGAAGTGAAGCCTTCTAACGCAGGCCTTGCGATACTAAAGGAACTGGAAGTAAATGCGGGCATCTAACGTCATGCGGCGGTGTCAACACGGTGTGTCACATCTTTCGTCATATTTTTTTAACTTATAATCAAGTGACGTGCTACATGGAGTGTGCTTCAAAC
Organism: Eumeta japonica; assembly: GCA_005406025.1. Classification (NCBI taxonomy): domain Eukaryota; kingdom Metazoa; phylum Arthropoda; class Insecta; order Lepidoptera; family Psychidae; genus Eumeta; species Eumeta japonica. The sequence continues at coordinate 351,133 of BGZK01000335.1, forward strand.
CTACACCTAATTATTATACTATACAACATCTTATTATATAGAAGACACGCTTTTGCAGATCTAATAAATGGTAAGCAAACGCGCCAGAGGTTGTTCATAAATATGGAGGTGTAGAACTATGTTTATTCATTACTACCTTATATGAAAATATGTAATTTACTTTCATAAGAAATACGTAATAAACTTTGTTTTCGTTGTATAATTCTGAAACGACAAACTGATGATTTGTGAGCTAGAGGATATATTTCGGCGTATTTCTTAGCGACAGAATGTTGAGTTCCCCATTCTTGTATAAAGGTCATTGTAGAGGTGTGAACTCGTCGGTCCTTTAAAACTAGCACAATAAATGTTCTAGCAAATTTTATATTCTCATAATAAATAGCTTTCGCATTGGTTGTTTTATATGGGATCCCACATCAAAGAAATTTTATGATAAGAGTTCTCAGCAGGGTGTCATAGAATCCACTGTTGCAAAGTATTTCACAGCGCTAGCGGATATTGACAGGAAAGTGATTTAAGGCGAAGAATTTTTTTAGTTTTAACTCTAAAATCGTTTCTCCGTTAATGCTGCAAACTTATTATATTAGGTCGGGGAAAAAGGTTTTTCGTTTTTTATATACAAATTCAAGATAACTTTACATTATATTTAATTATAATATATATTACGTCTTGTTCAATTTGTTCAAAAACTTGTTGCCTTTTTGTAGGTAGTGATATAGACCCATTGCATTACAAACTTTTTTTGGGATTTTTGATCAAAAAGCTGCGATAAGTAGTTTTGACAGTCCGCCCTTGATGTTAACCTAAGACCACCTAAGGGATTGAACAGACCGAAACAGGTGAAAGTCTGAAGGTGAAAAGTCAGTACTATATAGTGATGTATTAACACTTTCCAACCAACTTTTAATCAATCAATATTTTCTGAGTGGCTAAAGATGTGTGAGGTCTGGTGTTATCAGAGTGAAACTCACTTTTTCTGTTGATTCCGACTGTTTTTTCTCTACTACTTACTTGAATCTTATCAGCTGTTGGCAGTACAGATCTCAAATAATGGTTCATCCCGGCGGTAAAAGCTCATAAATAATAACGCACTTCCAGTCACACCATGCACGTACCATCAACTTATTATGAGTTAATCCGGGTTTCGCTATAGTCTTTGGAGCTTGCTTGCCTTTTGACCATAACCTTTTTTTGGACGATCACGTCGTAGATAATCCATTTGTAGTCACCATTGATCAATCTTTTCAAAAACGGTTCAATTACATTACGTTTCAATAGAGAATCGCAAATGAGTATACACTTCATTAGATTTCTTTCAGTGAGCTCGTATGGGACCCAAGTATCGAACTTTTTTTATACACAGCTTTATTCAAATGGATCAAAATTATTTAGTGGTTAATCTTCAGCTCTTCAGCTATGTCGTAAGAACTAATATGTCAATTTTGTCTACTTTTTCCCAATTGACAAAGATTTTATTCGAAACAGGTCGACCAGAGCGAGGTTCCTCTTTGACATCAAAATTACCGGACTGGATACGGTTGAACCACTTTTTGTACTATTCATACTGACACTGCATTAGGTATATAAATGTCACGAATTTTGTTCGCGTCTTGTGGCGCATTTGTCCCTCTTCTGTAATAAAACTTTAAAATAGTAATTTTTGCGTTAGATTCATTCATTTTAGTGGACTGAAAAATAATATAAAAACAGCAGGACACCGTTTTTACTTCTAATTTCTTTTTTTAAATGTCATCTAGTTCATGGCATCGAAACTAGCCAGATACAAACAGCACAGCCAAAGAGATGTTACTGAAACTTTTTACTTATGAAATACGAAAAATGTTTTTTCCCGACCTAATATTTATCATTATACTTATTCCTTAATTTAAGGTTTTGTTATTAAAGTTATTTCAAAATATACTGTTGGGTCCCATAAACAGATACTGAACGTTTCGCACAATAGCTGCCGATCATGGAGATCATCGAATCACCAAGCAAAATTATTGTTCTAATAACAAACTCATATTTGGTAGTACTAATTTTTGAAAGCGCTATAAAAAATGTTGACACTCGCCGCAAAACTGTCGCCAAATGTAAGGCGAAGCGAAGAATGTGGAATTATATATTTCCGTCTCATTCGCGAAATTAGGTCCACCAAATGGCGTAGCTAAAGTTCTACTTATCAAAATTTTGTACTTAAGACAATTGCCGAATTTCGAGTTCCAGTCTTAATAACCCATTGTATTGGCTATTTCTACTTCATTCTATAATTCTACTTCATTCTACTTTAAAAATTTCTACTTCATTCTACATTCATACCATACTGCATTCTCAGATTATAAATAAAAATTATACCTGCATTTAGTATTGAAGGAATGCGGTGTGATGAAACCGATATGACGCAGAAGAACCAATAGAATTGGTATCTGTTAAATACTTAAGATTAGACCCGTGCCGGTCATACATAAGTCTCGTAAATACTATTTTGTGTCGTGATCCTAATATTTTGCCCTTAAAGCGAGGCTCCAAAAATACTTGGAAGGCCGTGGCCTACTATATGTCGAGATTCATATTTTCGCTTCAAATAATTTTAGCGCGCGCAGGGTGACGAGAGACATATATTATACCCCATTTGATGCTTTTTCGACACAAAACATCAGAAGTACAACGAAAATGTAGGGTAAAAAATTATAATAGTAACTCAACTTAATTCAATAAAGTGTACTAACTCAATAAGATGTTTTCCTGAAAAAGTGTCAGGAAAACATCTTATTGTTGTTTACATCTTATTGATTGTTTAGGGTTCCGTATCGCCATATGAAAAAGGAACGGAATCCTTATACTCGTGTCCCTCGTGCGTGTATTTGTTTGTCTGTCTATCCAATCAATTTACTATGAATCTAACCAACCGATTAAGTTCACGTTAGGTACCTACATGTATCTCTGTGGCCTAGACGTGTAACGTTAATAAATAAATTTTAAATATGAGAGTATCTTATAAACAACTTATTGCAATCGCCGTTAAAAATCTTATACATTTATTGAATGACACATACAATTTTCATTTTAAAAAGTTCAAAATAGTTTTAACATTGATATAATTTGGATGAAGAATTATTTTTAAACTACTGAACGAATAAATACAAAACGACCGTAACTCGTTTGTTTTGATACATGTCACATTTTTTTTGAAATTATGAAAAGCATAAAATGTAATTTTTAGAAAAGAATCCGTAAAACAGTTGACCCTGCAGGGCATCTCTAAAACTTAACCTTATAAAAATTATATTCATTTAGTTGTCGCAAAGCTCAAAAACTTATATTTACGCTTTTTGAGCTTGAAGTTTCGAAAAAAAGATATTCTTATTAAAAAAAAAATTAGCACTAAATTATTGTGTTTGAGTACTAAAGATCTATTTTTGTGTTTTTATATATTCTCAATACGTTTTCGGCTCTTCGAGTTCCAAAATACAGATTTCTTTAAAAAAAACCTTTTTTTTTATTTCTTAATTTAACTTACCAAACGCTTTATTCTCCTTTTATCTACTTAGTGGTATTCAACGCAGTTTTTTAAGCAGAGAATGCTAACTGATACCGAAACAACAATTTAATAAGAACTTTAGAAGTTACTTAAAATAAAATCTTTTTTGCATATTTCTCGTTAAATGTCTCTGGAATGAAACCACCGATTTTGTTGCAATTTGAAACGATGAACATTGTTTTATTAGTAGTGCTAGTTAACACACGCATTAACGCACGCACGCATGCACGCACGAGAGAGGGAGAGAGAGAGAGAGAAAAGAGAGACAGACAGAAAGATGTCAATTGTAAAATGGTCAAAGTTATTTCTTAGGAGCCTAAAACAACAAGATTCGATGGAAACCTATTTTCCAATCACACTGAAAACATGATCAAGTTTTACAACGATTCAATTTTCACGAGAAGAAGCTTAAAAAGCCTGTATGAAAGATATCGCAGATGAAATATAAGTTAAGGCAGTAGACGCAATTTTTAAGCAGCAAAGATAAAAAAATGATTCATTGCCAAACATCAATCGATCAAGAATTTCACGTTGTTTTGCAAGAACTCTTTTTTGAGAATATCTCGCTAACGATGTCTCTTGAACGGGCTAATTGACTTTAATGCAGTTTACGACGGTCGACGGGGCTTATTAAATAAAACTACTGGTCAGATAATTGGGTTTGTTGGTAGAGTAGTCTAACAAATATTCTAATAATACACTTTTGAAACATTTTCTTCCAATAATCTCTTAAACAAATCAATCGATTTTGTAACATTTGATAATGATCAACTTTGTTTCTTAAAAATAATAACTAGTAGAATTTGGAATTAATCGCTGTAGCACTTTACAAAATATCGTAAAAAATCCTTTTTAAAAAAAATTCCTCCAATAATATCTTTTGAACAAGTCAACCAATTTTTATGTAGTTTATGGTAGTCGATGAATCTGTTTGGGGAAAAAGCTGATTAGATTTTGATATTGATTGGTGGAGTAGTTAAAAAGTTATATAAAAAAAACCATTTTAGCTTTATTTTTAAGGTTCCTCAAAATCTACCCAGTAGAATTAATTTAACGTTTCAGGAAGTGTAACTTGAGCGGACCCCTTTCGAATGTCGTAAACTGCGTTTCGATTGAATAATCCGTTCAAAAGTTATGCGAGGCTTACACACGCTCACGCACGCACACATCCACGCACCTGCCTACCCTCCTACACACAAACGTACATACACAAAAAACATGCACGCTTGAGCACATACGCAACCAGCATATACGCACCCATGTACACACACATACGTCCACGCACACGCGCGCACTTAAAATGGTCGAAATAGATTCGTAGAACCCAAAAACGACAAGATCTAGGAAAATTTCAATCTTCGAAATTGGACAGAAAACAGTAACTTAACAATTTTATGAAAACTTTTCAATTTTTATACCGCGAAGTTAAAAAAGGACAAATTATTTGACGCAATCACTATTAAGCAAACATGGATAAACAAATAAAGGTTGAGTTTAATCAAATATTTTTGTTTAATTAACGGTCCGTTTGTTTTCTTAACCGGGACGTGTTCAAACGTTGTTTTATGAAGTCGGTTAAATGGGGGCGTCTAATCAGCGCCGGCGAAAGCCGCTTCATTAGCTTTGTGCGTGCGTCATCGCCGATGCGCCGCCGATACGCGCTCGCTGGGGTCCCGCAGGTGGATAAAATGCGTTACCGATTCGCAAGGAGACAAGGAAGTGCTTGCGGAACCCTTACGAAGGGAGCTTGAAATTTAAGTTATGCTGTTTTTGTATCAGGTTTAAATCGCTCCAGAACAGCGGCTCACCATCTCATAATCTTGTTATTTGATATTATTGATATTAAGAGCGATTTCTGACGAACGCGGTCCATAACATCCGGAAAATAAGTCTCGACGTGCTCCCCGAGGCACAAAGCGTGTGGTTTAATATTATGTAAGCTAAAAACCCATCAGTATTAAGTACATTAAAAAAAATGAATAACGTATAATGACAGCCACCATAGCAATTCTTATGAACGTAGGTAACCTGCTAATTTTTTCAATGTTAAATTCGAACACATTTTTATGTAATTCCAGTCAACTTTTTTTAAATACGTAGACCTTGGGACGGGACTCCGGTCACCGAGAAGACTTTTATGATCTAAGTTCAGAATATGCAAAAAAAAAAAAAGAATTGACGTCAGTAGACAGAAAAGGGAACGGCTCTGAAAGGGCTTTGTGTCTAAATTTTAATGTCAATATTTATTATTCCCGGCGGTTAAAGTACATTCTGAACATCTGACCCGTGCGCAATTACTTTTTTGTACAGTAACAAAAGCGCTGATGTATTTTATAATGCGGAAACATTATTGTCCGCTTTTTGCCGTGAGCGACATAATTTGTGATCGATATAAATTTTTGAGGATGCAAGCTGCTGTAACATTTCTAAAAATATTTTTTTCAGGGTAGGATTTCGCACGTAACTCGTCGAGAGAAACCCTTCCATTGTCTGTCGATATATATTCACGTCATGTCCGCTTTTTCTCTGTTCACTGTTGTTGACGTACTGTAAATCAACTCGGCGGTATAAGTTAGTTATTTGACTTTGCCCGTATTCGATGGGATTATTCGGTATATAGTCTTTCACTAAGGTGTAGTTTATGTTTAACTAACGACTTACAAGGTTTCCTTTCGTTGTCCTCTCCCGTTTCGAATGGTCTCGAACCAGGTGCGAAATATTACGAAAATTTTATTGTCGCGATATGTCGATGACATCTAATTGCGTGAGTCGCTTCAAGACTACAAAAAAAAAAATAATAAAGAAGGTATTCAATGATAACGGCCTATTCATTATGAAAGATAATACTCGGAACGTAATTACGGTGGGAGTAGCTGTGATTCCATATCTGTACGTAGATCGCCCACCTTTACTGAAAGCAAGCATTGAACTATCTCAAAGCGATCGCCATGGCCGAAGCGAAAATTGATATCTTATTATATATTATACGAACGACGGAAACTAAGAATAAAAAGATAAGTAAGAACCATGTCCAAACGAGTCAAAGGTGAAGTTTCCAAAACTGGTAACCACTACAATGATGACGTACGACTTAAATTGCTAAGCAATGTAAAAAAAAAATCCACGAAAATTTTAATGTCGATAAGGAGCAAATGATTTGGTAGTAGAGAGATTTAATAGGTTTTAATAAATTCCGAAATGTGCCAGAATAAAAGGGCCCGATACAATTAGCCAGTTGGTTTTATCTAGTTTAATCATCCCTTTGCCCTACGCACCGTGCGTCTAGTATTTTATTAGTATTTTCTATGGAACTGTCTTTAAATTTGTAAATTTAACATGCCTAATTGTATTTATGTTATTGTACAATGATTTCAATAAACAAACTAAATGGAGTTTCCTTTTCTGAGTAAGCGATTATGCTTAATTCATTATTACTACACAATCATCGTCATTTAGTTAAATTAGCGAGCCTGCGATCTCAACTATAAACTACGCGTCATACTCGGGACTAAACCATATTCCGGTGTATTTACTATGTCCCATTTTTGACAACAAAATAGTATGTCTATGAAGTCTACATGTGCAAGATAAAGCAAGAAATGAGCGTACATCAGAAAAGTTTTGAGATTAGGTCCATAACAAAAATCCGTACAGAAAATCGACTTAAAAGAATTTATAACAATACGCAGTGAGGCAAGCGAAGGTCCACCCAACGCAGCGAGCATTTGCTCCCTCTGAATTTCAATATACGAGAAGTTAGTAATCATCCTCGATTACTAAAGACACGTTCCCACTCATTTTATCCTATTTTTAATAAATAAGAAGACACTGAAATATCACATAGCGTTCTATTCCATTTTGAGCTCATTTGGTGCTACGTATTCGTCCATGGTGCGCTCGAATCTTCGCTTTACATTTGATTTATTCTCTCAAGAACTGTAACACAAATTGACAACAGAGGGGTTGCATATGGAGTATACGAATTCCCATTTGCATCTCCTCGCGCTCGAACGATTTCAAATAATACAAAACGCGTGCATCCTCTGGCGCTGATGGCGCACGAATGCTGTTGTTCTATGCAACGGCGATTTCAATTTACACTTATTATAAAACAAAACGCAAGTCTGCTTGTGCGTTTGTAGCTCGAGAACTGCTGGTCCGATTTACATAACTCTTTAATAAATATAAGTTCGGTTACAATAAGTAATCTAGGGATTTAGTGGTAGTAATTTTTCAGATCATGTCGGAAGAAAACAAGAGATGCGGTGCGGGTGTGCACAAGATATTTCATATCTAGATAAGTGTGAATATGTGCGTCATATACTCGTAGCTATATGTATGAATTGTATGAAATAATGACCTAACATTAGCTCTTTTCGTGATTCCATTTTCAGTAGATATATATTGCAGGACGTGTAATCGACGTAACGAATAATTAGGACGGAAAGCATCATCCGCATCGGAATCGTTGCGCGTCCGAAATCGAGACCGTGACTATGTTAGGAATCATGATCGAAAAAAGAGATCGTCCGAATTAAAATATGAAAGAATGTATTTCGTGTCTATTGAGCCTCGGGCGAACTGGCTATGAGGGTATGAGGCGGGAGTGAATGGTGTTTTTGAAGTTGACGCTCTATTGACAATAGAATATTGTCTAAATTAACGTATTTCATTTATTTACAAATTTTTTTATAGACAGAGCGTACCCATTTTTTTATGGTCACAGAATCTATTAAGTAGCGTATAAAATAATTCTTAAAACGCAACGCGAAATTCTATGAAGTGTCTGTGACGCGTTTTGTTCTCCACAAACAACAACGTAAGAGGATAACATAAAAATTGAAATTTCATACACCCTCTTTCTAAATACTAATAGTTTTCGTTTAACGAAACCGCAGCTAATTTTCGAATCAAACGAGAGATTAACTCAAGATTAATACGATGTCGCATTAAAAAAGAATTTAATCGCCGCCCCCCATAAATTCGGGCGCGACCACACTTCCGCCGCTTAAAATAATATATGGAGCGTGTTCGCGGGGCTAATGCTGTCGCGGTATGGATGTGCTGTGTACGGTACAAGATTTTTATATGTCTTATGGGAAGTGATAAATGCCCCATATTCTACCTCTCGGAATATTATCTGTTACGGACAGCCGCGCACTTAATGTTAATTCGGATATTAAGTTTTTGTCTTATACGGGTATAGCTAAAGATTATTTGTAATTAGTGTTTATTAGTGTGTGATTTAATTATTGATGTATATTTTATTAAAGAGTACTGCTTGTCTAGTTTTTATTACCCGGGTAGGGACTAATTTTAGGAAAGAATATTTGTCTATTTTTGTATATTTGTTTGATATAAAACGATTGAAATGTAATATGCGTGTGAGTTGCATACAAAATTGTGCTTTTGTGGGGCGGACCAATAGTAGGCCTAGAAAGCGGCCGTCACTACGGTACGGCCGCAAATCGGTGTCCAGGGCACTCTTGCGCTAATGTATGTGCATGAAAAAGTGCATGGCCACGCCTCCCCAATTAAAATGTATGCAACTCACATGTGCAACGGATGCACCACCTATAAAATGCAGTTAGAGTGGTGCATCCGGCATTAAAAGGCACCCATAGGGCAGTCACGCGCCGACGGAATCCCTATGCCGATACGGCCGCGTATCAGACGAAGGCGTTAAAGCCCCTGGCTATCGACATCGCAGCCATGAGTTGTTCAGGAGGTTTTTAGTCTGTGAGAGTCGGACACACCCGTGTGCCCGGGCGCATGGACGGCCCATAATGGGTTTTTCTCCTCCTTCCCCATCCCTTTCGCACGGGGAGAACTACAAAAAAAAAAGTGTATCCGGTACAGTTGCACTCCAACCGTCATATTGTGAAGCTCGGCTGAATAAAGGAGTTGTTAAGTCTGAGAGAAAACGCTGACCATCATTTGAAAACACCGCACCGCAAGAAATCCGTTCACCCGAAGCGTGTACTCGTGAAGAAAAGCAACCCGAGGTGCGGGCTTACGCGGCGATAGCATAAATCGCCGTTACGATATCCTTGAATATCATAATTTATACCGGCTTGTTGGGTGCACTTTAATAAAGTGCATCGTTCGTGTGTTGCTTGTAATTGTATGCTGCTTATTTTTGTATTTTATAAATTGATGTATTATTAGGATTATTGTTTTCTAAAATTCAAGGTTCGTACACGACCCTCGTTCTCTATACCATCTATAAGCATCCTTAGTACGTGCCAATTCACGCATGCATGCATTGTTTATTGTTTTAATTTAGAATTTTCATTACGATCAGACGAAATTTGACGCTTGTTTATGTTACAATTTTTACGACCGGGAGTCCTCTCTCGGTATTTCATTTATTTTTTCATTTTATTTTATTGTCTGACAGACCGTATGTATTCTGTGAAGATATAGAACACACGGTCACACGTTTGCGACAAACTTGTAACTTTACAAAGTAACGCCCTATCACAATCGATAGATACGTCAAGAAAAATATCAGTGGCGACGTTAGCCGTCTCGAGCGTAGAGCACACAACCCACGTCACCCCGCAGACCGGGGTACGACGACGGCGACGGCCGAGAGGGGGAGGGGAGAAGTGGGTATTTATGCCGCAAAAATGGGAATATTTACCCCTCCAGTTCCAGGTCTCGATGAAAAAAAGTACTCGGTTTCGTTTATTCGCATGATAGGGAGTCGCGTCACGCGCGCCCTCTATACTTTGTGTGTTGCCGGAAAAAAATAACGTTTCGTGCCGACACGAAACAATGCAAACTTTTGTGTGCGACACCGATTGTTTGTGTGTGTCTACGATAGCATCCGATTGATGATTGGTGTTATTAGTATTCACGATGAAAACGACTTATCATATACTTTGATTGATAAGTAACTTCGTACCCGTAATGGAAGGATTAGTGCTTACTTTTTAATTTGGTTACAAAAAACAGCACGGCCCTGTGCTGATTTTGGTTACAAAAAATCAGCACAGGGAATTCGCATTAGAACTTGAACCGCTGAATGCTTTACCTGTAAAACAGTATCACGTGATGATGAAAAACACCATGATATATTCCGCACGTCGGAGATGTTCATCAGAGCCTTTCACTTTACCAAGTAGCGATAGATCGTAAAATAATTACCTTCCTTGGGGGCGACGCGTGCCTAGTAATCTCATTCTAATAAACCATGTTAAATGAGCAATTCTTGGAAACACAAACAAAGACACACGCACGCATCGCGCACGCATCATTTTTATTTACTTATATTGAAGATGACACACATTCTATCATTATTGGTGTCATCTCTTTATACATATCCATTTCCATATTGCCCCCTTTTTCCTTTCGCATAGTAACATCAATCTAATCTCATTCACAATACACATTTCGCTAACCCCGCCCCCACGACGCTATGCGAAAATTAAAAACAAACAAGAAGATAAAGTTGTGGCCACTCGAAGGATATCGAAGTGCTACAGGTGAGTCCTTTCTTTTTCCTGCTCTTTGAGTGTGTCACCATTGTAATAGGAGGTTTTCTAACAGACGCATTTCGCCGCACCGGATATTAAAAGAATAGTGGTAACGCGAAACGTTTATGTCAACGAGTCGCTTGTATTGTTGAAGATTGTAATGAAACAAAAACTAATTCATCTAAAGATACTGAACGGTGATGTATACGACGGAGGTGGTGGTGCTGGCCGGGTTGGCGTTGTCTATTTAGCGTGCCGTGGTGGCTTGGCGACGCTCCTGAAACCGCTTCGCTCGCTCGGCGCCGGATATTGGAATAACGATGATGACCCATAACCCATTCCTTCCTACGATAGCCGAGATTTATATTTTCGACTGTCTCTATCACGGGCCGGGGCGGACATATTGAATTTTTATGGTTAATTTTATCTATAATTGTTATCCAAATTATATATATTTTTATTGGGGTTAATAGCTCTAAATTAACTCTATGAATGTAAGAAATAATCAAAGAGCTGTCATGCGTTAGTCATGAGTTGGACTGAATAGACAGAAAGGAGAGCGCTAATTTCGCCATTTTGTGCAGTGCCCCTTCCGCGCCATTCGTCCAGCTCCGACGCAAATTCAAGGCAAATATCATTGGCTTGATTATATAAGCTACTTAATACCGCTTAATTTATGTTTCTAAGAGTAGCAGTTTTGTAACTATTAAGGTAAAATCATATAGATCTCTTTGCTACGGTCCATGACATATTTAGATGTCACAAAAATATTCAAGAGTGGCAAAAAAATACTTGTCAACCATCTATCGCAGTTAAAATTATTTTATTGATTTCGATTAATAAATTTCATTCGAACTCATTACAGACGCACTCAAATCATACGCTTATGTACCCACATTCGTAATTTTAGTCGCGTGGTAATGGAGTAGACTCCTTTCAATTTTCATATGAATCACTCACAACTTACGATTTTTCTTTCAAACCCTAATACTGTTTCTGGTGTCGTTGACGATTCTAAGTCTGATATAACTTTGAATTCCGATTTAACTCCTGACTCGGTAACTGTTACAGTTTCATATTCTCGGAACTTGATTTTTTCTTATTCGCAGGTAAAAATAGAAAAGAGAGTCCAGTTGTATATTTAAAATAGTGGGATATTCTCAATAAACATTAATTACCTGTAATACCATTATTACAGTATGCAACAATAAATATACCTGATCAAATGGTCGAAAGTTTACATATTGAAGTTTTAATGCTGGTTATTATACTTCATATTTAAAATTGCACATACGAAAACGGGTCTGCATGCTCGGTCGTAAATGTGGTCACTGTCCGAAGGTCGTTTATTATTATAATAGCTTTCGCACGCTGCTCCACCCGCAGTGTGGGTGAATACTTTCATGTTTTATATCGACCGATTACGCTATCAAATATAAATCCGATTTTATCCCGCTTTCTTTTCTAAACCTGGCCTTGCGTTCGGTCTCGATTCTGTTTTCAATCTATATTCCGATTTTGTTCATAATATACATAATAAGATATGAATTGGCAGCGAAACTGGATGTAAAATTTATGTGTTATTCCGGAATATAATCGATTACCATAACGAACATCAAGTATTGACCAGTAGTTCTTGCGGAGTCAGCGAACAAATGCACAGGCAGACAGACAGACGATAATTTAAAAAAAATCATTGAAACGTATTTTTTCAACGTTTCCAAAACGCCCCCGAGTAGTTTTTCTCTCTTTTTTTATACGTATAGATTTTAATGAAACTAAATGGTTGCGTCATGTGCCATGAAATCGTAAAATAGTCGAAAATCAAAGACTGATACGTAAAAAGGCGAAAATTGTCTACCGTATCACCGTAGACTATTAGGTTTGCTTTTTAGTGGGCAGGTCAAATTGACGAGCTTGCCATAGACCAGTCGCAATATGGGCTTTGCGGTACTCGTTTGCCCTACGAATCTATAATTGAACAAAGTCTAAGTGTTGATAGAAGTCACTTCGTATGCCAAATTTGAATTGAAGTGATTTTTCATAAAAACAAAGGAATAAATAAGATGATAACGTTTCACTTTTGTATAAATTTATTGTATTTCCGAACAAGAAATCTGGGTAACGATTGGCCTTGTAGGTCGGCCCTACAATTTTTATCTGTCTTCAAACTCTCGGAATTTAGAATGTCGTTCCTAACAATTACAAGAGTTTTGAAAGCATAAAAAATTACTTGCTAAGAACTTAAAAATGTTAAATTCTTAGCGCTCTTATTTGTCAGTATTTTATAGAAAAACAATTTGATAAATAGAAAATATTGTTTTTGAAATTATTACTCGTTTCGATTTCAAAAGGATCAGGAGATGGTGAGTCACAGATTATTGAAAAACCAGTTCAACAGTTGCTGAAAAGAGAAAATTCTAATTCATGTGAAAGCAGACTTTTACTCACAATCGCCTTTTATTTTATATGATATCGATAAACTTATGGAGTAAATTGTTACAGAACGCGATCTCCGCGGTTTTTATTTCTCTGGAAATGACTGGAAGGTTTAAACGAAGTAAGAGAAAGTTGCGTACGGCGGCATTAATGATGTCTCAAATATTTTTCGGTGTCTATGATATACTTGTCAGTTTTACAACATCAAAATTTGATGACCCATTTCACAAACACTGAAAAATTGCATATAATAGAGTAATATAATGGAAACATACAAATATAAGAACAAATTAAATTTGTTCGTATTTTTTTTCACAATTATTTCACTAACAATAAAACGCATTCAAGCCTACAAACCTACGGAAATTAAGAGACATCCCTATATTCAGAAAAATAAACACGACAAGCGTAATATTAGACACATGTAGGTGTATAAATATTCGATAACTAAAACTGATCTAATCTATTTTGTAATCCTATAGAATAGAATAGATATTTATGCGTACATAGAAATAATCTGTACGGATGTATACGCACTTTTTAATATCACAGTTCGGTTCGTGATAAAAGCGCGTAGGAGCCAGGATCCCTTCGTTGGTCCAGCACAGATAAAAGGATTCGTTTTGTCACAAAACCTACAAGGATATGGCGGGACAAAGGCTTTGCGGGCCCTCTGGCGGACAAACAGCCTCTTACGAGGGTAAGCAAACATTCGGAAGGGCTTTGGATCCCATATTAATGTATCGGCGCGTGGCGTGCGTACGCGCTTGTTTTTTTTTACGCCGCCTACACAGATTTGCAGGAAATTATAGTCGCACTAGGCATATCGTCGAGAGCTGTTTTATTTCGCAGTTCTATAGAAGTATTATATTGTACAGTGAATTGATTCCTATACTTTTGTCACTTTCTCGAAGCTAACTTCATTTCGCCCTGACCAATCATAGTTTGTGTGGAAGCAGTGAGTGCCTTATTATGTATCGTATAATATTTTATCTTACTTTTAAAATTATATCTTTTTAGTATAATATTTATCAAATATTACTTAGAAAAATATCTAAGGCTTTATACTCGCCACTAGATGGCACCTTATAAGGCTTTCCTTCGGTGCCGGTGATTTAAGAAAAACCTTTTCGCCATTACGAGTTTTTCTCATTAACACTACTATGCTAAATAAGTATCAATACAGTTTAGTTTCAAATTATTGCTCGTAATTGATAATATATATAATTTTTAGTTTAAAAAATACTTATTATGTCCGCTATTGATAACGAAAAAACGTATTTCTTTGTATTTTATGGTAAGTTAGACACAAAGTACTAAACGGTAAAGGAATATAGGTGCCAAATTTGACACATGAAAAAATTTTTTAGGTTCCCTAAATCTGTAGAGAGTAATCAGCAAAGAACGCATATTGACACAGAAGGCACCGGTGCAGTGCCGGCCTCTTGGATAGGAATAAGATATCTGATGGAAGGAAGATTTAGTTCCTTCAAATACTTCCTCAGCTATTGGGTTTTCATTGATTTTAATGTTTGACCTTTGAGATTACCTGATATAGTTGCAGTTGAGTAATTAAACGAATTCTAATTTTGCCTTAATACAGAAAAATCAGAAGTTAAAATTAAGTAGCTTAGGCCTTGAACTACACATACACTATAATTTTAAAATTAAAAGTATCTGAAGGTTTATTGTCTTCATTCAGTAAGTAAAAAAAATGAATTTGATTTCATATTCTGTTATTTACTACAACAGTTATAATGTAGTATAGTAAATAAAAAAAATCTGTAAAACGGCTGACTCTGCAGGCCTAACATTTGTCGCTACGATATTTGTCAATGTCTTTTTGAACTTTTGATTTATAAATATAAAAATTTGAAACACCATTGACCAATCAGGGCATCTCTGAAACTTCTTACTATTTTTGGGTTCCGCACTTCAAAAGAAAAAAACGGAACCCTTATAGGATCACATTATTGTCCGTCTGTCTGTCAAGACACTTTTTTCAGGAACGCGTGAAGGTATCTAGCTGAAATTGATATCAAATACTCAGATCTACTGTCCCGTTAAGCTGTGAAAAAATCAAACTTCTAAGACAAGGCAATCAAAAAACACAGCCGTTTATGCCGCAAATCTTTGACATTCGCAAGGAAGTCATAAACTACAGGGTACTTTCCGTGAACTTAGAATCTTGAAATTTGATATGAAGCAGTCTCTGATAGTACAAATAAAGGAAAAATTGCGAAAACCATAAATTTTTAGTTATATCATAAAATAAAAATATTTTTAATAACTTTAAACTTACTACGTCTTTCCTCATGAATGCGTAGAGGTATCAAGTTGAAATTCATATCAAATACTTAGCTCTTATTGCATTTAAGCTGTGAAAAAAAAATATAAACATAATTGTAGTTACCGCAATGGCCGCGACTTATCTCTATGTATGGGGAGGCGACAACATTTTTCAAACGGCAAAGACAAATTTATCGTTATAAAATCCGGATGTTTTGGTGAATGTAGCTGTATGACCTAAATGTGTTCTAACTGTCTAAAGTGTTATACTTATAATTATATTCAATGATATTATTATATTTTTTATATAAAATAAAGGATTACTGAAACGATAAAGAGACCTTTGTCTTAAATTTATACTCCTCCAGCTTTCCACATTGTAATATTATGGATTTCATTTTGCAATAAAAATACTATAACTATGACTCGATTGTCCTGATGGGTAAACTTTTACGCATAAACCCACAGGTTTGTACGGAACCCTCGGTGCGCAAGTCCGACTGGCACTTGGCCGGTTTTTAAACTTAGTGTTAAAAATCGAAACCAGTAAATTATTGAGTTCGACATGCGCAAAAGATCGATTTTATTGCCTTCTAAGTTGTCCAAGCTTAAAAATAGAGTTCTAATACATTTTTAGCTTCTACAATTCAAAAATATATATGTTCTAAAAAACCGCATATATAAAAAAAATATTATATATACAATATTTTTGGAACACGTTGTTTGATTTTAATTTGCCTTATGGAATCCGAGTTCTTTTGTAAACAGAAAAAGATTTTATTTTGTCACATGTAAATTTGAAAAAAATCACGCACGCACGCAACACCAGAGCGACAATTTGATTTTCGAAGATCGGGATGAAAACGGTAACATTTGTCTATACATTAACTATTTTTCTAAAATTTCGTGATATATATTCGTTTTATGACCAACTTACTACAATTCTATTGTTTTTAAAATTTGTCTGTCTATCCGTATGTCTTTTTATAACTCAACAACGGTTTGACAGATCGTGATGAAAATCGGAATACAGTAAGAACAAATGATTGCCTAAATTATAGTCTGTCTGTTTAAGATATTAACTTTTGCTCGCGGCTTTGCTTGTGTGATAGGTCAACCAATTCTTTTGTCGATTTGTTGTCGGTGACAACAATGTTCAAGGAAAGTTCAAATTCAACATCGGTTCGGTATCGGAAACGCGAGCGGGACCGGGTCAGGATCAAGAGCGTGTGAGCAAAATCGTTTTGTAATACAAAAAATAGCTGCTTTATCTGTTTTTTCGCTGTAAGATTGATTGTTTTTTTAACATGGAATCAAAAAGGGAAGTCAGATCTCAATCGTGATCGGTAACGTTATAGATAATTTACATAATGTAAAATATGCAGAAATTCGTTGTACGATCACGTGGGCGGAGGTGCGGAAGGATTTATGTATATTTAGAATAGAAACGGAATCAAGATCAGGACCAGAAACGGAATCAAAATCAGAGATTGATCTGAAATCGAAAGAAGGAACAACACCGAAATCATGGTTGACAGCGTGATGGATCGATAAAAATAATGAAAGAATTTATTCGATGTCCACGCGGGCTGAGCCGCGGGCAAAAGCTATTTTATTATAATATCGGTACGTTTGGAAATTGTTTTACACTTCATTATTCAGACCCCATGTCGTTACTTTTAACAAACGACAATACGCATGCGCACACAAGCACGCGTATCTCGCGTTCTATCTCATCTTGCATTGTATCTCGTTCTTTAAGAAGTAACGTGTATTACGTCTAAATAATATGGAGTTCTCTAGTATGTCAATATCAGGATTGGTAACGTTATGGATCGATATAAAAGAACGAAGAATTCATTCGATATCCACGCGGGCAAAGCCGTACACATTTTCTTTAGTACATAAATTAATATATTTATGTAGTAAAGAAAATGTATACAACTATTTAAAGCCCGGCGTATATTTCATTCAGAAACTGCGAAGCTTCAGAAAGCGAATTAACTTCGATTCCTTGCCCAGAGCTCTGTTTAGAAGCTTCGATAGACAGCGCCGGATATAGTAGCAGCCTCTATCGACGGACGTAGACGTATAGAGTTCTTCCATTTTCTCAACAATAAAACGCAGGCGAGAAGAAAAGCCACCGTTTGTCGCCGTCGGTCCGTCCGCGTCCGCCGGGGGCCCCCGTAAGCCTTTGATTGCTTTTTCGCTAAATTGAAATTCCCTCATTAGCACGCAGGGAGATGCGATTTAAATGCGCATTCGCAATTCGTATTAGATTTACCTGTCGCTCTTTTAGTTCTACGCTTTGATCTCGTTCTCGGGACAGACACGAGGCGTAATGGTTGTCTGTATTGTATACCTTTTTCCCGCGGCTGCGTCCGCTTGGACGTACGATTAATTCGTACTTTTCTACGTAGTAGAATCTTACTCGTCTTATCATCGGTACCACTCCTTATCCCGTTTTCAAATTAAGTTCTGATTAAGTCGGTTCCTATTCGGTCAGGTTCGTTATTTCGATGCTGCATCCTTTCCTTTTGTAATCGCGCTATCGCACTTGATCCGCCGTCGATATCGCTTGCGATTTTTTTGTTTTTTTTTTTTTGTAAATTATTATACAGAAAAGCATTATTAGGTTGCATAAAATAATTTAAAATAAAATGTATGAAAATATGTATAAAACATAATTGAAAAATATTCTATCTTTGTGTTTAATTTCATTTAAATCCGTTCAACCATCTGTCCTTAAACGACAGACTTTGGTCATTTCTAACTCGATAATATAATAATAGAATATAGTACACATGAAAGAGGTATTATAAAAATCCTATCGTTAGTTTTAATTAACTATGACCCTCTTATTATTGAGCCGTTATTATTAGTCACATATTTACAATCAAATTATCGACATTCTCTCTTACTTTCTCTTTCGTTCTCTAAGACCGTTCCTTATGTAAGTAAAGTAAACATAAGCATGGCTATCAAAATAAAATACCGTAAGCGATGTGTAACTCTTCTAAGAGTAACCCGTATTTAATGTGACAATGAGGCTCATTAGTTTCCTTTCCATTTCATCAAAATCTTTCAAGACACTGTCGAGTTATAAGTAGACATACAAACAGAGAGAAAAACAAAGAGATGGTGGCTTATTTATTGCAAAATTTTATGCTCTATTTGTACAGTTATCGTCATTAAAATCAGTTTAGCTATTGTTTGTATATGAAAAAACATACAAAAACATTGATTGAAAAACAAACAAAAAGTAGTCTATAGCCGTTACTTAATGACAAGCTTTATTTATGCCAGAGGTTATCAAAGTGCGTACAGCGGTTTAGCCGTGAAAACGTAACAGATAGATAGACAAAGGCACCTTTGTATTGATAATATAAGTACGGGTTATCTGAAAATTGAGCAGTGGTGGCTCAGTGGTTAAGAATGTTGCCGTCGAGCTAATAGTTGCCGGGCTTAAATCACGACCACGGGGGTACTGACCGATGAGTGATCAACTTAAGTAGAGTTGCACCCACTTGAGCTGTTTGTTTCGTATGTAATAAAGCACCGGTGAAAACTGTCATTAATAATACTACCCCATCTTCCTCCAGGTTTCACTGCGCCAGCACGGGTTAAATTCCAAAGCCCTCAATCTTAAATAAAAGAAATATGCGAGAGTATGTCGGGTGATTATAATTTAAAACATCAACCTGAAAATTGTGTAAGTTCTTATTAGATTAGAAATAGTAGCTGGACAACCGAGCTTGCTCGACTTCTTTCAAGGTTGGCCTTGAGAATGTAAATAACTTCTTGTTGTATACGTTTATTTCTAATAATTCATAATTGCATCTATGTATTTTATTTATGTATTGTCGTCTGTAGTTTATATCACATAGCGCTATTTGTTGTTGCGAATTGAAAGCAGAACAACAATCCAATTAAGTACCTCAAAATCGCACGATATGATGCTACAATGCAAGAGTAGAAAACATTTGTTGTTTGTGTAACATTAATTTTTTCCATTGAATGCATCTTTGTACATAGTATTAAAAAGCGAAACTTTATCAATATAAAAATTGCCATTTCAATCGCTTTGATTACTTGCGAAATAACCAATATATATGTACAAGAATTTCATCGATAACGAAATTTATTTGTTGAACTGAAAACTTTTTTAGACGCGTTGGGCGATTTTTGGTAGTGGAAAATCTTATGAGCTTGCGTCACCGACATGGTAATGCAGTGTACGTGTAAGTTTATTTAAGCCCGGTGGGCGATATTCGCATGGGTAAAATCTTATAATTTCGTTTCATTGATATGCTAATATTTACATTATATGTGAAAATGGTTCTGTATATGTATAAATTATATATTTTTTTTAATTCAAATGCAGCATTATACTTGTTTTGTTTAAATTAAAGGGTTTATATTTTATAAATACAATTTTAATATTCGTATAGATTCTTATTTAAAATTTACTGGACTTGCGTAGTCGACCATGCGTTTTGTTTAATATATAAACTATATAAACATGTATAAAATTATTGCTCAGAGCGCCAATATATGTTAAAACTAGACGAATGTAAAATATCATGCATCTAAAATTTGTAATATGTTTATTTTTTATACCATTTTTCGGGGACCATTTAATGATATTTGGATTCAAAATAATAAAAAAATCATTTGACAATCTCTTATCTTTTACGATTTATCCTATTCTACTCTTTGATATAAATCACCTATCTCACTTGTTCTACATTTTATATATCAATGTCGTTTAATTTTCGCATATTATTTCTTCCAAAACTGCATTAAAAACAATTAGTTTCAAAATCCAATTTCTGTGCGCCATACAGAAACGTACTGGTCTCTATTTATGTACGATTTCAATTGAAAAATATGTCTTTATACTGATTTATTGATATTGAATCGGCGCTCGCTCGCGTGTCGCTTCTACATTTTCCAGTTGGAGTCGCGGACGAAAATAAAACCCAGTGAATCTGATAACTGCGCTCAGACCTCACGTACTCAACATTGCCAACTGTAAGGAAAAAAAAAATTAAAACCTCGACGTTCATTCGTTTGGAAGCTTAATAATACGAGTACTTTGTAAAAATACGTTATTTTTAGATAAAAAGGTACTCAAATGCTGTCGCGGACAACCGCAACCACATTATCTTTGATCACACGGGACATGCTTTCGTTTGTATTTAAATTTCATTGCTTAGAGCTGAGCTTTCTGGTAGGTCTGGTGTGTATGCCGTAAAATTGTTCTGTATATATCAAAACATGTATTGTAGAGATCCTATTGCACGCAAAATTAAATTAATTTTATGATATCTTCTTCCTCTATTCTATCTTTGATAAATATTAATAAATGGTTGCATAGACAATTTATTTTATATCCTTTTTTAATTACTTATTTACTTGTAGTTCCTTAAATACGAATTGTATAACTATTAACAAATTTATTGTATATTATAATAGGCATATAACAATATACATCTTATGTGTATACTAGTACATAAATCCGCAAGAACTGCCTTTACATTTAAATTTAGTGATAGCCGTAGGTTTTATGACTAATTGACCGGAATTCTACCATTTTTAAGGTTTACATTTGTCTGACTGTCTGCCTGTCGGTATATCTCTGTAACTCAAGAAAACTGATATCAATTACAACGAAAATGAGTTAATTGTAAGAACATGTAATTGCACACATAATAAATGATAGGCTGTTGTCTTTAATAAGACTGTCTGTTTGCATGTTCTTTTACCATTAAAAAGATTTCACCGATCTTGGCAAAAATTTGTGCACAGTCGGAATCTGTGGTTGCACAAATAAAAGGTTGTTGTCTGTCTGTCTATTTCTCTGTCTGTATGTTCTTTTATAACTTAAAAAAATATTTTACCGATCTTAAGGAGGAAAGTTGCTATATAATAAGAACATGTAAATATATAAATGATAGATTACTGTCTGTCAATTTCTTTATCTGTTTATAATTTAAAAAAGGTTTCATCACGTGACTTATCAGCGGTCGTATACATTCAGAAAAAAATCACACATATGCTCAACACACAGTCTGTTCGGTTCACTAAATTCATCGCCACACTATTATTCTCATATAAACACACTCACATGCAGATCGATTATAACCTCATCCATGTCATTTGATATTGCATAGGAAGCTTTAACTGACTCTTCTGGTCCGTCACAGGTATCATTGATTCTACGTTCACATCATAAAACTACCATTTACAAAACTCACCCATTCATACTCATCAAATAATAATTCATCGATAAGAAGTGCTTTGCAGGAAATGCCTTCTGCAACCACCTTTGCCGAGAAAAGTAATAACAACAACAGATGAAATTAACTAATGGTATCAACCAGATGCCACCGTCAATGTCACCGTAAATAGGCCTCAGATACATAGAATCTATGTATAAATCTATGGAACTTTTTTTTGAACTACGCCACATATCGGAACAAAGATCGATAGACACAGGCAACAGAAAGAGAAAGGATTAAACAATGAGTTTGAACTCCACAGACAACACTCAAACCTGTGGATTAACCAAAAACATTAATATAGATATTTTTGTTTAATTCATAGTAATCCACCTACTTCATAAAAAATCGAAACGTAATATAAAGCTACATTTTATAACAGTTTGAACAATTTATAACACAAACAATGAACAGAATACCATATGACATTCTATAAGAAAACAACCAAATATCTCAAGAAAGTAACACAACACACACAATAGATACAGACACTACAAAAACTTAGATTACAAAAAAAAACAGAAATTGTGTTCAATAAATAACGCATCAAATTCTCCGGTATAGACCCAATACTAAGACCAGACATTCTCAGATTACAAACTACAAGAACTGTAATCGAAATTATAAACTTAATCATCAAGGTAATCGATGAACATCTACAACGTAAAGATTCAATATCACTATAGGATTTACATAAAAGAATATTCTGTGCAGCTATAACAGGTACCATAATTCATTTCAAACCAAAGAAAAATAAGAACACTTTATCAAATACAAACATATCAAATATTAATAGCAATATATTCCACTCTAATAACAATAACATATCACAAAAATATAAACGGAAAACACAATAGGATGTACGACTGGAAAACAAAATAGATACACCATGAAGAGAAATAGAAAAATATACTCAATACTTAAAAGGATATTTTTAACTAAGCAAAGAACTACAATTTAACCCAAACAAGAAAAGCAGGGACTAAATAGTGGACAAACTAGATAAGAAGGAGCAGAAATTATAAGTATAGCCCAAACGATTACACCGTTACAAAATTAACATCAAGAGAAAGAATGATGACATACTGTTCTAAATTAACCAAAACTTGTTTTATCGAAACTTTAACTTTGGACAATCTCCTAACACACAACTCCCAGAAATAAAACAATTACAACAATACAATTTATGGACTACACCAATAGAAAACAACAAAAAAGCACTCTTGGTAACAGTACCACCGAAAGAAATCCAAAATTATGGGCTAAAATATCTTATGGCAACACATAAATACCTGTAAAATGGTAAGCGTCATCGTACATGATTCTTAATCCCTTACATAAGGCACCACTTTCTTAAAACCCAAAGACAATGATAATATTAATCTTGCTAAGTGGCGCACGATCATATGCCTTTCAATTATCTACTAACTACTCACATTCTTCGTCGCACACAAATTTAACACACATATAACAACCACTAAAATAATGCCAGGCGAGTAGAGAGGCTGTAGCAAAGGATTAGGAGGAAGTAAAGAACAAGTAATAATAGATTCCGAAATTCACAATAAAGTCAAACAGAAGAAACAGACATTATTTTTAAATAAGCTATAAAAAGGCCTTTGAAAGCATACCACATTCATGGCTACAGCATGTTCTAAAAGTATACTAAGATAATAACACATTTATAACAATTATAGAACACGCAATGACTAGATGGACTACAAGACTCTACATGCGAAAGCAGAACACAGAATACAATCAGAATGCAGAATACAGAATACAATATCCATCAGTATCTACCAAGGAGATTCCCGTAAAGCCATTGTGATTCTGTCTCGCTCTGAACCGCATATTAAGCTTTCTAAATAAAACAAATCTGTATCCTATGAGAAAATATATCATGAAAGTCAAGAGAAAATAACATTAAACTCAATCACTTACTTTACATGGATGATATAAAACTCTGCGCTGCAAACAGATACTAATTAAAGGTACTGCTTAGAGTAACCGAAAAATATAATAGAGATATCAGAATGTAGTTAGGCACTGATAAATATAAGATGAATAATATAATTGAAAGACAAAGAAACAGAATCTTTTAACATAGACTTGCAATGAGGAATAATGGACAATATGCAATCAAAAGATACATATAGATACTTAAGATACTTACAAAGCACTTCTATATACCTTACAGAAAATAAAAATACACAAAAAAAAAATTGGTTGCCTGTAAAGTCGGTATACGGGCGAAAGTTTTACGTGACAACGACTTTGAGTGGTAAAATCATTTTAATGTGAATATTCATTCGTATAATAGGAAGAAGGATGAAATAATAGTAACAATTTAAAACATTTATTTATACAAAGAATTATATTTAAATCATTAATTTATACAAAGAATCTCGCACTGAATTTCATATTAACAAAATTTTATTTTTACCTTTACACATACATACGTATTTATATACAAATATACATACAATAACTTGCAATACATTTGCGTTCTGTCTCTCTCGCTCTTAGGCGGGCTAACTGTGCTCGAGTGGAAGGGACGCGTGCCTCACTTTTTATGTCTGTCTCTCTGCTCTTAGGCGGCTAACCATGCCTGAGTGGAAGGGACGCGTGCTCTCTCACTGCTCTCATTGTGAGCGCATAACGTAAGCGGAGCGTAACGCAGTTTCTTGAAGTGTCACCCGGCAAACCAATTTATAAGACGTTGTCACGTCAAAAACTTAATCAAAGACGTAACAAAGAATAAAACAAATAAACTATAAACAAAGACTTTAAAAATATTCAACATTTCATTATCAGTCAGAAATAAAACGAAAGCTATGTCGACATACGCCATTCTTATTCTGACCTATTCCTTTGGAATATTCAAAAGTTCAGATACAGAGTTGGAACCTGTCTATGCCACAACACGAATCACCTGCAATAACACAACATTTACCACATTAATTCAGCTGTACAAAGATTCACAATTTCACACCAAACAGAAAACTCGAAGTCTGCGCATTCAGTGACATTAAAAATTTACACTATAGACAAATAGACAACTTACGATCATAATTTATTATTAAATCTCAAGATAGCCACTTACATAAAACAATAGCTAACCTAAAGTAATCAGGTATACCCCTCCTAGTAGATAAAGCTGAATTTGATCCCAAAGGGGAAATTAATAAAGATGAACAGAAGGAATATAAATGGAATGGCTAAGAATTATACGGTAAATACCCACATAAGTTTGACCAAGAGCTGCATCGTGTACCTGGCTTACTAAAGGGAATATGAACAATGAAATATAATCCATCCGCCAACAACTTGCACTTACATGTAACTTCCTAAACAACTGCAACCCCTACTGCAAATACAAACCCGCTAATGTTCCGGAAAAAGACTCCGCAAAATTATACTGGGATCGCGAATTAATAACCGATTACAGCATACAACAAGCAATAAAATAGTTATCACATTAACCATGAAGCGCACAAAGACCACGTATCTCATAGATCCGACGATTACGGCGTAAACCGACGTAAACCGACGACTACGGCGGCGACGACGACAGCGATAGTAGTCACTATCATTCACTATGTTGATGATGATAACTATATTGGTACCGATAATGATAAATATTTTTAGCTAGGGCTATCCAATCTTGCTCTGTTTTTGTAATGATGTTGTCAGCCCATCTTCTAGCTTGTCTGCCAACGTTTGTCTTTCGTAACGATCTTCTCCAAATGTCGTTTTTATAGCCCATCTATTGTTTGTGAATTTCGATATAAGACCGGTCCTTTTCCATTTTAGTTTTAAGGCTTGCGTTAAAACGTCTGTTATATCGACAATATATATATCTATATTTCACATTAAATCCATTGAGACGGTTTCTATGTAAAAAATGAAAGAAACCTATCAAATTAAGTTTGGATATCGTTTTCAAGTGTAATCCATGAATGTTTATAAAGAAAATTAGTTTAGTTAGTATGGAGTGGCGGTGACTCGATATTTAAGCCTTCGTTTTCGAGTCAGAAGGTATAGGGATCGATTCTGACATCGGCCTAATTAAGTAGCTTCCTGGGTAGAATAGACTTTGATTTTTGTTTTGACGTTATCCCCATATTTGTGCTATTAGAGATTCTAAAAATTCTTTCACTTATAGAGAACTGGACTATCCCCGAGTAATATAGCAAAATTTTGTTTAGATAATAGCATTTGCCCAGTCTAAGTCGGAACTGTTACCGACAGCGAAATCAAAGTTGCAAACGAGACAAAGAGCGAAAAACGAGACGAGAAAAACGAGAGTGGAAACCAAGAGAGATCAAAATCGAGAACGGGACCAAGGTCGGAATCTAAAATGGGAATAAAATTGGAATCAAAAGCGTGATTGAAATTGGAATATGTAGCAGTACCGAGATCAGAATTGAGGGCGGGGCTAGAATTGACGTCTACTTAGGTCGACACCGGATTCAAAATCAAAAACAGGACTCGAGAATCCAGAGTGACACAAATTGGTATTAAGAGCAGGACCAGGATAAGAACCGAGAACGGGATAACGATCGAAATTATCATCAAGATTGTAATATCGGTCGTGGCCGCGGTTGGGAGCTAGTACAAATATAATAACGTACGGAACACATACAGTCTAAGTAGATAAATGAGGTGAATTAATTAATTCATTTTCGGATAGTTAGTTATTGCTTCGCAGTGGTTGTAGCCAGCGGCGCTTGGGACTACGTAGAGAACAAACATAGACCGAAGGACAGCCACATTTTATTTATTTTTGAAAAAGTATACCTAAAAAGATGAAAGCGTATTTAAATAAATGGCACACTCGTCCATTTATTTTTCCACGGTCACATTTGATTTATCTTTATAAAATAAAAACGTAATTCAACTTACAGTTATTTTATTACTTAGTATTTCTAATGAAAGGTATATTTAAACAAATTAAAGTTATAGCGGTGGGTTACATAGAATAAGTGAAATTTCAGTGATTGTATTACTCCGATATATCAATACGTGTGGTTCGTAAGAAATACTGATTTCGAAATAATACAGATTATACAGTATATTAATTATAACACACTAATACTTTATATTAATAATCTGCATGAGTTAAAAATTACTTTATACAATAACACATGCATTGTGTATAGTGTCAGGTTGTGTAAAAATATATATCGATTTGTCCATCTGTCTCTCGGTGTATCCGCCTGAAGGCGCTGAGTGCACATGAACGCGCTAGCCTCGACGCTGCTTTATAACTCTCTCGTTTAAGCCTTAGGGTTTTCACTTAGGTTACCTAAATCCTAACTATGATGTACAAATACAAGGTAGTTAACTTTTAACGAGCTTGCACTGGCCATCGGCTCGATATAAAATAATATATCAACCTTGTCGGCGATGGTTTTAACTTCATATTTTCTGCTTTTCGCATTCCTTGCGTAATGTCGAATTGATGTTCAAGTGGGATTTGGTACTTATACGTCTATTCTCAATAGTTAATAGCTTAATTTTAGTATCAAAGGGTATCGGTTTTCATTCCGACCGCAGGTCAAATGACCGACGAGTTTTAAATTTAACTCAAACTAAGCTCCTCGTTTCGTATCTCGAAAGGCACCTTAAGCTGCCGGTTCTGGACGCTATCATCACATAGGTGATACAGATCGTTAATGATTTTCAAACCGCACTCAGCCAGTTTGAAGTTTACGTCTCGACCGTGGCGTAATCATACCGAGACATGTGTCTATTATTTAAATGAACGCCATTGACGTTCATTGACGCCACAAAACACTTCTTGCGTCGCCATCGCGTACACTAACGTTTTTAATATACGATGTCGTTTAAAATTAATTTCTTGAAATGCTGTATAGAATTCTAAAAGATGCGCTCTTCGCTTGATTTTGTTCCTAGAAGCCAATTCAGCTATCCCGGCCGCAGTACTTCTTTAAGCTGATGTAGGTTCTTTAAACTATATAACAACAGAAAATTTATTACATTTATTTCATCAAAAATACAACCGCAACAGTCATTAGTAGCGATGAACTTTTAAGATTCAAATTTCACAATACAGAAACTTTCCATACTATACACACACACACGCACTTACACACACAAACACATACAGAAACACACACACACACACACACACACACACACACACACACACACACACACATATTCTGTTTGATATGATATTATATATGACTGTTTAAATCTCCATAACACTATTTACTTATTATGATAAACGTACAATGCGGAGTACCTGTAAATTAAGATATATATATATATGCATATAATAATAAGTAAATAGTGTTAAGGAGATTTAAACAGTCATTAAATTAGTTCAGTAAATTAATGTTTAGAAGAACAATTGGAAGGCCAGACTTTCAAACGAACGTTATTCTTTTGGTTTTTCGACATTAAAGAGCCAGTCGTTGTTGAAAAAGTGAAATACAAGTGACATGAAGTATTTTTATTAACGGATTGAAAAGAAAAAAACATCAAAGACCTTCAGATTTTTTGAGAAAAATTTCTAATATTTTTTTCACTTACTGTCCTTATTTATTAACATGAAAATTATTGCTATATTCGAATATATAAGTACGTATTCTGTTAAAACTGTTTTGGAAAATAATAAATAAATGGTTATTTAGTTTATTATCTTTGTTCCACAAAAGGATTTTTTCCTAAAGCTTTTTGTTTTACAGTTTCATTTTAGAAATGTCAGAAAACATGCTTAGCACATTTACTGTAAAAGAAAAGCATGTGATCTTTTAAAATCAAATAGTCGTATACAACGATGACTGAGACTTATTTCTTTTAAGGTTGTATTTTTTAAGGGAGGCGGAGAGTCAAATTAGCCCAAGCGCTTTTATCCTAATAGTGAGCGTACAAGTTTTATTAAAAGATTGGGTAAACTGTAAAAAATTACATAGTTTCAATGCTTAACTTTTTATTTATCATCATCGAAATTAGTGCTTTCTTTAATAAATAAATTGGCGCTGAAATCTCTGTAATCGGTTAACGCTTCATCAATTGCCAAGAAAAACACCGAGGAAGGAAAATTATTTTTGTTATTAAAAATTGCTTATTTTAAAATGACCAATTTCTGAAAACTAAAATAACGAAACGACAGTCGGAAAATCATTCACCGAGCTTGAGAACAACACGAAGAAGAAGGAACATCTTGTCTTCTTTAACACATTGAATAATTTCCAACGGTGTTTAGGATATCTTTAATGACCCCTAAAGAAGTACAACTTCCGATGCGTTCAAATCTTCTCACTCTAACTTTTGAGTACATCACAAATTAATTTAATGCGGAACCGAAGAAAGTATATTAAAATTGATGAAATAACGACATATCTACGAAAAAATATATACATCGTTACATTGCCGCGTCGCATATTATCAGATTCCTGTTTGCCGGCGTAGTTCGGGCGGTGTATACCCGAGTCGATAAATTAAATGAGGTTCAGATTGTCTCCCCGAAGGCCGAACTTCGGGCTCGTTACTGGGCCCGGGGCCGCGAGTTTGCGGAGAGGCACTCGCATAACAATATTACGGACACGTGACGATGCGAGGTGTTTTGTCGAACTGCCCCCGACATACGGCCGCGTTCGTGTATGAGGTGTTACATGGCCTATTTGCGCGTATTCTTTGAACGCTGATGCTATGTCTGGTCGTAATGGAAATTCAAGCTCACTATTTAGACTTAGATCTTACGCTTTTTGATTTTTGGACTGGAGCTTTAAGTATTCCACGCTGGTACATTGTATTGTGTTTGGTTAACAACAGTTTAAACCGAATTGCTCATATCAGGATCGATATTGGTACCCCCCAGTCCGAGAACAATACTGTTCAGCCATGACCGCTTTTTTAATCTTTAAATGTGTATGAATGAATTCATTAGGAATTCCGATCCAACTCAATCAAATCTAATCCATAAATAAACATGTAAAATATTATTCAATACGCAAATACATCTCTAGAAGAAATATTAGATATTTCGGCCTATATTTTCGATAACAATAATGCTATATTAAGAAACACAAAAAATTATGAATTCTAACAAATCTTTTTCTCTAATACAACCATTATAATGGATCTAAAAATATATCAGGGAGGGATGTCGAACAGGATAAAAAAGATAATAATAAAGAAATACACAAATCTAATATAAAATAACACATGTCTTAAACACGTTATCTTTTATGTTATAGCCCATATAAATTCTTCGTTGGAAAGTGGAGTTCCTCTCAGGAAAATATATTAATTTTGTCACAGTACGCACGCTGTTGCTGACTTGATGCGCGTTGAAAATTTCACATATCATTGAGGATTTTTGTGAATCTGCCCTAAGATTTCTTCACGTTATTTTATGTCGTCTCTGTAGAATACGACGATATTGATGTACAGCGGATCGCGTCAAATACTTACGTTTGTGTTTTCTACTAAAAGGATATATCTGTCATAATGTTATTGGTCAAACTATATATTTGTTTCTCACGTTTTTATGTTTTACGATGTGGTCAAACGTTATTGACCAAATCGTTACCAACGAATTGCCTATATCTACAATGCTCTGTAAAACACTCTAAAAGTTATTTTCAAATGTTCATGTATAATAAATATATAAACGAAAAAGATCTCGTCATTTGTTTATGTAATAAAACATTATATTTTTTTAATCTCTATTACTAGCTTTAAAAAAAGTAGTCTAGTTCATAAAATACAACCTAAATGATTTAGTATAGAAAATAAATCAAACATTCCGTGTCATTAATGCCACCATTTGGGGAAAGTGCGTTATTAAATCGAATGCGTGTTAATAACCTTTGACGTTAAATCACAATGAAAATAGAACTTAGTTACTAAGTTACCAAGTTGCGTTTTACAGTTACTAAGATTCACGTTATTAACTACCGGTATGGTATTCACATTGATCGTACACTAACATCATACACAAATACTTACTGGTAGTAAATAAATTCATCATTCACGTTGTGCCAAAAGATTATTTGTTAGCAAAATGCGCTTGCGCTTTTTGGTTTCGTTCGCACATAATTAACAAAAGTTATTTATTTTTCCGGTCATAATTATTGTTATATTTATTATGCTTATTGTTATTAGAATATTATTAATTAGAACGGGAAAATGTGGCGCGGCGTTGTTTATTTACATTGTTACAAACAGCCGCCCTCTTAGTATTAAATTGAACAATGTATAAATAAATGTATTATTTTGATTTGTAAAAACGGACTTAGGTTAAGGACTCTTTTTTGTGTTTAATTGTATTTTTGGGCGTATTTTAATTAAATAATTTAAAAAGTTGTCTTATTATTACTCGGGTTAGGATTAGCTGTTACGAATTGTTCGTTGTGTAATATTTTTCTATTTTGAATATTTGTGTATATTTATTGTGTTTTTGGTGGAATATTTCTTGTCCTGTCTTGTATGTGTTTTACCGTATTTAATTACGAAGTCATTGTGATGCGCATATGAGTTACATATAAATTTTTTGTGCCTTGAGGGCGTTGGGGATGCGCCATCTATAAATTTCGGTAGCATCGTTTGCAGTTGTACTCCGCCCGCCACTTTTGAAGTTCGTGCTGCAATAAACAAGTCTGAACATTGAAATGCTGTCTATCATTTTGCCCACACACCGCAAAAATCCGTACTCCGAGGCGGCTGTGAAGAAAATCCGAAGTGCGGGCTTACGCGGCGGTGCTGAAATCGCCGTTACACACACATTGTGTATATAGAAATGACTATGTATATTCTCATAGATAGAGTCCAATAAAAGTGTCGTATATGTCGGCGTCAAGCCAGAATGTCCTTTCCGTCAACGATAAAATGAAAATTCGCTCACAAGTAAACACTTTATTAAGAAAAAAACAACTTTAGGCGACTACAATCGGAAAAATACTACGACAAACAACTACGCCGTTTCTCTGACTTATGCACCAATAGCAAGTCTTATTTTACTTATGCATAGTTTCAATTTATGCCTTGTGCTTACATAATAATGTAAAGCAAAATGAAATAATAATACAACTCATGTAAAATATAAATCTTCAATAATTAGTTTAATAAATTACTAATTATATTGAGTTAAGGCCGAAGTATCACTAAGCTAACATAACAAAATTATCGGTTACATGTAAAATTTTATTTTATATAATAAATTGATGTAAACATAATAGTCTCTTTAAGTTTTTTTTTCGAAGACAATTATAAAATGTAACTCATCAATTAATTAACAGTTTTTAAACTACTTTACAATAAAAGGTCGTTTACAAATATTTCGAACATTATTGTAGTTATAAATATTATCACTAGATATAGCTTCACAATAACAAAAAACGTCTATTATGATTTATAACCAAAAATTAATGGTAGATGGCAGCACAATCGAGTGTCCATTTACACAATAATTACTTTAATGGAAATTGCCTCGAGTGAAAATGTATATAAATATAAAATTGACGGGCATACGTCTATGATTTCGTTTCTAATAAGGGTTATTTTGTGAACAGGGGCTTATGTAGAATGCCATCTGTTGGTGCATAAATAACTGAAGCTGTTAGTATCTGATTTTGCTATTTTCAATAACGCCATCTATTACCACGTACGTCAAAGAAGTCGTTAAAAATGAGTCTTGTTTTTTTTTTATTTCAGACATTGCTTTGTTTTTCTCAAGCAACGAAGAAAATTTTATCCGCAGTGGAATCTGATATTGAAACTCCAATCATATTATGTATAGATTTCAACACCAACATATTTATATAACTGAATCACTTTCTTTTTTTGAAAAAAGAGTTCAATTTAAAATTTTGCCAGACTCGCCCCACGACTCTAGGCAGATATAAATAGAAGATACGTATATCTTGAATTAACCTTCAAAAGTAATTTAAATGTTATGTTTCACACTTTTGGTATAATCGACCTACATTTAATAAATTCAGTTTTTCCATTAATTCACATCGCTCCTTCAATTACCCGAATATGTTATTACGTGTTACGAATAACGAATTACGTGGATATGTGTTTGTATAAGAATACAGACACATATCCACGTAAAACTTATAGCTGTTTCTAGGATAAAGCTAACCCAAGGTTTTTGGAGTTCCCTCTTTAAGAATAGGTTTTCATTGAAGGTCTCCGGTATGGAACTATCATGAGTGAAATTCAACGCGAGCGTTAACTGAAAAGTCTTACGTTTTTGGAGTTAACTTCTTAGGAATTTATTTTTTAACACTACATTGAATGTAAGCGTTGCCGAGAGGTCTCAGCGCTGGTTTAAGGCACCAGTTTCTTGGAAAATGTGGGTTCGAATCCTATAGATGCCATATGTATTTTTTTAATTTTATTTTATAAAAACGTTTTCTAAAATTTATAACATTGTTATAACAAAAAATAGGAATTATTGTTTCATATAATGGTATCTAATATTATAGTTGGATATATTATAATCGCTGAATTATTTCTTAAATGTATCAATAGTGATGTTGAATATTATTATTATTAATGATAAATATAAATGAGATTCAAAAAAAAATACACACTTTCAGTATTATAAAAGATGCTTATATGCTTTGCCTAATACATACTAGAAGGAAATGGTACTTAAGGAGTAAATTTCAATTTGAGACGAATCTTCCTCCAATTCTGTATCCTCATAAATTTTTGGCCTTCCACTGCGATCTTTATTTTCTACGTCAAAATCACCGTCTTTAAACTTTTGAAACGACTCACATATTCTCTCACTCGAGGCAGCCTCATTATATGCTTTTACGAGCAATCGATGTGCTTCAGCTGCAATCTTTTTTTTATTAAGGAAATGAATTAAAAGTACCTGCAAATGACGCTTATTTGGCTCAAATTTAGACTTTTTTGGATAAAAAAAATATATGATGCTAATATGAACTTAATAATATAATAGAGTTATGTTGTTCTTGAATAAACAACCTAATTTTCAAGCCGGTTTTCATCTGCGAATTATAACGTAAACCTCGTGGCTTGCCATCTCTCTCAAAACGGCGGAAACTTGTTTGTACTCCTAATAATTCTACCAATTTCGTAGCATTACTTCATATAATTTCTGAAATAACTAATTACATGGCGAACTGTACTAGTTGGAAAAGTTACCTATTACAATGATATCCTACTCAAAATTATAGAAAATATAAAGAACTCACCTGAACTACGATATCCTTCGAGTGACCACCACTTTTCTTGTTGTGTGACTTTAGTTTTGGTTCAGCGGCGCGGGCGCGGTATTTACGTAATAATATCTATTGTGAATTGCGGTTTGATTCTTACTACTGCGTGAGAGTGTAGCGGAGCGTAATATAGAAAGTATATAGGTAATGTCGATAATAATGGAACGTTCATTATTATTGGAATACAAAAAAATATCAGCTTAAACGGCGCAACCTCCTAAAGCACGGGTAGCTTTCATCGCACACAAATGATTACAGTAAAACGCACGTAATTTGAAGTGAAGTTCGTCACGAAATTGTCGTAAGGACGTAAAATAGGAACGCGGCGGAGAAGAAGGAAGGGCCGGGGAGCGTAGTACTTGCCCAGTGTATCGTCATTCGTAGTCCAATCAGAGCGGTAAAGTTTCGTGCGTTGCACTGTACTATAAGCCACGAGATCTCACTAGCGCCAGTCGCGCCAGTCGGGGAACTCGTCACCAAATCATGAATGTGCTATTCCGCCGTAATCTAACGACGTGACGTGTCGCACCCATCGCGAAGTGTATACCTCGAATGACCTTTTCGCCGAGTACATCGCTTTTGTAACAGACGAACGTGCATTTTTATTGCGGTATAACTCGTCGACGTGGGGCGAAATACCGCGACCGCCGCGAAAGCGCTAATAAAACGGCCGCTATTATTTTTATGGAGCGCGCGGCATTTGAGCCGGGAGGGACCCGAGGCTTGGTATTTTACAGGGCGTGATGGAAGACGCTTTAAGCGGTCAAGTCTCGAAGTCGATGCGAACCTACGGAGTGATCGCGACGAAGCGAATTCAGAATAAAATTATTATTATCATTATTAATAGTTATCAAATTATTATTATTATTGTCATTAATAATGATACCATAATGTTATTATTGATCGCCTAGTCGTTTAGCCATAATATATGCGAATCGGTGATAAACATTCATATGCCTCGTAAATAGACATTCATAAATGTAAAGATAAATACTTATAAGTCTTCGATTTATTTTCGCGAAATATGTTAGCTAAATATGATAACATCATTTAGCGATAGTTGTCAAATTTCATTACAATGAACCGATATCTCAATTGTGGTTTGAACATTTTACGTTTTTAAAGTCGTGTCGCTGTGTTGTATGACCGGCATTATATTTATGACATTCTTTGAGATAAGTCGTTAGTAATTTTCATGTACGACATATAGTTTACGAGTTCAAAAAACATGTTAATATTTGCTACAGCTAGTGAAAATATGTGCGATAAATTGTTGAATAAGTAATAAAGTATGGAAAATTGTACAAAACTATCGAACCCGAAGTTAAATATTTGCAAAAGTTATTAACGGATAAAAGTTGCAAAACAGAGAGATCCAGTTTTTTTTTTTCTGCAAATAACTCGAAAACTATTAATACGTATTCGTTAACTAACTGATTTTTTACAGTTGGTAACATTACAAATTCCATAAAAATACGCAAATAAAAGTAACTTAACAAACCAAAAAACCTTTTGGTGTTACTTCTAATTCTTAGGTAACATACGGACGGACGGACAAAAATTAGTTTTTTTCCTTTTTGACACATAAAAAAAAATCTTTTCGTTGCACTGAACTTATCTATAAAGAAAAGGTTTGTTCCCCTAATGTCAATGGATGCATTGTATAAATTCTTGACTCATCAAAACTCATATGCGTTCTAGACTTTTTGAAGAAGATTTCACAAGGAATAATTAATAGACATCTTTTAGAATTTATTATGTTATCATCATCCGTTATGGTTGAAAATAAAGTTGCCGCAACTCCCTGCCCAAGAGAGTAAATCGACAAAAGTCGAGTACTTTGTATCCCGACAAAGTGGGCGACTTCGCTCACAAGGTCCTGTTTGCCCGGGCCGCAGCTGACAGCGCAAACTTGCTAGTTGCGCAACGTCTGCGGGGGGTAACGTGTGATGGATCACTCGTTGTCTTTATGGGGGAAGGTGTCTCCATGCGGCTTAGGGAGGTACGCTGTATCCTCTGCCGGTCTTTGGATTTCGCAACATAAAAGTTTGTGAAGCTGACTCGGTAGCTGTCACTTAGCTTAGTGAAATGTTCTCCAGTTCCTGTATTCAAGGCCTGACTTACCACCAGTCGAAGTTACCGTTTGCATCGTGATAACCTTTTATTGTTACAGGTAGTGATTTTATTGGTAGAGGTAAAGAGGTAAAATTTATGATTTCATGCAATAGCAGATTTAAAAAAAATCTCCTTATCTAAGTGTGGATTTCTATTTAGAAAAATATATTAAAACAGGATCTTATTATAAGCATCTAATTTGAATCCTTCAAATACATTTGTGCAAGCTTGTACTTACTTCAAATATGACAATAAAATATAGTTTTACCTATAATAAATTTAGTAGATTAAATAAAATTTAATGAATAAATGTATTTTTACAGAAATGTCCAAAGAGATTCTATTGTGAGACTTCGAAAACGGATAAGATACGAAATTTTGTTCAAGGAAATAATTTGTAAGACCTGCTTTTCCTCTACATATCAGAGGCGATTGTCTATGATCATTGAAGGATCCTTTTTTTCACTCCTGTGAAAATGGAAAACTTATGTTTGGATGCGTTGTTTATTAATTTATATATTAATTTATTTTTTGTGAAAGAGTGATTTCTTTTACAGCTCTCTCTATATCGAAGCTGTGTCAAATTGATCAGAGCGCTCATACTTTTGATTTAATCTATCTATTGTTGTCAAATTTTGTATGTTAAGTTTTATGGCTTTTCTCGACACTTTATATCAGGTAGCCAATATATTTCAATTGAAAATTGACTATTCATTAGAAATCACAAAATAGATGTTCCAGCCCTTTAGCAAAGTTCAATGATATGTCAAAGGTCAATACAAGAAATAATCATACACCCTGAATCGTATGTTTCTTTCATACAATTATATATGGTGCATTGTATGTGTTTGTCTTTTAGTTTTGTTTTTCAACTGTTTTTAAAATGTACAACTATAAGAAATAATCATACACCCTGAAACTTATGTTTCTTTCATACAATTATATACGTTGCATTGTATGTATTTGTCTTTTATTATTGTTTTTCAATTGTTTTTAAAATGTACAAAGTAAAAAAATTGTAGTGATGAAAACATGTGTGCTTATGATGATATAGAAGTGAAACTTAAACGATTGATTTATCAAATAGTATTCTTCATATAATACAAATATATTATGATCTTATACTCAAATTCGACCCCTGTTTCATTCTTAACTTCGATCACAGTTAGAGTTCCGATTTGCGCAAAGCCAGTGAAAATGCTACTATCAAAATAAATATAGACCGGGATTAGAATCAAGAGCGTGACCGTAATCGGAGTCAGGAACAGGACTGGGACCAGAATCGAAGAAAGAATGAGGTTTGGATTGAAAGTAAGGCAGATCAATATAGAAGATAAAGGAATACATCTGTGATCACGCGGGCGACGCTGGGGGAAGAAAGCTAGTTCTTTATTAAATTACATGTCCTAACCGACTAAAACTGATTTAACAACACGCAGATCAAACCATTGGACTAGAAAAATGAACTATTGACAGCGTATTTTGTAATTGCATGGGTAACAACTAAAGAAAATTTTTTAGGGTTACTTACTTCACATGAACTCTTATAGTCTCGTTATACTTGGATATATATAATAGAAGATGCCGATAATGTAGTAAAATAAAATATTATAAACAATTTTTTTGGGTATCTCCACTAAACGTAAAGCGGGAACGATTTGTTTTCGTTTATTCCATAATGAGGCATGTCAGTGGATTGGTCGTTGAAAATTATTGCGGGAATGTGAAAACGGTTTTTCGAGTCAAGGATGCGTTTACGAAATTTAAAGCTATAAAATACTAATTTTTGTTAGAGTTAAGTTCCCCCCTCCTCGCCAAATAAATAATTGTTTATAGATATGCGTAAAAAAATCATGACAGTATCACCAAGTTAAAAGTAAAACTATCACAATTAAGTAGGCTTTCCAAATTAACGAGTAATAGTCGACAAATTTATAAAATGTACTTGGAGAAGTATAAACCAAAGTTATGTACATATGTTCATAATACGAAACAAAAAGACCTCTTCTATATCCGCATGTTGTGAAGGGTATCTACGGAACCATACACGAGTAGCTCTGACACGCATTTGGCCGATCCTCTCATATTCCTTCCTTGGAGGGACAAAAAAGCGGGTGAAAGTTTGTATGGGATTATTATCATGGAATTTTTTTTTTAATATTGGAAAATATTTTGATTCTCTATTTTGACCAAAAAAAAATTGTTTTAGGATTTTTAAACATTCAAATTTGCAGAGGTAAAATTGAGGTCGCACGTTGATTGCAATAAGATAGATTAATCGATTTGGAAGAGGAAGGAATACATTTTGTGGTAGCGCGGCAAGAGCTGCGGTCTTAAGCCGTAGCTTATTTATGATTCGGGATGTTCCTTGTTTCTCGCTTAATGTGTTAGCGACTCATAACAATGGAAAAGCTCTTAGTTTCGTACAATAAGTGTGTTAATTTAGGTAAATTACAATTAGTTCAGTCTTTCGTCCGAGGGGATTACTCGCAGAAGTGAAGTTACTATAGTGGCTTGTATATAATTTTATTTTGTTTTGTATTTATATTAGTTTTAGTAAATTAAGTGCACGATAGAACAGAAATAAAGAAGCTAGCCGCAACAAAAACCGAGAGCAAACAGGCCGAAATTCGAGAGAGCCAAGAGTCGAATTCGATTGTAGAGTCGGTAAATAGAATTCACTAGAAACTTTGTTTTAACCCTCCCGTTGAAACTTTATATAAACTTGAAAATTCTAGTCGCACCCTCCGACTTGTTACCAACTTTGTAGTGCCACGCTAGTAGGTTAGTTTAGCTCTGTTTCAGTATCGACAGACTGGATGGAGTTGGAAAATATTAAGCGTGAAAGTGTTAACGAGTGCTCTAGTTTTTACTTATTCTGAGATTCTCTAGTGGAAATTTATTATTTTATTTAATAATTTTATGTTGATTGAAGGTTTGTTAACCGACTTCAGAAAAGAAGGAGGTTCTGTGTTCGTCTTTATGTATTTTTTATGTAGTGTAAGAAAACAGTTCCCTTAAAAGATTCAGATATTTTTCTTTTATTTTGAAAGAATATCTTATGGTTAAATATGCCGAATGCAATGAACTCAGACTAAAGATTAGACTTATTTAAGTTTTCGCGTTTCTTTTGAAATTGCATCATTGGGTCAGTATATGCGATACGCGCAGAAATAAATAGAATAAAAAGTATCCTATAATTACATTATTACATTCTATCTATCACTCTTTTTGTACGCGTAACATTTGTAGCAGAAGTGTGAAAATCTATATTTCCTTATCAAGTATAGCCTAATTCCCTAAAGTAGTATAAAAAACAACAATAAAGACCAACGACAGAATGACCGTTTGAAAATTTCATGTATCTGTTCGTGGATACCTATCATTAGCTCGAGCACCAATGCAAGCCGTAATTGTGGGTACGTTGTATTTTTATTTTTTTTAATAATTTGAATAGACAACGGGATTAAAATTTGAAATTATTAATTAGATAACAAATCAAAGTGGAACGCAGTCCCTTCCGAGTGCACTAGGATGTACATAAATTACTCATGAGCCTAAAATAGCACTCAAGGTATTGAAATCCTCATGAACACTATTAAGCACTATAGAAAACTCAATAGTTACCTAATCAAAAATAACATCCCATTTCATACCTTCGCGCTCAAAGATCGCAAAATCAAAGCGTTAATAAAGGGAATTCCTATCAAAATGGAAACCGAAGCCGTTAAGGATGACCTCGAGACACAAGGGAACTCGGTCACGCCCTAGAGACGGTACCGCCTTAGGTTTGGTCTTGGGAATCCTAGAGAGGAGCGACCAAGTCAGAAACATATTCAAAAAAATATTGAACGTATGCGGCCTGTCCGGAATAGTTGCAGAGGCTCTTTACAAAAGAGAAATTCCTGGAAAATACCACAAATGTCAGCTGCACGGTCACACAGCGGCAAACTGCTATGCTCAGTCGCAATGCGTTAAGTGTTTAGTCCCCCCTGGACTAAAGACTGCGATCGACCTAAAGAATCGGGAGGCAAGCCTTCCTGCTATAACTGCGGCCAAAACCCAATCACTGACCCGTACTCATGAGGTTAGGCTCTTTCACTGGGGACAGCCCTCCCAAAAAGAAAACAATAATTGACGGGCAGAAGATGTCGATTCTGTTTGAGGAAATCCACACCCCTAATCTAAATAGTATTCTCAACGACGTAATATCTACTGACGATATCGACAAAGCAATAGGTGCCCTTACCAACCACGTTTGTACAGTGATCGAGAACAGCTCACGGGTAGTTCCGGCGAAAACAATTCTCATGTGCGTGCACTCCAACGTAAAGTAAAGGCCCGCACGCAAGAAGTTAGAAACGATAATTGGAGCGACCTCAAGGTAAATATAACCCCCAGCCATCAAGACTACTGGAGACTAGCTAAAGCCCTTAAAATAGAAGGGTACAACCCCACTCTCGATTTTACAAAATTTGATAATTCTATAGCGTTCAACGACCGGGAAAAAGTTGAGTGTTTAGCAGACAGTATTGAACAACAATGCTATGATAACCCCCCATACGACTTAGAACACACATACACAGGGTAGAAGAGGAGGTTCGTCACAGAGTCTCCCTCCCACTAAAAGACGATCTGGAACCGATAACACTCGATGAAATCAGCAAATACATTAAAGCTCTAAAAGTTAGAAAAGCTCCGGGCTTAAACGACATAAGTAATAAAGCAATAAAATACTTTTTCGCGCCACTCGTGGTTCTCCTGGTTGCAATATTTAATGCGTGCTTTAAAAGATGCTATTTTCCTACAGCTTGGAAGGAAGCAGTAGTCATAGGAATCTCGTAAGCCGGAGAAACCATGGGACCTCCCT
Source organism: Eumeta japonica (assembly GCA_005406025.1). Lineage (NCBI taxonomy): Eukaryota > Metazoa > Arthropoda > Insecta > Lepidoptera > Psychidae > Eumeta > Eumeta japonica. The sequence goes on from BGZK01000335.1 coordinate 392,385, forward strand.
GCCAACTACAGACCCATTAGTCTACTGAGCGTATTAGGAAAATTATTTGAAAAAAACGCTCAAAACTCGCTTAAGTAATCACCTAATAGGGAAAGGCTTTATAATCGATGAACAACCTTATCGACCTCATCATTATTGCTCCCAACAAGCCCTTCTTCTAGTAGAATACATATCGGCGGACCTCAAAACAAAGAAGAAGATAGCGGCGGTCTTCTTTGACGTAGCAAAAGCCTTCGACTGAGTACGACATGCAGATCTTATACATAAGCTCTATCAGTTAGAATTCCCAGATCGTCTCATTCTTATGATACACTAATATATTAGTAAACACCACTTCACATTCAGATTAAAGAAAACACACTAGTCAATGAGACCAATCACAGCTGGGGTATCTCAAGGCTCCACGCTCTCTCCACTGCTGTACTCCGCGTACGTAAATAATATTCTGCGACCGCCAATAGGCGTCCAACTCGCGCTTTTTGCGGACAACACTGCGCGCGTTTGTGATCTAACTGCCTTCGAAACTTTCTTCTGCAGTTACAGAGGGCCATTGGTGAACTGTCACAACGGCTTCGTCTCTGGAGAATAGAAGTAAACCCGGATAAATTAGCATCTATATACTTTGATTATACTACAAGAAAGTTGCCTGTTCCAGTTCCAATAGATAATCTCCACCTAAAAATTTTAAATCAATCAATTTTGTGGCAACACCACTATAAATACTTAGGCATCACGATCGATGGACACCTTCACTTTAAAGATCATATCGTTCGTGTTAGGAAACTAGCATTATTTTACCTAACTCGTTTAAACGGAATGATAGGTAGGAAAAGTAGAATGTCGTTAAGTAATAAGCATACGATATATACCATGTGTATTAGACCAGTCATGACATAAGCGCGTCCAGTGTTTGCTCGTGCAAAGCCTGATACACTACAGAAACTGCAAGTAGCGTAGAATTAATTCTGTACAAGAGCAGTTGACGCATCATGGTACGTCAAAAACTTTGTACTTTACTGGGATCTAGAGCTCCAACTATCTCCAAATTTATAAAGGATGCACCGTTTCTTCAACATAACGAGTAGTCATCCAAATCCGTTATTGGTCTCGGCCGTATCATACGAGCCACCCACTCCGCATCATTTCTGTAGAAGATCACGGAATATCCTATCAGGTTCGCTCGACGATCTCACCGTCGAGGTCAAAAATCTTATAGAAGTAAATAAGATGGCTATAAACTATGAGTAGGGATCCCCCCGGTCATTACGAGATGGTCATCAATCCGGTGCGCTCTCCGCGCCTCCCGGTGTCCCTTTGAAGTTTCAACCCACACTGCAAACTTCATGTGACCTGCTATGCCGAGGTACCTCTTTAAAAGGCATCCATAGGGCAGTCACGTGTCGACGGCATCTTCATGTCGGAATGGCCGCGTCTCAGACGAAAGCGTCAAAGCCTTTGGCTTTCGACATTGCAGTCATAATTTGTTCAAGAGGTTTTTAGTCCGTGTGAGTCAGACACGCTCGTCTGCCCGTGCATAAGAACGGCTCATAATGAGTTTTTCTCCTCCTTCCCCTTTCGCATTGGGAGAACCACAAAAAAAAAGTGCATCCGTCGCGGTTGTACTCCGGCCGCCACATCTGAAGCTCGTGCTGAAATATCTGTTTGAATTCGTCTGAATACAAACGTTGTCCCTCATTTTCACCCACGCAGCAAGAAATCCATTCTCCGAGGCGATTAACGAAGAAATCCGAAATGCGGCCTTAGGAGGCAGAGGAGAGATCGCTGTTACAGTATTAATCCTTATCCAAATAAATCGTTTCATATTAAAGATTGTTTCAACACTTGTAAATTACTTTTTGAATTGTAATTATATTATTATTACATGTAAATGTTATGTTGCTATTAAGAATTCAATGAAAAGCAGGTTAAAGATTGAAGTCTTTGTTTTTAATTTTGAATATTTGAAGAAATTGAGTCATGGACGTTTTCATTAGGATATTTTTAAGTGATTGTAAGTATTTAATTTTAACCTGCGGTTATCCCTAAATGTTAAAAAAATATGTAAAAATTAAATTACTTAAACCATAAAATAAAAATGAACAACATGTAAATAAAGAAAGGTAAACAATGAGATCTAAACAAAAAAAATTAAACCCCTTTAAAAATGAAATACTTAAGTACATAAAACTAAAAAGTATTATGAGAAAAATGTAAAAAAAAAGTAAACTATGTGAATAAAAATAGATTTATGCATAAAAATATAGAATTTTATAAGAAAAAAATAAAGAGTAATTTGAAAAAAAAAACACTCACTTCCTGCATAAAGATATATTTACTTTACGTTTGTCCCAAATTGTTGAAAAAATAAATGTCCACCCGTGCGAAGCCGGGACAGGCCGATAGTAAATTATAAGAAAGGGCAAGAGAAGGACAAGTCGACAATGAAACGACAGAGGATGCCATCAAGAAACGAACTGAGGACACTGCTAGCGTTGATGTCAAAACAGAATTAAGCATTCCGTACAAAACGACACACAAAACTATTGTCAAGGGGAAAATCTTATACTTGTGATGCTTGATACTAATTATGTAGTTTTATTTCCTAACTTATACTCTCCGAGAGTCTCGTAGTGACGTATAACGAATACAAAACTGTCTTATTCGCGCAATACAATTATCCAGTTTAATCTTCTTCAGCAACTAGATATTCTATTTTGCTGAAAATCCATTTCCGAGTAATAAACTGGGATCGTCTTACGGAACTTCAGCATAAACCTCTTTGTGGGAATCGTGCTTTGAGCTTTAAGTTTCAGTGCGAGTTGTAATAAATTAATTGTTCCTTAGAACTGCTGTTATTTAAAATTTTAAGGAAGTACGTTATTGGTTTTAAATGTTTTAAATAGTAAAGTTTTGAGAGATATTAACGCAAAATTCTATAACGCATCCATTTTAGAAAGTAAAATGGTTATTGGTAGTTGCATTTTTTTAAAATTTATTACTTATAGTTACAATAAGGTTATTTTTGAGTTTCTTTTTATTTGTATAAGCGAAAATTTTTTTACTTGAGAACGGTCATGGTGTAAGGATGGTTTAAATAATTATAAAATTAAATACAGTGTAACTGCTGTGGTATATACATTAGGTGGGTTAGTGTAAAATACTGACGTCACACTTCAATAATGTTATATAAAAGAAATATTCATGTCGCTCGAAAATTTTAAAGGAGAATAACAATAAATAATGTACATGGCTGGCCATTATTTTAATAATTTTCACTTGTCTTCACTTTTTTACGGGCGAAAGCTACAAAACATACTATTAAAAATATGCAAGGATATATAATGTTTGCCAATGTTTTAACTATTTCCTGTGTGCATATAATCAATAGAATATTAAAAAAAAATATGGGATAAAATTACGAAAGATAATAATATCAACTATATAGAATAAGCTTGAATGTCAATAAAAATGATACATTAATGTTTGTATGCTTAACTAAATCTATACTTTCATAATCCAAATCATAGATTCACTGTCCGTGGAAGTAGTGCTATGTAAAATTAAACAATATAATCAAATAGGTGAAACCTTAAGCGAACACTAACTTATATTCGTAAGTACACGCGACACATACGAGTCGGCGTGTTTCCTTAGGTCGCCACGCTCACAACGATAAACGGACAGACACACAATCAAAATGATAGCGCGTTATGTACAACGCTCGTCCGCATTATAACAAAGCTCGCGCGAACTTCCCGTATAATAAATTAGGGGTCGAATGGGGGCGCAGGAAGCGCTAGCACTTTCGCGGGGCCCGATGCGGATTTGTTATTCAATTTTCGGGAGATTGGGTACTGGATGCTGAATTCGTTTAGGCGGTTTGTCTGGGCTTTATCGCTATCGCTATCGATATGCCGGTGTGTTGTTAAAAGTTAAGTGTCCGCGATATGGGGTGCCAGTTATGTTTAAAGCGAAAAATTTTATTAAGATGTATTCCGTATAAAATGCACGATTTATATAAAACAGGTTTTGAAAAATTGAATTTAATTCTTCTGCCAATCACATGACAACACCATTATTGAAGTGAAACTTCTTTATCGGCGTATGGGAGAAATTTTATAGCAATGTAACGTTTTTCTGTTACGCGCCATCTTTATCTGTTACGCGCCATCTTTATTTCTGAGTAAAATTTTTCCGTTACGCGCCATATTTATTCAATGTTATTAATGTCATCGTGGCATAAACATAATTGGTACTAAGGCCACCTGTCACATATACTTTCTGTCAACACCCTAAATCTATTTACAGTTTGTATATATTACATTTTCCTATTATCTAAGTTGAAACCTTTTCAACCGACATACATGAACATTCTCACATTCTTTCATTGAGTGACTCAATTTTATATGTAGCGTTCGATAATTTTCCTACAATTCTATATGGCCCTTTATAATTGTCGTTTAAATGGGTTTCTAAGGAATTTTTCAAAACATGCATAATCGGTTGATTAAGTTAATTAGACTGGTATAAATATTAAGCATTTGGAATTCGCCTATTTGTTCAAAAGAGATTTATGTTTGCATACACCCTCTTCTCCACAAACACAAACATATGGGCAAACCTTTAAATAGTCCACGAAATTTTCCTAGGGAATTTCTTCAAAATTGGATGGAATTATAATTTTCGACAATCGGACCGAAACCAACAATAACTTTCCCATTTTCATAAAAGTTTTCAATCTTTTTAACAAGTAGGTAGCCAAAAACTTGTTTGCAATATTGTCAAAAACAATTTCTATATGTATTTTGTTTCTCAATCATTAAATTTATTTCTTATGAAATTTATTTTACGTTACATCTTGTTTATAAAACGTTTCTTCTGAAAAACACAATGAAAGTGTAAAGAACAAAAACTTGTCAATGATATGACGTCACTGATCAATCTTCTAAAACATCGTTTAAATTGGCTCTACCAGAATTAATTAATCAGGTTGTCAGTTATTGTCAACCAAGTTAAATACATTTTCGTTCCAACTTTGCAGTCGTGATTCATGAGTGAATATTGTATTATTACATGTATAAATGAACATAAATATATTGTAAATGTAGATTTAATACTACATTTTCATATTTATTTTTGTATCCGAAAATTTAGAATAAAGTTTATGCATTATTTACCACCTAATTTGTAATCACACGTATTACGTTGCATTTACACCGACGGAGTACGTTTTGTAATATATCAATGTGGTCGACGCTACGGTAAGGTATAGACACTACACCATCAGATACTTCTATAAAGTTTTTAGAGACCCTTTGCAAATCTTAATTACTCTGTCCTTCATATTTCGGGGACGTCCAGTATATGCTGACACACGTGGTGTACACACGGACTTGTATACCTATGCGTATTAGCTTCTACCGTTGACAATACACTGGCTCTTCAATTCATGATTCATACGACAGACGGTGCAGCAGATGCAGCAAATGAAAAAGTGACAGAAACTAATGCTATAGAACAGGGTTATACGAAGGCTTTTGAGCCAAAGCTGTGCTAAAATATTTTGAAAGTAACAGTCATGGTAGGATATGCTGAAAGAGAAGATCCCAAAGATAACCGAACGAAGGAAAGTTTTTTATAACCTCATTCATTTAGAGCATAAAAAACACATTTCTGCGTATTACACTTTATTAAACAGATTGATGCTTATTATTTTTTTCTTTACTTTAAAACATTGTATTAAACTGTGGTAATTTTATTAAAAGTATGACCTGGAAACATTTTGCAATAAAATTGTAAGTCTAAATGTTTCAAAATAACAACAAATAGATGTTTTGAAGATATTTTATTTTATACAAATTTATGGAATTAAAATATTAATGACACAAAACACAAAATAAAATGATCCATGTGTAAAAATCAAGAGTAATAAATATACATACCTGATGTGGGTGTTCGTTTATTTCTATTTTGTAAAATTTATTGTTATAAGTAAAAAAATGATATTTATGTATTTATTACGTCATTTTGTCGCAGTATTATTCTTTGATATTTCTATTACGAGCATATTTATCTTTGTTTTAGTTTAATTTTGAATCGCAGACAAAAATGTCAAAGGAATATGAGGCCGCTAAAGTCGCCGTCTTGCTAAATTCTGTTCTAATTCAGGAAGAAAATTGTTTTCTGAACAATTTCGCTGTAATTTATCTCGATTTTATAAATTAAACGAAATAAGAGATTTCGATTAATGAGCGAGGATCGATTTACACTCAAGCCCTAAAGGTTCATTAAAATAATGAAGACCTGTTTACATGTTTAAATTTAATATGCAAAGAACAATAATTACTTTTGCACAGCGTGTAATTAATATAACTGAATAATTAATTAATTTCAAATTAAACGAAGACTCTCAGGAGCACAGCAGATATACCAGACCTGAGATGTAGCTGACTTGGTCGACTCGAGACTGTCGGGCAACTACATGTCGGCGTAGACAAAGTTGCCTGCTTTAAAATTATACAAGCTGATCTTGAGAAATAACTGTTGTATATCACTGTATGTGGGTGACATTTTCTTCGAAAAAAACTCACATAGTAGCTTATGATAAAATGGTCTATTTTGATTAGGCATTTTAGACATGACATTAATAATATAAGGAACGTGGGATTTGGTTTATATAATATAGCGGTTGTTGTTGTCATGATTGGTTTTAGCACCGTACTGCTGAGTTAGGGTATGTATTTTTCAGGTGTTTGTACCTTGAACCCTTCACGATGTCAGTTAGGGTTGAGAACTAAGAAGGACAGTCGTCACTAAAATAGCGAAGGAGGCTCAGATCGACGTCTGAAAGTGGTTCCCTTTGCACTAACAAGTGGTTCAATCTGATTTGAGCTAAGCACTTTTTCTCTGTACTTTATTTTCCGGTTCGAAAATAATAAGTTTTTGATCACTCGTTCCCGCCGTATCGTGACCGACACTTCAGTGTATATCAAATTAGTAACAGACGACACAATGAAGCGTATACAAAAGCGGATAACTAAAGCCTGTTTAACTTAGGACAGTAATATCCGGTCAATCGTGGTTGGAGAGCAAACAGACAACAGGGACATAGCGTTAGACAGCGACTCTATTGCGCTTTATTGGCAGTGCCAATATCTGAATCAGCACAGCCAATTTATTAGCAGTGCTAATTCAGAGTCCGTCTCAAACGACTTCACTTTTTCACATGCCATCAGAGAAACTAAGGTGATTTTATTTACCTTCATTTTAAATACATATCTTCTAACGTTAATACGTTAGAAGATACGTATGTAGGTACACTTGAATCTTTGAAATCGATTGTAATTTCAATAGATCTCTTCCTTTTTGTAGAAATAACAAATTGACCTATGGACGAACGAACTCCATAGTAATTCATCAGTGCGGAATGTCTATTTGAGCTTATAATTTAAAAATAAATATTTTAAATGCTTTTTAATTAAAGAAAATATCAATATATTCTGAAAAATAAAATCTCCACCCTTCCATAATCATCTGCTATCTCTTGACAATATTTTGGATCCGACCAAGGTATATAGTTTTCCTTCAGCCTCCTAGAATATTCGACGAGATGATTTTGATTTTGTTAACATTCTGAAACCGTTCAACTCTTGGGCCGTGCTCCAGTAAGCGAAATAATTAATATTAGACTTAGTAATTCGGCGTTCATGACTGGATATGGTAAAATTTAGATTCATCCCTTTCTTGCTAAATGAGTCACGTCAAGACATTATTTTGCGAGTCACTGCTATAATAAAAATGTTTGTTGCGTTGAATTCGAAAGTTGTTTTTGACTGTCCGTCGGAAAATCGCAAACTTTTCCCTGAAGTCTACGACGAGTTTGGGAATAAATTTTATTGCATTAAACAAGGTTGTTTGTCGTGGAGTTTAAAACCGATCAGGAATTTTGATATGATCTGATCAAGGAAAGCTCAAGTTATCTGCGTCAAAAAAAACATTTATTAATTATTAATGGAACAAGAATATAAATTTTCTTGCAAAATATGCAATAAGCAAAGGGTATTATTTTATTTTACTGAAAGAACGTATTACACTTTTAATAGTATTTATTTATTATATTGATTCGATAACATATTATTACATAAATTATGTCACATAATAAAATTTAATAACTTAAAAACGCATTATACCATGGGTGACAATGGCGATAACATTCAACACCGTATACATCGAAAATTTAACTTAACCGTCTTAAAAATTAAACATCTGCAAGAAAAATAAATGGAAGAAAAATACACGTGTACAGTATGCGTAAATGTATTCCGCGGGAGAGCAATGCAACGCCTTCACGTTTTTTCAACACTCGAATTCAATATTTCAATGTATCGTTATTGTGTATCGCCAGTACACATCAACTCCGATTCCTAAGGAGTAAACTCCACTAAACTACCTTCTGGGATTACCTACTAAAACGTACGCTCTCTGATTGATCGCCTATTAGCCTTAGAATACGGAAAAGACATATAGGAACGCAAAACGATAAAAATGTGTACGAGCACACCGACCGCCGGCGCATGGCGGCGAACCGCGCTCATATTTCAAATAAACTTTTATTGTTTGCTTCGACGCATCGGTGCATTCAAACGATAAAAATGCACTTCGCGGCTTCCACGGCATAGCAGATTGAATTCAAGGAAAATAATACATACCGTAGCAGACCGGAGTCGTGTTTCGTGTGTGGTGTGATTTCTTTGATTACATTATTTACGATTTTTGTCATAAATCTCGGATGCGCGTGGCCGGTGCTTATTAGTATTATGTAAACCTTATTTATTTCGCGTGCACCTTTAAAGCGTTTCGTATAATGAAAGGTGGCAGAAACAGGTTTCCTAGGCCGTAAATTGAATTTTCTTATCGACAGACATCGTTCTCAAGTCTGGTTTTGAGCTTCTGTCTGATCTCAATTCTGCCCTACGTCTCTATCTCTTATTGTGGGACATGAACTCACTCTATGCATAATTTTATTACAACACATTTAAATCCAAATTTCCATATTTTCGATGTTAATAAAGTTTATGAGGTTGTAATTACAAATTTGATGTAATAAAGGAAATATTTCATGAAGTACGGCATTTTTGAATTATCAAAAACACACATTCAAGAATATCACTGAGTTTTATTACAAATTTGTATTTATAGCCATTTTGAATTCAACAACTACACTGAAATTGTAACCTCGAAATCGTGTAAAACAAAGTCGCTATCCGTATCTCTTTTCAGTTTGCTTGTTTTATTCTCTTAAACTACAGAACAGATTTCGATGTGGTTTTCACTTACATTTAGGGAATGTATTCCTGAAGATTAATGTTTATTTAAATTTCGTTTACAGGAAACAGAGAAAAATTAATGTTTTGAAATTCAATCGAAAAAAAGTGTATTCTGAAATTGGATATTTTGAAAAGGCTTATAGGTAATTTTGTAACGGCATGTGTCCTGAGTAGAAGCCATAGTGATCGTTTTTGCCTTCCCAAATATAATAGATTATATTTGGGAAGTTATTTTGACTAGTATAATACATGTATTTATCCTTACCCAAGTCGTTATGTTTTGATGACTTTAAGAATTGAATGTAACATCTAATTTAATTTGCAACATCTAATATATAAACATTTCTGTCTGATTATTCGTTCCGTATGCGTTTGTATATTGTTCGTCCGTTTATGATGAAACTTTGGTCACATGTTGTACGCGCGAATTATATAAAAAAAAACACTATGGTTCGTTCCCGACTTTGTCAGACTATTTGAATCATTGAACAAAATTACTGAACCTATTCTAAGAACTATTTCCTACATAATAGAAAGCCGAATTATCCCTTACTAAAATAGGTTACTGATATAATCCCTGGTTTTGTCCAAGTTGGAACCGTGACCAGGAACAGAATAGATTCAGTTGGAACCCGAATCAGCAAGTGGGGTACGGTGCAAAATCGAGGGTGGGGTTTAGATTGAAATCGAGTATGTATCCGGTATCAGAATCAAGAACGTGCGTAAAATATAATAAGGGACAGTAAAGGGATTGGAATCGAGGGGAAGACTGCAATTGGGATTGACAGTCAGACTGATCGATATAACAGACAAAGAAATTTTCTCAGTGCTCGGAAAGCGGAAAGATAGGGGTGCACCAAGGACCTAGCATCCGAGCTACAATATTTAAGAAAATTATGGAAGGCTAGATAGTTATCGTATGCGTTCATTCTTCTTGTATCACATTTCAATTGCCCCGTTGCCGAGACGTACCCCCCATATACCTCCCACATTCTTCATATTGCAGTTTGACAGATCTTCAAGACCTTAAGTTTTCCATGCTGGTGTAGTGCTGGTTTAGGGCGTCGACGACCGTCGTCACCAATGCGAGGATCACGTCCTAGACCGACGTCTTATAATGTGCTCTCTGAGGCAGGGAATGAGTGCTTTAATTTGACTCAAGTTAAAAAAGGTCAATTCGCCCATGGCGAGGATTGCACTCGGTGCCTCCAGGTTCAAAGGCAACGCCTTTAACCACGGAATCATCACTGCTTTTGCATTCATATAAAAGCCAATGAATATTACTTCTTGTTATGTAGAAATTTCCCATAAATCTTTTCAAAGAAAAATGACCATGTTATTGCCAAGAGGCCGTGAAGCTGTCGATTAATAATGTACTGATACAAAAATAAGAAACTAGCCAAAAGCATGTCGGACCATGCTCATTGTGGGGTCCCGAAGTCTTTATTACAAAGAAATGCCTATAACTAGAAAAACAAGTAGGTATGTTGACAATTACTATTAAATTAGTGTAAACCTAAAGTGCATCAGCAAAAGAGCGTATCTTCATGGTACTTACGTCCTTTTTTTGAGAAGCGCTGTTCATCATATTCGAAATAATTTTGGTTTAAAATATTATTAAGGCTTACCTTCGAATTTTTTTTCATATTTTTTTTAACGTACGGTGTAGAAAATATAAGGAGGGTTACAATTTCTGTAAATTTCTGAGCGATTATTTTCGAAGTTATTCACGTCATGAGAAAAATTGCTAAAAAACCTTATTTTTTTTTAAAGAATTATTGAAATATGTGAAACTCGTTGATGTTTGCAGAATTTTTTTTTTCAGCTTTTGTTACATTTATGGTGTGCCCCCTAGAAATATTTATTTTTGTTATTTGACCACCAAGCTAAGTAATGGCTAATAAAAAACTTTGATTTATGTACGTCATGTAGTTTTTTAATAAAATACCTGTTACACGGACGGACAGATACGACGAAACTATAAACGTTCAGTTTTGGCTCCATTTTGGCTCCAAACCCCAAAAAGACGTCGAGATCTAAACAAGTAGCTGTACTATTGCTCTTACGCATTCAGATAGAATAAAAGTTCCGACTAAATATATACACGAATGTGTACCTCAGGCGACTTATCCTCGCGACGTGCTTATGGGGCGGGTGCAACAGATAGACCGGCTTCAATTGCCGTGCCGAGTTTTATTTCCAGTAATAAAGGCATTTTATTGAATTCCCCGCCTGACATTTACATAAGTTCAATATCACTCCGGGACGCGGTAGATCTATCGTAAAACCTTGTACGGACTTGCTTACAGTTTTTTATATCCGGTTTGTTTGTTGCCTTACGCCGGATCTACGTGTTTGTTGTCTGTATTTACGAATGATCTTTTACTAGTGAATAGTTCTCTGGTAGCCAGTACCGGTCCGTTATTGAAGTGAATACATATCGTTTTGAAAGTCATGCAACTCGTTCTGTTTTCTTGTGAATATTGAAATTTATTAGAAATCAACATTATATTCATGTTTGTGAATGCAATGTTGGTTTAATCTGTTTAGATTAAAATATAAATAAATTATAATCTTACATAGATTAAAATATTATTCTAAAGCTAAAGATAAGATTGTATCGAAAGCATGTATAAGACAGGGACAAAAAAAGTATCATTCGCAATAATTTTATTCAATAAAAGTGATTTTATTTAACGGAAGTTTATAACAAATTTAACAATGTCAGGTTAATTTTGTGACTTATTTTATTGAAAGTCATTTTTTTAGCAAATTTTAACACTTTTAACAAAGTAATCGGGAAATTTGGTGACAGATAATTTGATTACGTTCAATATAAAATTAAGTTTCGATATTAATCGGTCGGATTATGAATTTCTCCGCTGAATTAATCATTTTTTTGGATAACTCTTTCGAAATATTAATAAAGTCGAAATATATATCCGTCGACTCATATTTGATACCAGGCCAAAGAACAGTGCTGGTAGCTAGTATCAAGAAATTGGGCAACGTTCTTCAAATTGTTTAGTATTACGATTATATCTATAAGAATTTTATGTTCGGTATAATAAGTAACTGACTAGCCTTTTAGTACAAAGTAACAAGAGTTGACATATTCATAAAAAAATAAATTAAAAATAGAATTATTTGACAACAAATTCTAATCACTAAACAATTTATGATAGAATAATAATAATGTATTCATATGTACTGAACGATTTTTCTGAAAGTAAAATACTATCAGATGATAGGATTTTTCGGCCATTGTTGTTGATATATATTGATTTTTTTAATAACAACATAGAAGTGCTTACAAAATTTGCAATAATATATTGTCCGCCTGTTGAAAGTTAATAAACCGGTCCATTGACAAACAAAACATTATCAATCTCAAAGCGAAAGGCCTTACAAGTTTCGCGACCAAAGTCTTCCGGATGGGCTTTTGGAGTTTCTCTTCTAGTAAAATTTCTCTTCACGATGAAAAATCCTCGGTGATCCTCAAAGCTATGCTTGGAGGCGAAATAAACTTGTAAGACCTTAATGCTGGCAACTTTTACGCTTTAAGCTATATGCGGGGAATTTATCAAACAACAGGTACCAAAAAAAATTGTCGTCTCGTTTATTCTATGATCTCGTATTTTCTCTTGTTTTGCTTCCTTTCCTAAATGACATCAAATTTTTTCTTCAAATAAATGTTGATGCCATAGTGGCCTGACTAGTATTCATTAATAGAATTGTTTATTTAATTCCTGTAAAATATAATGTCAAAACTGAATGAGACTTTGATTATAAGATGAGTTAGATTTTAGACATAATTAAATATATAAAAAATAAACATTATTTATATATTATTGTTACATGTAATACAAATAAATGGCAAAATATTTGAAAACATCTAACACTAATATAAAAGTAAATATTTCATTATATCTAACACTAAAATGCGACAAAAATCATATTAGGATTATATGTTAGTAATTTACGATATAATAAATTTGAATAGCTATTACATTATTATCAAAAGCCGATTTTCTTTTATATTCAGAAAACATCACGCATATCCTAAACATAAAGCCTATTTCATTCACTCAATTCATCATCACTTGTATAATCATTACATCTCTAGCACACCTCAAGTTATTAGATGTCATCATTCAACCCACGGACAAGAAGTGCTTTCTAGAAAATCCGTCTTACAACCACCCTTGGCGGGAAAAGCAAACAATCGATGAAATGAACAGATCATATCAACCTAGAACTTCTTCCTTCCAACTACATAGTGACAAATTGTGAAACAAATCTTACCGCCTATAAACCCCAGTTGTATAGAACATTTATGAAACTTTTTCCTGAACTACGCCACATATTAAAACAAAGATTGGAAGGCAAAATCAGAGTAATTCACCAAAATAATAGAATGCCAATAACAAAAAGAGAAAAGACTATCAGCTTTGACCCCACAGATGATACTTAAAACTACGAATTAAACAAAAACACTCGTATAAATACTAACACCTATTTCATGAACAATCGAACCGCAATACAAAAGTCACGATAATTTATAACACAAAAAACGAACACAACATCATACGACAACACTCAAATATCTTAAGAAAGTAACAAAGCACAAAAAATGGATACAGACCGTAAATAAGACTTACATTACAAAAAAAAAAAATAGAAGATGTATTCAATTAACAACTCATCAAATTATCCGTTACAGATCCAATACTAAAACCAGCCATTCCCAGATTACAAACTACAAGAACTACTATCAAAACTGTTAATATAATCAACATTGTAATCGATAAATACCTACAACATAAATATTCAATTTTGTTGGATATCATTAGATATTTACATGGTATCAATATACAGTGCAGATAAAACAGTTACTACAATTCATTTAAAACCAAAGAGAAGTAAGAACACTTCAATAAATACAAGTACACATATTAATAACTATACGTTATACTCTAACAACAATAACACAACACAAGAATTTAAACAAAAGCAAACACGACGGAAGGAAATAGGACAGTATACTCAATACCCAAATGGAAATCTTCGACCAAAAGAAGAACTACGATTAAACCCAAACAACAAAAGCAGGAATGAAATGCTGGTTGAATTAGATAACAAAAAAGAGAAATCACAAGCACAGTTCAAACGATTACGTGGTTACAAAATTTGCAACAAAAGAAAGAATGACAACGTACTATTCAACATCCACCAAAAGTTCTTTTATCGAAACCTCAATTCTGAACAATCCATAGTCACACATCCCCCAAAATAGAAAAAGTACAGCAATACCTGGAAAATTTATGGTTTTTTCCAATAAAATACAACAAGGAATCACCCTGGGCGATTCCAACCACCGGAAGATTTAAAAAGCGTACAACATATGATAAAGATAATTATACAGAAAAAAGATGTACTACAGGCAGTTAATTGGAAAACCTCAGAACATGAAAAAATTAAAAATTATTGGCTGGAATATCTTATAGTAATCTATGAACACCTGGCAAGGCACTAACCTACGTCATACATAATTTTCAACAACTACCCTAAGTCCTTACGCAAGGCACTACTTACCTGGAGCCCAAAGAAAATGATAACTAATACCGCTAAGTATCGATCGATCACATGCTTTTCAACCATCTACAGACTACTTACATTCATCATTGTACATAAGCTTAACATACATATTACAATCGATAAACTAATACCAAAGGAATAAAAAGCTGTATCTACGTATCAAGAGGATGTATAGAACAAGTCATAATCGACATCAAAATTCAAAATCAAATCAAAACTAAAACACAGAAACTTACACTATTCCTACACAGACTATAAGAAGGTCTTTGATAGTGTACCACATGTGTGGCTATTGCGCGTTCTAAAGGTATGCAAAATTGATAACACACTTATAACAATTCTACAACATGCAATGACTGCATTGACCACACGATTAACCATACAAATTTTATAAAGAACTCAAAACAAATTTCATAAAAATATCCCGCAGTATCTTCCAAAGAGACTCACTCAGCCCATTGTGGTTTGGTTGGTCAGATAGAGAAAATAACATTAATTTCAACCACCTACTTTTCATGGATGACATAAAACTCTACGCAGCAAACAAAAACCATTTAGACGAACTGCTTAGGATAATCAAAAAGTTTAGTATAGATGTCAGAACGTAGTTTGGCATTGAAAATATACGATTAATAGTATACTTAAAGGATAACGCAGATAAACAGAACATTTCAGCCTAGACTTACAAGGAAGAAAAATAGGAAGGATAATATGAAATTAAAGTATTCCATATTATCTACTTAGGATACTAATACTTAGGATACTTACAAAGCACTTCTACAAACCAAACAGAAATTAAAAATAACAGAATGTAAACAAAGACTGAACACTCAATTATTAGCCAGATACAAAACAAAAACTGTCGAAATATATGCCATTCCGATACTGATCTATTCCTTCGGAATGATCAAATGGACAGATATAGAGTTGGAAGCTTGCAATACCATTACACAAACTACCTGCAATAAACACAAAAATCACTACACTCAGCAGCAGTACAAATATTCACACAAAACGGAAAGCTCGGAGGTCGCGGATTTATTTACATTAAGAACTTACACTACAAACAAATAGACAACCATAGATAGCCATTTACATAGAACAATATTAAGGTAAAAATCAGGTGCACCCTTATTAGATAAATGTACAATCCTAAACAGAAAATTTACAAAGATGAACAGAAAATAGATAAGTAGAGCACGATAAAGACTCACATCAGTTAGACCAAGATTACATAGCTCGAGCTGCATCATGTACTTGACTTACTAAAGTAAACATATACGGGAAAACAGATGGTTTCATGATAGCTATACAAGATCAAATAATTTAAACAAGATATTCCTCAAAATACGCCTTGAAAGAAATTATGGAGACAGATAAGTGTGGATTATGTCATAAAATCACCGAATCAATATACCATATTACAGGAGGATGCAGTTCCCTAGCATACAAAGAATACACTCACAGATACGATAACATTGTAAAATATATCCATCAACAATTCGTTCTAACTCACAACCTCCTAAACACCCTTTATTACAAATACAAACCCGCCAACATTCTGAAAAATAGCTCCACAAAACTATACTGGGACCGGAATGTAATAACTGATCGCATCATCTTTTATAGACTAGACCATGAAGCACGCGAAAACCACAAACCTCACAGATATCACAGTACCCGACACTAGTAACCTGAAACAAAAACACATCGAAAAAATACAATAATACATCCAATACCATAGATTCCTAGGAACCTAGAATGTCAAGACTATTTTTGTAAATCGGACCAAAAAGTATCATTCCAATTTATGAAAATTTTCATAGATGGAAGTTAAAAACCCCATTTTCAAAACATTTAGCCTACGAAATCTTTTGAACACGCCATTCAATTTTTATCTCTTTTAAAACATTTAACGACTACCTCAAAACTATTCCTAGACAGAAAAAGCTAATTGAGTACTCAACATCAATCCATCAAGTGTTTACCATGTATTTTGAAAAAAATAATTTGTTTCGAATTCCTCGTTAATCATATCTTTGGAATAATTTGCAACGATCAACCCTGTTTTTAAAGAGCATAACTAGTTAGATCTTAGAATTAATGTATAAAAATATTATAAAAAAACAGTTGTCGAAAAATTTTTCGTCAACAATATCTCTTGGACAAATTAACTAATTTTACTGAAGTTTTTTTTTTACGGTAGCAATTGGATAGATTTTGGAATTTATCGGTATATCAGTTTACAAAATCCTGTAAAAAACACATTTAAAAAAAATTTCTCCAATGATATCTCTTGAACAAACCAACCGATTTTGTTTGAAATTTGCGGTAATCTATGCAACTGTTTGGAGAAAAGAGTTGATTAGATTTCGTTATTGATGGGCAAAGCAGTCTTAAAGTTATTATAACAAAAACATTTTTCTAAGAACTGTATTTTTGAGATCGGGAAAAACTAATTGAAAGTTTCAGGAAGGCTAAGTTGAGTGAATCGTTTTGAATGTCACAATCTGCGTTACGATCGGTTAATTAGTTCAATAGTTATTAGAGGTTTACACACACACAGGTGCGCGCGCGCACACATACACACGCACAAAGCAATATGGATATCATTCGGCAAATAATCAAAATGGATTTCTAGGATCCTAATACGTCAAGACCTGGGGAAAAATCGATTTTAGAAAATAGAGGGGAAAATAATGACTCCAATTTTATGAAAATTTTTCAATACTTATAGCGGAAAATTAAAAGAAAATAACTAATTTCAAATTTAGGTTGGTTAATTGAAATTGTGTTGTGATCGCCGAGTAATTGGCTGTAAAAAATAAATAATGCGTACAATTTGACTAATAAAATGAATCGAATCAATATTTAGGTCGGTTCAGATGACCAAAACATTGGTTCGCTCACAATCAAAGATGCAAATTCGTTGCTCGAAGTAACGTAGCCGAACGTAACTTTTGGTTGAAATTACCGATTTTTTTTTTCATTGTCGATGGTAAGTTTGCTTACTAAAATCCTCGGGAATGATACTACGTATATATTAGCACAACCACAATCAGGATATCATTAAAGACACTACGAAATTATATTTTTCTGTCCTGGTCTAAACCCGACTTCACAGTCACTTTTAATTCGTAATTTTCTGTTATTTTTGAAATTTATAAAGTATTTCAACGATACCCGTCAAAGTAGACGCCTTAAAATATACAAACATTTTGAAAATGTGAGTAAGAATTTGAAATAGAACATATTTTGGGCACATAATAATCTTATGTTTTCATATCATTACTGAATACATGTATTTCAAAAACAGAGTACTTAATCAATCAGAACAGCCAGAAGGGCACATTGTTTGCTCTCACGCAGCCGAAACTATTTCGTTAATTGCTAAAACCGATCACAAGGAGAAATCAATAGCGACGGGTTGCGGCTCAAATAAATCAACTGACTGTTTACTCAAATGTGAGAAGCTCTCAACCCTCCCTTCAGAAGGGTTGAAAGGTTAGTTGTTTGTCTGTTCGAAACTGGGGAATTGGATTAACGGAATTAGGTGTTACTACGTGCGGCCTGGGGTTCGCATACTTCTTTGGCAGCTTGTGCTTTGCCATTAATTTATTACTCCTGAGCTGTATGCAAAACACCAGACATGCCATTGCTTATCTATTTAAAAATCATAATTTCCACATTATAATCGTTAAATAAATTTGCAAATACATACTTGCTATTTTATCATAGAAAAAAAGGTACCTTTGTAATGCGATTCAATCGTTAAATTGGCGTATGTTATACCTCATTTGAATTTGAAATCAAGCCCGTTCTTTCGTAGTGAAAAACTAATTATAGAAAAACATCTGCAACGAGTCCCGTATTCCTATTATTAATAGCTAATTACAAGTATGAATAAATAATAAGGATGTCCATTCCTAGAATATGTGTAAATGTAAAAATATTTCTAAAGTATTTTTATTATGACATCATATCCTGATGTATAACTGACGGGTCAAGATTTTTGTCTATCTTTAGTGGAAGTAATGGTTGGTACCAAGAGCATACCCAGCTTTAAGCATAAGGCAGGGCAGTGGAGTAAATTAAAAACGTAAGTCGGGTTGCTCGAGCTCATTTTTCTCTACAGACCACACTACACGAAGACATTATATACATTATATATAATTAGGTGCATGTAGTATCTAGGAAAACATCTACGCGTACCCAGGTATCTGGTATATCCAGGATGCAGCCGCCTTCCACTGCCTCCTGGGCATTTCATTGGTTGGTATCTTAGGTTGATGTAGTGATTAAAAGTGACCAAATGTGACCAAGACACACGACAGTGTTTCAACAAAGATCGGAAGAACAGGCATCCCACGGGTAATTTACACGAACAATTTCTAGACGCATTCGAACATCTCATAACTTCAAAACAATATATCTATACATTTGCAAATTAGCAAGTCGACTAAGACTCCTTTTAATCTTTAGAACCTCAAATAAATCAATCAATTTTAAACTTATTGAAGTTTTTTTTATTATTAAGTGATGAAAAGCGCTTATGTTATCATTAACAATGTCTAAGTGACTTGAAGTTTGAAGTTCGACATCATAGTAGATTATTTATTAGACAAATGTGAAGGAAACAATCTGAACTAATTATCAATTCCCGGTGTCGATAAAGCCATTGGCGTGCTTAGTTCCAAGCATTAAGTGTTGATTATGATGAATCAACTAATGAAAACTAATCACATGTATAATCATGGGTAGGGAATTAGTAAGTAGATTCCTCAGAAAAATAGACTGGTTCGCATTTTGAAAAAGTTGAATATTAGAGATTATGCGAATTAAAAAATGGGAAAAGTCTCATCGATTAGAAATGACCTTTACAGAATTGTGAAAAAAAAATTCTAGAGACTATTTAGAATCGAATTAGTTTTGAGAGTACGATTTTAAAACGAGCTTATTCAGTTAGTTTTTATGGTAAACTAGTGACCTATATCGGCTTTGCTGAGGTAGTAGTAATTATCTATGGTCAGATGACTTTTGATGAATGGATAGGAGCGGCCATGTGATGAAGTTTTAGCAGATATCTAAAGATACAGTGCCTAGTTACGCAAAAAAATGTAGTAATTATGTGACACAAATTGCCATTTATTGTGGTGAAACCATGCTAGGTCAACTTGGCTGCAACACATAAATGGGCCGACTTGAACCGTGCACTTTCACAGAATATAAGCGTGAAATAACAGTTTCCGTTGGTGCATTTTATCCAGTGAGTGAGAGTTCCGGTAGTTCACTCTCTCTCTCCATCATCCCATAATCTCCCTTCAACAGCCCCTTCCCTCTCCAATAATCCACTAATTTCTCCATCAAATATATTATTACGAATCTGTATTTTTACCTTCTTGTTGACAACGCCTTGGTGACTCCTCCGGAGTCACGAGTATCCATGGGCAGCGGTGATCAACTATACTCTGGTGGTTCGCAAGCTTGTTTACCCTTCGATAATGCTATAAAATATTATGTTGATCCAATAGCTACAAAATTTCACAGAATCACCCGCTGGGCTAATCTAAAAATTTCCTGAAAATTTAATAAAACCCATCCATCCGTTTTGGAATGCACAGGGAAAATACATACACACATCACCTTTTATATATATGTATTGATGATTATGATTTTTTTATATTATTATGACATTGTTTTGAAAAGCGATGAACTAGATATTTCAAATTTTTCATTTTAAAAATGTCTTCTATAGGTTATTTCATAATTAGTCACTATTACAATACTTTTGAAAAGCAATAAAATATATAATGCGCTCCTATGTTTTGTAGTTTCGTATCAAAAACTACCTGCTCCTAATTTATTTTTGGTCAGTAATGTAATGGAAAGCAACGGTAAGAGGTCGTTAGAATCTGCAGTCTATATAGGTGTGCCAGAGGATTCAGTTCTTGAGCCATTTATATTCCTAGTGTATATTAGTGATCTAGCACATCTTGTTAAGGATGACCATGGGATTGTATTTGCTAAAGATATATCCTTCCTTTTTGAAATTGATAGGCTTCAACCAGCTTTTGACTAAGGAAACAGTTCCGTCTCTAAAATAGTTGAATGGCCTAAGCCATTCAATAATACTAATATTAAGATTATTCTCCTTAATGAAATAAATAGAAAATCTTTTGAAGTTTCCTTATCTAACTCTAAATTGAACAAAGCAAACGTAATAGTCAAGAACGAGGTACTGGATGGTGTGAACATTACCTTATTTCTTGGTCTCACTTTAGATGCTGAGTTACGTTGGAATTCTTATAGTACGAAATAAGCGAAAAGGCTTGGTTCTGCAGCATATGCAGTCAAAAGGATTCGACGACTTATACATGAAGGGCACCGCGAGATTCGTTTATTTCGGGTCATATAATAGTCTAATGACTTATGGAATTTTATTATGGATTCACGCAGCTTACATTAATATAATTTTCATGCTGCAGAAGTGAGCTACTTGTAGTTTGAGACCAATGTCATATCTCAGAGAAAAAATTAAGGAAATTAATATTTTAACTTTAGCATCATGATACGTATACGAAAGCCTGGTACATGTCAAAGGAAATATAGAATCGTTCCAAAAAATAAGCCACATCCATAACATTAATATTAGACATAAGAACGACCTGCCTGCTCATAAAACCCGACTCAGTAAAATTAACAAATCATTGAAGCGGTGATGTATGCGCTTTTATAATAAGATCCCAAGCTTAAATTAAAAATTTATTATTTTATGAACTTAAACGTTTAGTTAAAATAAAAAGTGATATGGGAAGTCAGTAATGAATAAATATGTTAATGAAATAAACCCATAGGTCGAAACGGCTCGGCTATCAGTTTCATGTTTCAATCAATGTTTCATGTCATTTTTAAGGCTTAAAATAAAATCCTTGAATTTCTTACCCATTCTTTTCAAGATAGATCAGCATTTGAAATGGGTGATAATGTCGAAAAGAATTCATTAATGACGTGTTTCAAGTGTACTTCCATAAGCGACGAAATAAAGATATTTTTATTTGATTGATTTGATTAGAACACTTGCTTTGATATAAATATAAATATTTATTAAGATATAAAAATAAACTCATATTATCTTAACTTTAAAGTGAAAAGTGCCTCCGGATTCACCCGATCGATTATTCATCATGAAACTGGTCCAAGTTTACGCCCGAGACTTTTAGTATTCTTCCGCATCTAATAGAAGTAACATCAGGTTCCTTCATGAGGGATGGAATCGTCTTTATCTCATTTATTCTCGGTATGGGGGAATTTTGATTAAACTAGGGTCCGACGCGTTCAGATAACCAATGTTTTTTGTATTGCGCCTCCTGCGAGTAGACCGAAAGCTTGATAAAAAGCGATCAGCCTATCTTTGAATTTGTACGAGGTGAAATTTCTGCTATTTGAAATAAATTTCAAACTTACTAAATATATTAAAGTGTACATTAAGATTTTGCAAAAGTACATTATTTTTTCAATATATTATTGATCATGTGTTTCTGCATCGACAGTAGTATTATTTTACTACTTACTTGGCTGCTTATTAAAATTTTTATAATAAATGCTCTAATTTTTTTATTAATATTACAGTTTATCATTACCTAAGATTCACATCGAAAACACAAACTGACACGTGAAATAGAGAAAAGTACCCAAACTCGTCTTATTACAACGGATCACGATAGATCAAATACGTTGCCGCTCTAAGAATCCAATCTCGACTTAAATGAACTCTTTACGACGGTTCAACCTGTTAGCTTCCGTTCGCTCGCAACAAAAGAAAATTATAGAGTCGGATGCCTCCGAAAAGGGGAGTGAAAACGTTCACTCTAAAAGCATTGGCGATGAAATAGAGGGAGAATAGGAAAAGGGAGGGACGGAGACAGAGAGAGAAAAAAAAAACACAATGCAACTAACTCCAAAAGGGAGGCGAGTCACGAGATCGCGTGCCCACAAACAAAAACCGCGGTCGACAGCTTATAATCATTTCGAGTGACCTATGCTCGGTCGTCGGAATTCAGTGAAAGAAAGCAAATGCGTTGGTCGTGTATTTTTATGTTTACCTTCTGCATTATCACGTCATTGCCTGTGTCCATTAGTCTAATTAAATGGAATTTTATTCGTATAACCAGCTTTTCATGAATTTCGTAAGAGTCTAGAGGCAACTTTTTTGTCCTTTAGTAGAAATAAAATTTTCATTTATAATAAAAAAAAAAACTTAAATATTTTCATAATGTGCCAAATGTAATTATTTTCTGTTTTATAGCGTAGCCATTATTTAAAATAAACTGTCGTTTTTGTGTTGCTTTCGTTGAAGATTTTTGAAAACGTTAATGAGATGAAATGATGATGTGTTATTATTATTAAAAAAATTGTAAAAATTTAATATATTATCTAAAAAAAATAAAAGAAAATCACAAATGTCGGCAATTTTTCTTTTATTAAAAAATACACAAATAGAGTCGCTGATAAATAAAAGTGCAAAAATTAATAAGAGAAATATATGAAAGCGAGCATAAGAGTATACTGCCGTCATGAACATTCGCAATCCCACAGGAGTCAGAAATTTGTTTTTTTTATAATTAAATTAGAATGGTCACAAAAGGATTAAAAACAAAACTTTATGAACGAATACGTAACATATAATATGTTAGCTCTGTGTGGTGACTCTTGTGAAGAAGATAAATATGAAGCCTTTATTAATATAAATACAGTACTACCTAATTAGTTATGTTAAAGTCCATATAAACTTAACGCAACCTATTCAAAATATCAATGATTATGTCACGTAGAGCATTTATTTGCGGTTGTTTAACTTAAAACATATTTTGTTTAGTAAATAAAGTATTTGTTTTGTGAAAAAAACTTTAATCCGGGCTGATTTAACTTTTCAAACCTACCTAAAAATGAACAGTGGTATGTGATTCTAAAAGGTTTGTTTAGGTTTGTGTACCCAACAAAAGAGTTGTTTGCTTGATACACGATGTTGTGACAATACAGGTGCATTTACTTTATGCACCCGACTCATATAAATACATTCGTTTCACTTGCGTAGTCCTTTTGGTCTGCTATAAATAATCGTTTGCTTGTCTTCCTAGTTATTAAAAAAATATACTTGTGAGATTCACACAAATCTATTATTGCCAAATCTCATCAAATCATTCAAAGTGCAATTTGTGTTAGATTTTTTATTTAATCTAGACATCATCATCGATTTAAAGTCGTTTCTTACTTATCTAAAGAAAATTGTTGACCACAATAAATTGGCACAGATATAATATAGACGATAGTGGATGTATGTAATTAAATCACTGTGATGTATGTCCGAAGAGCTTTACCATGTTTTACCAGGACGGTGCAAATTACTACGTGTTATATCACTTGGTGTATGATATAAAATATCGATGTACTATGGTCTATTGGATGCAGCCCAGTCTTCCCATACTGTATTGAAACCAATAAAAAAACATTATTGTTAGCTAGCTTAAAATATGTACATAGTTAGCAAACTCGTGAAATACGTGTATCCTATTCTTATAGTAGATTAGTAGAAATATTATGTTCAAATCGTTATAATTTTTGTATCAATAGCTCAAAGCAAAAAAGGACAATGCGCTTAGCCTATACTGAAACTAGAATGCCAACAAAAATCAGTCTGTCGAATGAGAAATAATTTTAAATTTTACACGTACACCGGTACAAAATGATGGCCATCAATCATGGTTTTCTTTGCAGGCTGACATTTGTTTTGTTTTCACTTATAAAATAGTTAATTATGCTATCAAATTGCGAAAGAATTAAAATTAAAACAAAATACTGGTCGTTACTTTTGTAAAACAAGTTAACAAATATTTTAACGATTAAGAAAATAGTTGTGTTAAGTCGTATGTATGTTTCAAAAAAGATACACACATCAAATTGGTAGATTTCTAAAATGATGTTCTAAACGGATTCATTTTGATTTAATGAATCAATTTTTCAAACAACTAGAAAAAGAAACGATAAGTAATTTATAGTAAACACACAGATATAAACCTAACTACAGCACTTTTCCGAGTCAAACTATTTCGCATTTGGGGCAGGTTAAGGAAAGTCAGCCGTACCACTGTTATTTTACTATTGAGTATTAAACAAAAAACACTTTTGCCTAAAGAAACTGCAGATAAACTAATTTCCTTATCAAACAAACCTATGCATATTTGGATTGGTTTATAAGAGAAACCCAGACATGCCCAAATCGTTTTTACAAAACTATCGCTTAACGCGTTAAACAAACAATATTTGTATTTATTGGAACGTGTACTGTCAACAAGCAAACGATCTTTTATGGCACATTCTCTTATATTTTGTATGGGTTAGGCCAATTTTGTGTGGTACATGTATTACGCTTGTGGTATGAAATCTGAATGTTGCAAATAATGGAATAATTTTAGTTTTTAGGATTCCGTATGTACGAATGAAAAAAAAAACGGAATCCTTATTTCCTTATCGTGTGTCGTGTGTCCATCATCAGAGTTAATATAGTTTTAATCTATTTGAACTAATTTTCGACTTGTTGGTACACATACGAATTTCTGTGACACAAATACGGGCGTATACTACATATAAAGGAATTATGAATGTAGGGGTAAATTTTGGAGAACAAATTAAAAATAAAAAAAAAATTTGCAAAACGTAGTGTGACCTTTTTCATTATCAAATGAAAGGGTTTCTTGTGAGTGATTTAATGATGCATGTACCAGTCGTTATTTTCTCGCTTTTCTGGGGTAAATTCACACTCAGCATCAATTGTTTTTTTTACTGATTCAAATATGCCCGTGGTTTTTCTCGTGTGTGTACAGTAAGAAGCCCTTTACTTCTTATATTAGCTGTTCTCGCCGTCAATTCCGTTTCCGACCACGGTCCTGTTGCCGATACCAATTTTCGTTCCATTGACATTTTCTTTCCCGGCCACGCTATCCTAGCAGCGATCTTTTCCAATCTCGGTCCTACCATGGCATGAAAATAATGATAGCCATTTATAATTAGATAATTTTATTATATAAATTTTACATCATATTTAACAACATAATAAACCTATATTTAACAATTGATTACAACCCCTCAAGTCGTCAGCGTATGACAGACATCCACACAAAAATACTGTTACATTTTTTTTTACATTATTAAAAGCCTATAACCACTTATAATCGATTCCGCGTCGACTGGTCAAAGTTCCAATTGCAATCCGTCAATCTGTCAGCGTATGATAAACATACATACAAACATACATTTACATTTATTGTATTATGAATAACTTATAAGCATCTACAAGCGATTCCGTGTTGATTGGTCATGATGCCATGCTCATTTCTTCAGTAGTTGCCGATATAATAGGATCCGAGTGAAAAATATATTATATATATATATTATATTTACTTTACAATTTCAAAAGATATGTTTTATTCAAGATAATTAATGAGATTTATTCATTTCTTATCTTCAAAACTACTAAGCTTAAAGTTTTAATAAAAATACAGAAAATAGTTTCCATTTATAGATTACAGGAACATCTATCAAAGTCTATGGTTTTAAAGTACTATGGTAAATCTCTCAATTTTGCGTGCAAAATCTTGTATTTGCAGTTGTTTTAGTTACTACAATTTTGGATCAGATCAAAAAAAAATACTAACCCCTCTCCACGCGAGTTCAACTCGTACTTCTTTATTTTTTTTTGAATTAATATATATATCCGAATGAATGCTGGATTCTATCATTGTAAACAATAATACTTTATAAATTAAAAACACGACTGTGTCTATTGGAATACTTATCAGTGTTGATTAAACGAAATGAAAAATGTGTAAAAATATTAAATTTCGTTAAAATAAATTTTGTTGAAAGTAAAGAAATTTTGAAATGAATGGTTTTGTGAAAACCTTAACGGATATAGTACTATAAACTATTTAATTTTTTAAGAAAATTATTGTCAACTGCAGATCTGCAAACGGTGTCGAAGATAACTGAACATAGCTTTTATTGCAAAAGAACAGCAATGAACAAACAGGCACGGTGCCGAACATCCCTGTTATACGACCTGAATCTTAATATTTGCTTGTTTATGACGTCATAACCGGTCTCAATGTTCAATAGATTATTTTTATGGTCTGCCACATTTGTTTGAGCGATGTATGAATTAATCCCATTACCATTGTTACGTCAACAGAATTAATTCTATTTACAGGAAAAGGTTGTTTAGTTCAAATAGAAAACTGAATTTATTACGCTTTTTTTATTGCTTATGATGCGGTATACAATAAATAAGTACTACTTTTCTTGCATAAATTCAATATTTATGCAAGAATAGTAGCACCATAAAAATTTTTACCTTTCCTCTAAAAAAAATTTAATGTTTCCCAAAATTTTGGGACGTTACAATTTTAAGTCCGATTTCAAAAATTAAGTTGCTTTACCCATTTTTCGAGTCATGGCTATACGCTTCGATGAACTCAGATGGAGGACTTGGTTGCACTTACGTTTCTCCAGAATCTGTCATGACTCGGTCGAATAGGCTGTGAGAAATTTCAAAAATAAATTGGAAGGGAATAATATCTAATGCGATCAGTTCCCAAATACAGTCGACTTTTTTGCCAATAAAACTGTAAACCTGATTGAAATTAATTTATTTTGTTTGAGAGACATTGTAAACAAAAGATTAAAAAAAAAGTAACGCCTTAAAAACATTTCCAATCATGTCAAATTTATTTTCTTCCATAACTTTTGGTTAATGCAAAATAAAAACGACAACAATTCAATAACCGTTAGATTTTTTAATACATCGATTTTTGAAATGTTGCTCAATTCAAGTCGGTTGATTTAATTAAATGATATCACTGTCGAAAACATTTATAGAAACTTTTTTAAAGTAACTTTTGGACTTCTAAGCTGATCTATTTTTAAAATCGAATTGTTTTATTTGCACAAAAAAATGCGTTAAATACTGCAAGTACTGTTCAATTTTTGGTTTATAGCTTTAACATATAATTTATAACAAAAAAATTCATAAGTTATATGTTAACGAGATCATTTTTCATTGTATTTCCATTGTAAACCTTTCATCTGAAGGAAATTGCAATGTACCATGTGGACGCCAAGTAGCAGCTGTAGACACAAAGTCAAATTTTTTTTCAGATTCGCTAAATTAAATTTCTGTAAAGTATTGAATGATTTAAGTTTTCCTTTTCTGATGTAGTAACAGTAACGGATAAAATGACAAATAATTAGCTCATTACCATTTTAATTATCACTAAACATAAGAACGATGTTGTTGCTCATAAAATCAAACTAAGCAAAGTTAGCAAATCATTTAAGGAACAATGTATGTGTTTTTATAATAAAATGCTCACTGAAATTCAAAATTTGCCATTATTTTAATTTAAACTTTTCAACGAGAAAATGTTATATGACAAGGGCGACTATACTCTATCTGAATATCTTAATGAAAAAAAACATGGAATTGAACTGCTCAGAAATAAGACACAGCAACCTACTATCAGGTTGCTGCATTTTATTTCTGAGTATTGTACCAATTGTTTAATTATTCAATGCAATCGACGAGCAAAAAAAAAGCAAATGTTGATTTTCTTGCCCTTTCGTCTCAAAATGAATCAGCATTTGGAATGTGTGTGTTGTATAGTAATTAAAAAAGTTGTTTTTTGCCATTTTATTATAGTGGTTTTTCTTAGGACAATTGATTGACTGTCTTTAAGTAATTATTTAGAACTTTTATTTAAAAAAAAAATTGAAAATATACTTGTAATGGAGAAATGTTTTTTAATAAATTACAATCTGCTGCTGTTTAGACGTTATCTTTTGAGGAAATGTTTAAATTGTTGCGAAGGGACGGGAAGTTGAAGTTATTTTTTTTTTCTAAACGCATTTTGAATAATATTTTCTCTGATAGACATTTTGTATTAAGTATTATAGAAAAGGCTAATGATATTGTTTACTATGTACGAAAAATTAAAGTATTTTAAACTTTTGTGTAACTATACAGAACTAAATTTTATATTAACTATAATTGTTTTGAAATTCAATTGCGACGGATCTAAAAAAAAAGCGGTTTTGATAATTTTTAGCAGTATTAGAAGCATGTGTTTTTTGAGATTATAGACAATGTTTTCGACAAATGAAGTAGTCGCTACAAACATTTAAAGGACTTGAATTTTATTAACCTATTGGCTAGTGAAAACTTTTTTCCGATTGTGTGTATTTACTAAAAGAATTTGTTCTATATTCAGAGTTAGGTAGAGTAGGTAGCCAACGTCAGTGGGCCACCAACTGAAGTAATGCTAAAACTGATAACCTTTTTTTTTTGCATACCCTGCCTGAAATTTTTCAGATTGAGTATATCAATACGAAATTAGTCGTTGGTTCTTTTACTTACAATTTATAATTCAATGTAATTCTTGTCAAAAGTCCAGTGAATCTCCTTCGGCGCCTTGAAGGTTTCGCTTCAGTAAAAATTTTACGACGAATCGTAAATTCGTGATAGCCTACACAGCGACAAGAGGACAGACGTAAGTGTTTAACTTTTAACTCCACCGTAACTTGTTAAGCGCGGCCGTAAAAAAAAGCTCGAAAGTGGACTTTGTGACGCGTTGTTTAATTTCAGGTGGTACTTCTTTTTAGTTGCGCAAAAAAAATGTTTGACGTCAAGTCAAGTGTTATGACCCATCAGCTCTGCGCTCTTGATGCTTGACTACCTTTGAATTACAAATTTAAATAAAGACTCGTAGCAATCGTGGTTGTGGCATCCACGTAGCCACAACACGGTGTGCTGAATGGGCACAGATGTCTGTAGGTTTCGGTTGAGCTGAAGAAATTAAAGGCTACCTATTCAAATTTATCTAAATTGGTCTCTTTCTTGGAAAAAAAGATTTTATACAAAAAAAAATTCTAAAGGTTCCTTTATAGCAACCTTTCGTGTTATTTTGAGGTAATTTGCGTTTTGAATTTCAACAACAAAGGACACTAAATGATTAATCTACACATGATGAAACATATGAAATTTATATACGGCAACTTTAAAAGACGCCAAGACGCCAAGTAAGTTCGGTTGCCCAAGTACCATATATATAAGAATTCTCTATTATAATTAATATATACACAAGTTGTAATTATTTAAATTTGATTTGATGGTTCATTGTCTCTCATTTTCTTCCTTCGTAAAAGCTCTATTTTCATAAAGTTTATTCTATTTAGTTATAGTCCATTATTTATGACAGCTAATTTTGACAGCGGGAGCAAACTGTGTGCGTAAAGCCCGACGTCAAATTCGACGTGTGTCAATAAGCGGCGAAGTGCTGGAGACGGACGACAAGGTGCGCGCGGGCAGTTTAAATGTGATGAAACGCAGTTTGATGTGGGATAGATCGATTCTAAAATAAAAAGAACTACTCACAGAAGTGTAGCTAATAATTTTCAGGATTCACCAGACGATCTCCGGCTCACGCCCCTAAACCGTTTATAGTCTAAGATTCGGTATTAGACAAATGTACCCTTATCTGTTCATTGAATCAAATAATGTTTTACAGGCAGATAAGAATATTATAAATTGTGGAAACAATGTCTGCCATCGTAGTCTTGCTGATATTAACAATAACTAATTTTTTGCTTCATATGTTAATCGCACATCACAAGCACGAAACATTTGAATATGATGTTTTACACCTTGTTACAATAGGCAGAGCGACCTTTGTGACTGCTACAGCTACTGGCAGCTATGAATAAATAGGTAGATGAACTTATTTCCCTCATCTCTTAATTAAAAAATACGTATGTATAGCTTACAAAATTTTAAACGTATTTATAACTGTCAGTTACCGTGAAATTATATGTAGGCTGTGTGAAAAAAATTAAATAACTAATCTTAATATCAGCAGGAATACGGTGGCGGACTCTGTTCTCATAAAATTTATAATATTGTTACTTGATTTCAAAACACTATTTAATTCAATTAATAGAATAGGGTACCTTATTTTAATGCCTTAGACTATCATATAAGTAGTGTCTTATGATTTGGCGCGTTGCGCTATCCCGTCACACCGACCCATCATCGCTCAACTCATTAAAATAAAGTGCGACACATTACAACCATTCATTTGTTCTATTGCTGTCGCTATTGTTCTTACTGAGTATAGTTGTCACTACGCAATAAGAATTTGTTTATTTGCTGTATTAAAACAAAGAAAGCACAATTGTTATCGCTAACATATGCAGATGTTTGTGAAAAGTAATTCTATATAGGTGTCTGCGAGGTTCCGCATAGTAGAGTGACTATTATATTTTCATCTAGAAAAACAGAAAACTTTTTGTATGTAATGATGATCTAAAAATTTAATCTTAGTGGTACTAATATCGGGTTGTACCAAAAGAAAAAAAAAACACATATCGTAATCGTTAATCGTAAGATTTGACTGATTGTCCATCTGCCAAATTGAATTAAGGCCTACGTTTAGTATTAAAATTGCATATTAATTAGAATTTTAATCTATGTTTTAATGGATTTATTTCAATATAAAAACACATTTTATGTGAAATACGAAATAATCTTATAAAAAAATCCGTAACACATTGTTGGGCATCAATGAATTGATCTACATATTTATATAGTAGGGGTTTTACAGTTACAGTACAATATGGACTTTTGTTCTAAAATCAGAATTTTTATTCTTTAGTATAATTTACGCCTACGTGTCTACGAAAAAAAATAACAAACATAATTGTACGTAACCTCCTTCTTCGGGAATTGCCAAAAGCAAAACCAACTTCTCTCTTCATCGCGTGTTATAAATTACTCCATACATATTCAATACCAAAGTAGAGCAGCCATGTAATACATTATAATAATATAATATATGACCATTTCCGAGATTACGATTATTCTAGGACTCGGCGAGCTAATGCTTCCATAGAGTTAATAAACTGATGTCTTATAGTATATATTTATTCTAAGCACATATTTAGATCTATCTAGAAGTTTGTTTTCTTCCGTTCTAATCTGGATTTTTGTGTCTGGGGTTCTTAAAAAAACTATCTATCAAGTTGTTTTGTCACTATTTTTATTTGACTCTGCAAAAGTCAATTTTATAGTGTCTTTATTCTGGCTGTAGTAATAAAGTATCACTAAATTGAGTTATAATTCGACATGAAACTAAATATTAATAAAAAATAGACTTAAAAATTTAGAAAGCTTGCCAACATTACTAAACTGTTAAGAATGGATTTTAATTTTGTAAGATATTATCGTTTTTATGGTAAGCAAATATTTTTATAACATTATATATATTCTATATATACGTACGTCGTACGTACGTATATATATATATATAGTACGTCGATGTTTCAGTTAGAGCTCAGAAATAGTCGAAACTCGTGTACTGTTATGTTTATTTTTAATCTTTGTTGTTTATTCAGTCTGACACGACAAATAATAAACATTTTCAATGGCAGACTTCAGAGGTATGGATATTATTCTAAAATGGCTAAACTACCAGTTGAAGGGTTTGGTTTCACTATGGGCCTATTCGATCTCTTTATATAAGTACGTGATTCGACTGATAGTGGTCGTGTATTGTTTGTTTGAATGGTCATTGTTCTCTCAGACGTGGAATATTGATATTAGAAAACAGATTGGCGCGGCGAGGCGTCCCAAGACCATACCTTCACAATTGTACATCGTTTAGCCTTCAATGCAAAATAATTTTGCATCTTCGTTTCTATAGAAATGCTACATGGTTAAGGAAATTTCATACTGATTTTAAAATACTTGGGAATTCACAACTCACTTTGTAAAGAGCGTTGAACAGATTCTTAGGTCTACAAATAAAAATACTAAAATATATTTCGAGTTCATAGAAACGCAGCGTAATTCATTCCCTTTGACGAGCTCGAGCCGTTGGAAATGATATTTAAAAAAAAACAGTCTTTTGTTTAGGATTTCTTTAGTTCGTTTAACGCATTATTTTTAGAAGTATATAAAAAAGTAAATAAAAAGAAATCATTGTAAGAAAGACGAGTTTCGGTTCACATAAATTGTTATGGACTTGTGCTACCCGTAAAAAATATAAAGAGAACGTACACAGTACATCTTATGCTATAAGAAATTGGCCTTAATTTGGCTGTCCGAAGATATTAAATATGAGGTTTTATTATTTTGTATACAGTTCACTACATGTATCGTTTTATCATGTTTGTTCACATTTTGATATAGGGACAATTTATAGTCAGTATCATGAGTTGTATTATTGGATATAATTATCATTGACCTTATGAATTGAATTAAGTGTGACATTTATGTATTTTGATTTAGATGATTAGGTGAAGTATTGATGATTTAATTAGATTAGGTATGAAATTGATGATAGCTTTATTTATAATAAATTAGGTGAGAAATGAGCTTTTTAGGTATAATGGTTGATTTATTTGATTTTTTTTATAATATTACAATTGATTATTTCAATTCATGGCGTGAGTTGGGATACTATTTTTTATATATTTATTTAGTAAGTTTAAATTAAGTTTCATGTACATGTGTCTGTACATGAATGTTACAAATCGCAATATGCGCACTTTTGCGTCAGTGTCTTTAGGCAAGAACAAAGAGAGAGAGAGCTGCATTTGTCCTTACAAAAACAATTGAAGGGGAAACAATACAGTCAGGTGTGGTAGGATGCGCTGACGCTGAACCGGGGGCGGTTTTGAACAGTAGGTTTTGGAACACGCAAAATGCGAATCGATTTTTGAACCACGAGAGACGAGATCGGGCCGTACCCCGGAGGCCAGGATCGACGCTGATGTCGGCGCGACCGAAGGTGAATCGAGACGAATGTGCTGTTAAGTTAAGGAAGCAGCATTCTGCAATCCAACGAAGACGTCACGGATCGTGACCGTCAGGAGGGAAATACTATTTTATTATGTATTTAATGTTTTATTATTGTCTTTCGTGTACGCAGATTTCCTAACAAATAGTTATATTTCAGGCCGGCAGTCAATTCTTCTGAATGAGCACTGGCTCCCGGGAGCTGTCCCTAATTTTGAAATAAAGTTTATTAACCGAGATATCAATATTCCCCTTTTGCATTTGATCTATCTCGGTGATGTCACATTAAAAGTAGGACTAAAAGGAGGTAGATGAGCAGGTCTGATACGTATCAGGGTTGTTTGTCGAAGGTTACATGGGTTTCCGAGCGAGGCTCCATCTGTATGGAGGTCAGATCAAACGTCTGACTCCACTGCAAATTGAATTCCTATCTCTAGAGGTGTTTCTGGTACACAAAAATAAAACATTGTAATAAAGTCATGTAATAAATAATTTGCTAAAACAAGTACGGTTTAAATATACGAAATCTTTCGCGGCACGATAATAACAGTTATACTCTAAATTCTTAACTATATATAAGGTGTTACTGTATACACTTAATTTAATTGTATTCCTTTTCTCTAATTTCATTTTATTATATATTACTTTATTTCACTGTGCATCGTGTGAAATGTGTTATTTGTCTATCGCATTTTAATTTTAAGGTGTAATTTGAAGATATTTATATAACTAGCATTTTAATACGTGTATGAACGAATTGGAGTGTTCTAGCGCACTTTGATCGTAGGTTTTTGATTTTATTGAGATTGATATTTTATTTGATATTATTTGTCTCATTTGAGACCTGAGTTAACACCAACTGATACTTTGATGATTTAATGTTTGATTTGACGGTAATATTAATAGTCTCATATGAGCTTCTACGTTAATAGCCCTAGTGCTAAAGACGTTTATTATGAGGTTGCGACGCTTGAGAACTATTGAGTATACGACTTTATTCTATACAGACATTTGTAATGTCATTGAAACTCTAGAAAACTCATAAAATTAAATATTGTCATTCTTTATTTGTGGTTTGCATGGAGGTACCACAGGGATCAATCTTTGTTCCTATTTTGTTTTTAATCCATACTAATTTTGTGTTATTAGAAATATTCACCATATAGTACTTTTTTCAGATGATACTTAATTATAAATTAAGGTAAAAAGGTAATTTGCTTATGACGTGAATATTACAGTCTCAAAATAAAAGAGTTTATCTACTTTTTACTGAAAAAAAAAGAAGTACTCAAAATTATTTTTACAAAAATAAAGTTTATATCTGGAATTATTTCAGTATGAATCCAGAAATCAGATTTCGTTAGTAGGTATATGTTATTCAGCATTAATTTATTAGATAAAAAACTTCAATGGGATC
This sequence comes from Eumeta japonica, assembly GCA_005406025.1. Classification (NCBI taxonomy): domain Eukaryota; kingdom Metazoa; phylum Arthropoda; class Insecta; order Lepidoptera; family Psychidae; genus Eumeta; species Eumeta japonica. The sequence goes on from BGZK01000335.1 coordinate 427,627, forward strand.
CTCACATCATTAAATTGGTGCAAAGACAACTCTGTTTTGGCAGTTTTCTGAACTCATATTATATATCACTTTGCACTGCGGTCTTGTCGCGGATACCGACAATTTATTTTTTTGTTAAAAATTAGAAATTCGAGTGTCTTTAAGAATTAAACTTAGAAAAATTCGAATTTTGATTTTGGAATTTGTGTTTTTATAAGAAAGTTTAATGTGTGCAAAAAAAATAGAAATATTTAAGAAAAATACGCCAACATAAGCTCGTTACGAAGGATAACAATGGACTGTGTTTACATGTCGGTCGATTACGTAGTCACAAATGCATTTATGAGGTTGAGTTTAATAAGGTTCTTATAAATATTCAAAACTTGCCCTTATATAGTTTGAAATCAATACTTGGTAAAAACAGTACTATAAAATTTCCAATTATTTTAATAACGAATAGTCTTTACATAGGGTTGTTTTTCTGTAATAGTTATCGTTTTTTATTATATGTACATATATTTTAATTTGTAAAGAGCTAAGATTTTGCTCGTTTTTCTTGAAAAAAAATGTTTTCTCTAAACCAGCAGTGAATTTAAATGTAATTTATTTAATATTTTCATGTTATTATTACAATTTATTTAATAATTGATTATCTGTTTCTGAAGAAAACTATTATTACAATATTAAACTATGTTAGACGTGACACAACAATTATGTAGTTATGTTATCTATTATAGTAATTGTAAGTTCGTTTATGTGAATTTATTTATTCTTTAACTTAAAGCAGCAATTTTGTCATAAAAAAAAAATTACGAAAATAATAATACATCAATCATCAATTTGTTCCCCTTAGATTTCTTAAAGTGCATTGTGTTGTTCGTTTATTGCATTAGCTGCATCTAAGATCGAAACTGTGTTTGGTCACGCGTCATTCGTTATTTCACGGTCTGGCGTGCACCAATGCAATTTGTGTGTTAACGAGAAAGCCGTTTTACGATCTTATTTTGTACGTGATTCTATATGAGTGAGGTTCCGTAGGTCTGTGACTCGGACTCTATTATTAGGGTTTCTCGATCAACTGAGAAGGCCGTATAATTTTATGACGTCGGCACGTTTACTATTTATGGGCTTTGTTTGAGTATTTGTCGTGACTTAACAATGTTCAGTAAATTTGCAATTTCAAGTTGATAAAAATAAAATTTAATATTCCTATTAATCTGTAGTGACCTGTTGATGAGAATTATTATGCTTATTAAATGTCTCAAAGGGGTTGTGATTTATTTATCGGGCGAACGAAACCTATCAATAGTAACCGAGAAAACGCCATTATTGTGGTGCAGCTTTTAAAAACGACTACTAAGCGTCTGGATTTTAAATAAAACACAATTATTTATACACTTGTGTAGATGTGTTATCTATACAACATTATTTACGAGAAAAATATCAGATCCTATACTTCTTAATGTTTGATGAACATGGACATTTTTATATACGTACTAGTTGTTATCCGCTCGCTTTGTTGGACTAAGATTAAAATTAAATAGTGATCAATGTATTCCTTTCGTTATTTGAATGACAATGTCATTGAAAATTAAAGCCTCGTTATTAACGTTATAGTTCACGTGTATTTTAAAAATATGTTATTTAATATAACATATAACAACGCTCCAATAAACAAACACAACATCAATTTAATTCTTCAGTTAAAAACATTTTAGAAAGGAATTTGAACCAAAAATTAATGTTAAATAATTTGGTTGTTTGGATATATGCATTTATTTACCGTAACTTTAAAAAAAATGTGTCGAATTATCTGTTTTTTTTATCAGCTTACGATTTCAAAGAAAGGGAAGATCATCATACAACCTGGTGTAATTCCCATTGCTGTTTATTTATATTATTTCAATTTCTTTCAAATACAATTCACAGAGCGGTGGCGGCCCTTCGAACTCGAAAATACTGTGTCAGATCCTGCCAAGGACGGAACTGGCCGATGAAACTTTAACTTATGTCAAACTAGTTTTCGCTCTCGTCCCCGCTCGCATATATGCATAATGAATTCTTTCGTCTTTTCTATGAAACGATCACGTTGTTAACCATGATCCCGATATTGTTCTCTTTTTCGATTTCAGCCTTAGCCTTCCTTTTCATTCCGACCCAGATACTGGTCCTGTTTTAAATATACATAATTTAACAGCAGCTCTGCCTGAGAGTGTCGATGAAGCGTTCCTTCATTTTTTTATATGATTTGCTAACGCTATCGACTGTGACCCCATCTCGGTTCTATTGTTGATTTCATACCAAAAGAACCCACATAATTTCACCGAAAGCACACGTAAAACCGCTAACTTTTTTATTATATAACGATCTCACACTCTCAATCCTGATTTCGGTCCTAGTCGCGATTCCGGTCCCGATGTCGAACTTGAAGCTGAACAGTGTTATTACCGAAAACTAAACGGCATAAATGAAGAATTATTTTACGATCACGCAAACGAAGCCATGAGTAAAAATTAGTATCTCCATATTTAATAACTTATATTTTATTTCGATGTATAAGCTATATAAGGTTTAAAGTTACAGATAATTTCGTTTTGCTGTTAAAGCATGATTAACTAACAAATGTTCAAACGTCGAAGCATACAAATTTTTTACATTTACAATGAATAAACATGAATTTAACGCGAAAAAATTTTCGTGAAATGATTTTTTATGACTTTCTTTGCCATTTAAGCCAACAAGAAAGTTTCAACAGACTTTCCTTGGACTTACATGATGAAAATCCATCCTTTGCCACTGTTTATAACTTTTTCAATGAATTCTGAATGACGATTTGGGTGAAGGCCGTCCTTCTACGGCTACGACCGAACTCAAGATCAGTGCTGTAAGAGTGACCTATCAGCAAATTCGGATAAACTTAGGCATCGGTATGAGTCAAGTTCTGAAAATCTTGCATGAACATCTAGCGGTCAGGAAGCTTTGTATTCTATAGATAACTAATAATTTGACCGAAGCTCAAATACTCCATCGTGTTAATTGCTGCCGCGAAATGATGCAAAGATTTGCCGGTGGTGATCCAAATCTTGTATATTAAATAGTTGCAGCTGAGGAAAGGTGGATTTACTATTACGATCTCGAAATCAAAAGACAGTCTGCTCAGTGGGTTTTTCCTTATGAGGAGTTGCCTACTAAAGTAAAACGAGGTATAAGCGTTGGAAAAAATATGGTGGCCTTTTTCTTCAGAAGGACAAGTCATTATGCATCTATTGTTTCAGAGCGCAAAGAACAGTAACTAAAGACTGGTGCACCAACAATTATTTGCCTTTTGTTTTGGAAAAAGGGAAAAACGACCTCGCAGTATGATTCTCCTTCATCACAACAACGTCTCATTAAATACTAGATAAATAACTAACTATTTGGGCACGTTAGGTATGGAAGTTCTGAGTCATCCGCCTTAAAATAGTAACGGCATCTTGTGATTTTCATTTATATCCTAAGATAAAGGAACGACTCTGAGGAAAGTGGTTTACGGACGTTGAAGAAGCAGTGGCCGCATATGAAATGGCCGTTGAAGCGAGTAAGTATGAGTGGACAAAGTGTCTCTCTCAGTGGTTCCAACGCATGCAGTTGATATTATATATTTCGATAAACAATAATAATAAAAATAATTTCTAGTTTGTTCCGTTTTTGATGTTCTAAGGACTTTCAGATTGGCCCACGTACGCGTTCAGAGCGTATTTCCTGTATCAGTAGCAAAGGGAAGTGATGAATAAAATCATATTTCATTTAATCAGAAAAGATTTTCTACAATCGAATTTCATGTAATATTTTCATGATACTGCAATAATAAAATCGTCAACAAGAGCTAAGAACTTAAATTAATAGGTAAAAAAAGTAAATAAATTTACTTCTTCTGTGTATGGTACTATAGATTTATGCAACTATTTTATTGCAATTTTAATTTTATTACACATTTCACTTTATACGTAATTTTTATTGACGTGACAACGTCTTATAAATTGGTTTGCCGGGTGACACTTCAAGAAACTGCGTTACGCTCCGCTCACGTTATGCGCTCACAATGAAAGCGAGTGAGAGGCACGCGTCCCTTCCACTCGGGCATGGTTAGCCCGCCTAAGAGCGAGAGAGACAGACATAAAAAGTGAAAGGCACGCATCCCTTCCACTCGAGCACAGTTAGCCCGCCTAAGAGCGAGAGAGACAGAGCGAGAGAGAGAGAGTGAGAGAGATAGGCATACACACCGGTTCATGTCTTGCGCTTCTATTTCGCTTAGGCGCCTGCATACAAGTTTACACGTTGCCAGTTAATTGTAAAACGATTGTGTAGTGATAATGTGAAGGTAGTTATATTTGTATATAAATACGTATGTATGTGTAAAGGTAAAAATAAAATTTTGTTAATATGAAATTCAGTGCGAGATTCTTTGTATAAATTAATGTTTTAAATATAATTCTTTGTATAAATAAATGTTTTAAATTGTTACTATTATTTCATCCTTCTTCCTACTATACGAATGAATATTCACATTAAAATGATTTTACCACTCAAAGTCGTTGTCACGTAAAACTTTCGCCCGTATACCGACTTTACAGGCAACCAATTTTTTTTTTTACGTTGAAACATATTTTCTCCACCACGTACAGATAATTATATTCAAGCATGTTTATAGAACCGTAATGCTGGAACTAAAGAAGTAAGAAATGTAAATTTAGGTGCGCCTGAGCACGTAATGAACATAACTAGAATGGAACACCTAGAAATAGGATACCAATCTAAGCCATCAAATAGCCACCTCAAAAACGTGTGGCACTCTAAGACGGAATATTCCGTGCGAGGTTACACTTGCATGCACACAATGAAATTGCTATCTTTCTCTCGTATAATGTACTCTAATGCAATGTGTCATCTGAAAGCAATTTGCTGCGCCGCGTGCGGTCCTCCTTTCATTACGTGAACCCGGTTTTTCTATGAGAGCTATACTTCAGCTCTCCTGCTTTATTAAAAAGGGTTTAAGGTCTCTTATAGAGTGACTCGGTTCGATTTAGGTCTTTTAGATTTTTTCCAACGTTATGTAGTTTAATTTAAAAGTTACCATAGCATTTTAAAGCGATGATCTCAATATAAAGTCTAGGTATAGATTGCACGTTTTTATTTAAAGTTTTAGCATTATGGATGAAAAGCTTGTCCATTCCATTTCATTTCATAGTTAATAAATGAAAAACTATATCAATATTTATTCTATAACATTTTGCAATTTGTTGATTTGTTTAATCGAGACAAACCCTGGAACATCGACCTCGAGGACAGTGCGGTCTAATAAATATCCTTATTTTCAAAGGTACAAACGAAACACATGAATTATTTCGGCTATAATTTTTGTTAATCAGCGATGGCGTCATCAACATGCATCGGGCCATTCAGGGTGGCGTCTATGGTTCAGCACCATTCACATGTGTCAGACGTATGCCCAACAATGGCACTTCATACGAGTGGTACATAAGTAGCAGAAATAAGTGGCAAATTTGTATTTCAACAGTGTTTGATAGCTGTTTACTTGTACGTTTTATTATGCAATGTATTAATGTTTATTCCTTTGTTGAGACATGTTCTCCCTCAACCTTTTTATTTAAGACCGAGAGGCGTGGCACTTAAGTTCCCGTTTGCATTAATGCGGGTTGCCAGCGACCTTTGTCAACAGTGGGGATCCGGGACCAAGGGCTTAAAGATTCTCGAAGGTACGGAGCAAGTGATTTGATTTGAAGTTAAAGAATTGTTGGTAGATCTGTTTTGATTGTTGCTAAATGTGCTTAGAGGCAGCAATATTTGAAAGACTGATGACATAATAGTTACAGTTAAAGAAATTAACACATGGTGTGACATGCTAGTTGTTTTATAACATTTTAATAAAGGAGATCTTCATAACATCATAAAACCTTTAGAAAATTCTGAAGACAGATTGGATTGAGAAATGATAAAAAGACCAATATCACGAGTCCTGTCTCAAAACATAATATGAAGTACCAAAGTAACGCGAGTGACGATACGCTAGAAAATGTACTAGTCACTAAATTCACTTCAAAAATATCTGAAAAACGGTTGATCCGACAGGCCATCCCTAAAATTTCCCGCTACGACATTTATGGATGAGTTTCTGAGGTCTCCAAGTTCAAAAATATAGTCGTTTCAAAGCTCAAATACTTATCTTTAAATTTTTCGAACACAACAATTCGAAAAACGGTTGACCTTATAGGTAATTCCCGAATATTTTTGCTACTTTCGAGATGAAAGTCTTCCAAATTATAAAGTTTGGCCTTAAAAAATCGAGTTTTGTGCTTTTTCAAGCTCCCCGAACTCAATAATATAATTTCAATACGTCTTCAGATCTTTGAGTTCAAACATCTAGATTTATTTAAATAAAACACTTTTTGTTTAATTTTCATACTATGATATATATGTAGAATGTTTTCTTCGATTTTGAATTACTAATTATTCAGTAAAGAAAGTCGACCGATATCAATGGAACTTTGGAAACTATTTCAAAAAAAAAATGCTTCTTTTAGGAATTTTTCGTTGACAGTGTCTGTTGAATAGACCAACCGATTTTGATAGTTTGTAGCGCTCGACGTTGTTTCCCCAGTTAGTTGAATTTTAGAATTTATCAGTAAAGTAGTTTAAAAGATCACTAGGAAAATGGTGAAATACATTTCTAGAAACGTAATACGTAAAAATTTGGTGAGAACCTGATTTTAAAAAATCGGTTTTAAAATAATAGCATGTCAGTTTATGAATATTTTTAAATTTTTTAGTGGAAAGTTCAAAAAGCTATTTTTTTTTAATATCTTAATTACAATATCTTTTGAATAAGTAATTCGATTTTGATCTGCTTAACGAAATTCGACTTGTTTCTAAGCAGAAAACTATGCGAAGTACCGTATATCGATCCATCGTAAATTCACATGTTAATTAGAAACGCCTTTTTTTAGAATATTTGTTAACGACATCTCTCAGAAGAATCACCCGATTTTGATGCTTTGAAATGTGTTTTTCACTTATCACTAGGAAAATGGTCGAATTAGATTTCTAGGTCCCTTAAAAGACAAGAAGTGGTGAAAATTCAATTTTCGAAAATCGATCTAAAAAATTTACCTTCCAATTTTGTGAAAATTTACCGGGAAGTTAAAAATTAGATCGACATTCTGATTTGCGGCAGTTAACTTAATATTCGATTTTCCGATTGGCGTTCACATAAAATAAATGGTAATTGCAATTTGACACGCAATAATTTACTTGACTAAGCCCACCGTGTTATTAGCCGACAATTTTCATTTATATTTAAAATCAAAGTAAATCCTAACAGATGGCATACATTTTAGGATTTTTTCCATAAATCTATATTTACATCATGTCAATCCCGTGTATCCAACCGCATACATATAATTAAAATGTTTGTAGTTTTCAGTATAAAAATTATTTATTTCAGTATTTAGCTCAAATTGTGACCCTAATAATATATAGATGGTAAATCATATAACACTAATGGTTCATTAACTGACATACGTGAATCAACTCGAGTGGGTCGCGTCGAGCTTTCATATTGATAGGGAGCTTAAGTAATGAAACTGCCTAAGAGACAGTAACTTACGTGTATCTTGACAATGCAAGTTCAGGGTTAGGAAAATTGTCTTCTTATTTTGACGTGAAAAATCTTATCGTTCGTTACGGGACTTAAATCATATGGACCAAGACGTGGTTTCGATTCAGGCTGCGTTTCCCTCCACTTGATTGTGCGCACGAGTCGCTTGCGCATAGCGGTGAGTATCCGTCGCAGACGAGACGGCCAGCTACACTCCTTTTCTATTGTATTCTGCGCACGAGTCGTTTGTGCCCATGCAACTTTTGTAGAATCCAAGAACAAATCGACTGCTAGTATAATGGAAGTAACTGATGAGATATCGGATTAAATATTACGATAAAGAACCTAAAGCTTTATTTTTTCTTCTGATTTCCAATACCACATATCCTGCCATATATCCCTCAAAAAAAAAAAAAAAAAGAGAAAAACGGTTTCTTTTTGAATAAAGGATAATTTTTCTTTAAAAAAATCTGAATATTTCGCTTTTGATTATGCCATATTTATTACCTTCATTTTTCATACAAAATAATTTCGATGTTTCACATCTGCTAGGTGGCCTGCGACGGCTCATTAATGTTTAGGAATCACAAAAATGTTTTCTTCTCCATTTCATTGTGATTGTGCGTCAAAATTATTCATTGAAACCTTTTTTCCAGGTGAAAGTTAAATTTGCTTTGGATTTTAAAAGCGAAAATGAATTTAAGCGACTTGGAAAAAAAGAAATCAATTTTGGTTATCATTAAAAAAAAGAAAATTTATGAGACTTCTTCGAAGTTAATTTATCTGTCGAATAGTTTAACGCACAAAGAAAAACTTTAAAACAGTTCGTTAAAGCCGCTTATACGTTCTTAACCAAATGCCATTAGTGGTATATAATTAGATAACCGTATATTTTTGCTTATTTTACGCAATAATTCAAATACAAATGCATCAGTTTTGAACTACACCACATTCCTGAAACAAAAAAAACTTGGTTGTCTGTAAAGTCGGTTTACGGACGATAATTTTAAGTGATAATGTCATAAGAAAACATTGATGAAAAATTGCATTCCTTTATGAATTGAATTGAATTATTATCACTAAATTATCATTATTTTGTATAATACTAAGAAGGAGTTAATTGAAAATGATAATGTTTTAGATAAATTAACATTTATTTGCACTCGTTAATTCAAATATTTTTCTATTTAAATTATACAGTAAAGATATAGATGCGTAAAGAGATGGATGCGTCACAAGCCGAACGCTTAGGCCGATCGTGCTTCTCTATCGCTCGTTCCGCGCTCTCGCTTGCACGCTCGGCTCAGGCGGAACGCGACAATGAGTCATGCTTTTTCGTGAGTGCAGCCGGCGTTCATCGATTTAAAATTCATTATCACGTCAAAAAAGTAGTTTCAAACAGTTTCACATTTTTGCGTTATTAAACAAGCAAATCTGTTATTTTAAGTCGAGTCGATAGCAATACTGTAATAATTGAAGAAAACAATTATGGCTTCCGAACGAATACACAGACAGCGAATTTAAGTCGGTTCCACATGATCAAAATATTCTCAATTCTTCTTTGTGTTGGAAATTATTCTTATTATATTCAATCCATTAATTTCTTATAAAAGTGTTTTGACTTGTATTTCACAATATACACGCGATTTGTTGTGTGTAGAAACAAATATATAAATAATGGAAAGGGAATCTAATTAAGTCTTTACAATTCATACGTGGAATAAGCTATACAAGCACTTCTAAAAATTAAAAATCTTTCTAAATTTACCTTAACTTTTATTTTAAACAAAAAAAGAAAAACAGTTTTGTCGCATGCGATCTTTAAAAATAAGCAAACGCGTCGCGTGTTTTAAATGCTGTACCGCGGCGTGCGCGAGTTGCTGGGCGCTACACTATGTCATATTAATAGCTTATCATTGCTTCACCTTCAAAGTACATCGTATTTTGAGTTCCAATTAGACTCAATAATAATTTGGCTGAGCATATTTTGCAACCAGATGTTTTAAGTGCTATTATTTTAGAGAGATGTCCATGAATGCTATTCTTAATAGCAAAACGCAAAAAAGTGCACTTTTATATATAATTTAAAAAATCTGTTTTATTTTGTTTTATAAATCAAAAATGCTCATTAATATTTAATTAGGTATAGTTTTTTGTATACAGTCAGTATTTTGCTAAATTGAAAATTAAGAAAAGTCTTAGTATCTGTGAGTTTTTAAATGAAACTAACGTCAAGATTTATTATTTAATAAGCAAAAACAATTTTTTTTTATTACAATAGCTTATCGGGGTATTTTAGATTAAACGAAAAACTTTAGATGAATTAAATAAATTAAAAATTTATTATGTAAGAAATATATTATTGACCATTAAAGAACTAATTACGAGGTCAATAATTTTAATCACAATAAGAGATTGTCGAAAAGTATGTAAGACATGTTTTCGAGGTAACCAGGGAGAAGTGGCATAAGTGTTTTCAAAATTCGTTTATTCATATGAAAATGTGCATTTATGCTAACGGAGAATTAATTGAGAAATAAAAAAAAATTTTTTCACCATTCATAGTAATTTTTCACATTTATTCCAGAAATTTTCAGTGCACCCTACGTACTGAAGATTATTGCCGTATTTTGCCGTTCATTTTTCCACATATTCAAAAACCATCATTCACCTTGGGATTTGATTTTAACGAAAATAGACTCATTTAAATAAATTTTCAGCACTGAGGTTTCATATTAAATTACAGACCAGAATTTAGGAGTATTCATACTGCGTACATAAGGACGTAAAGCTCGTCGGTTTTGCTTAGATGAACCGATGAAAGCCCTGATTATTAAGAAACGTATTCAGCGGACGCGTTGACTTAAACTGGTTCTTGACCTTCGACCGATACTAGAAGTTATTGCTCTTAGTTCTATGCCATTTCTTACGGGTAGGTAGTTATTGTAGTATTTTTAGAAGCCTCATATTTGTGAAAAATTTGAGCATTATATTTATTTTCTATTTTTTAGTATATATTTCGTATATCATAAAATAAATCTGTTTAATAGAATGTTTTTTACCACTTTTACTGTACACTCAGTTCGGATCTTTCCCGCAGCCAGACTTAAAGTTTTTATTGTTTATCGTTTTACCTTAGAGTTTGCACTACAATCAAATTAAGTTCGACGTTTGTATGTATTATGGTTTTCATGATAAAGTATAAATTAAAAAAAAAAATTAAAAAGCACGTTCCTACTTTGAGGCCCCCATCGAATTATTTCTCAATTTTCTCTTTATTTGATAGAATATCCACCATAATAACATATATTTTACGATAATTTCAACTGGCCACGTATTACGGTGCGATACACCCCTTCAAATGTAGGACGGACAGGCGGCGTAAGCTTAATGATAGGGTTCCTTTGGCATTATTTGGCTACGGAACTCTAAAAAGTCCGTCCGCCATCGCATTCGTCGTATTCAAATTCAACGAATCAGAACTCATTAAGCAGATTTCTCGAAACCGATCTTCGCCGTATCACTCGTCTCGATGATAACTGCCGATGCCTCCGTCTCGAAAATTTAATTAAACTCCTTGGTAACTTCATTCCGTTCCTCTGTTCGTTTTATAGGTGGACACGTTTTATTTGTCGCGACGTAAATAACAGCGCCGAGCGGTATCGCTCTTCGTCGCTTTGTCACTCCAGACGCCCTTACAAAGTGTCCAAGGGGTTGTGTCGCGCAACCTCCCTCCCTCCCAGCCCTCCCTCTCTAGCCGAGCAAAGAAACACAATGACCTATACAAATTCCGACAAAAGCGGAGGCGAAAGTTATCGTGATACCGAGTACTCGCCTATTGTCGTTCGCGATGTGAATTATTCTTTATAGAGTTTAATGGCGCCTTCGAAGGCAATCGATAGTGTGCCCTCAAAAGTGTTCAAGGTCCTTTTTCTCGCTTAACAGCTATTGTAGATGACAAAAGGGCAGTCACTTTATGACAGATGTGATTCATATTTAAACGCTAGGTTTCGCCTTCGGCTACGCCCGCGTGGACGTGGAACGAATGCCTTCATTTTGCACAACGACTGTTTACACTCCCAATGACGTTCCCGATCGCTATCCCGTGATAGATTCTGATCCCGATCCGGCTGTCGATGTCGATTTGACTTACTCTCGATTCCGACCACATTCCCCGCTTTTGATTTCGAATCCGGTCTTGATTTAATTAGATTCCGATTTTGGTCCCGCTTTCAAATCTGGTCCCATTCCCAAATCTGATTTCTCTATTGCTTTTTATTCCGATTCCAGTCGCGCTGTTAATCGTAATTTTAGTCCCACACCCGATTTGGATCTCGGTCCCGTTCTCGATCGATCTCGAATCTTGATTCCGCTCCCCGTCTCGTTTTCGATTTAGATTCCTCTACCCGTCATGATTCCGACTTGTATGAGCACAATAAAGCAAAAGAAATATGTAAAGGCTTTATTAGAATATAATCTATGCACATAATATAATAATCTAAGTTATGAAATAATTATATTTACAGATATACGTACGGAACAGTGTTCATACATTATTGTATTTCATTTTTTTAAATCAAACAAATAAATATCGTAGATAATTTAAGTTATTCATGTGTAGATGTAGATCAACATAACTTTTTTGTTTGTGAACTGGTTGGAATGAAATAAATACTAAATGTTTCGAGAAGCTTGTCACAATACATAAGTGAGAATTGCATACGAATCGGTTAAGATGTTTTTAAATTAGCGTACACAAACGCCCAGCATAGAAAAACAGACAAAAATTCTAAAAACAATTTTAAGCTATTGCATTGCTTCTATCGCGGGCTTTGAGCGTGGAGATCGAATCCAGAAATTCCGTAACGAAAATAACCTAACACTCTCCACTCCGACCGGCACAGCGGTCATGCTTGGTACTTTTGCCATCTTTCGATGAGTAGCAGAACTTTTAATGGCTTTTTTGAAATATCACGTTTGTCTCTTTAGTTCAGCAACTCGCCTCTAGGTGGTATTGGTTGTATCGGCGTTACTGCGCATGCGTAATCCCCCTCTTCGCCCCGCAATCTGGTGACTCATGCCTTCTTACAGTTTCGGCGTTAGGTCACCTCCTCAAAAAAATACTGCATAAATAAAATCAATAAATAATTATAATTGCATAAGTTGATAAAAAATACTATGCCATAGCTTTACCATGGCAGTCCCCGAGTGTTTTTTTTATGTATTTTTTTAGCCTCGGTCATAGAGGTAAAACGTGTACTTTTTTTAAATATTTAATGTACAAACAAGGCACATTTACAATTTTATATATATATATATATATAGATAGATAGGTTAGATTTCATTTTAGTTTGTCTTTAGATCACTTAAAATCACGTTCCATTTTTCTTTTGAACACACAGACACACACACAGCATGTGTAGATTTGACGAAAATGTAAAGGAATAAGTATGGATGCTCACAATTTTCACAATTTATGCGGTTTGAATGACAGAGTTAAACATTCTACAAATATTGGCGTGAGAACGATTTATATATGAAATAGATTCTGGAAGATTTCAACCGATTAGGAGGTGTGTTGTCTTCTAGTCTTTTATTTATCTCAAAGTACATAAAATAAATTACTAACATTATAAACGATATAAAGGATAATGTCTTCGTACCCTGGCTAGGAAATATTTTACCTATGATTGTGTAACTTATGCTAATGTTCTCTAAGTCTTAAAGGGCTTATAATACAAGTTTCTCAAACCGAGTTAATAAGATTTAGGGAGAAGTGATGTTTGCTAACAAAGACCTGTTATTCAATTCGATGCAATGAAATATCGGCGAGAAAGTGCGAGGTGTGTGTGAGGGAAAACGAGGATGAACGATGGTCGATACGGGAAGTCATGGTAGATTTCAACAGAATGGTTGAAGCCGTGAAATCTCGAAAACTTGTAGAACTCATAAAACTTTAGACTCGACAGCGCATTTGTTTATGGAAGTAGCTGTCAAGATTTAGACTCACAATTTCTTTTTTTAATACTACAGACCCTTCCAATGAAGGCAGGTTCACGTTACTCCGAACCACAACAAAGATTACGGAAATCAAAAACCGATACGCCGTTTTATGCTCGTCGAGCGACATGAAATATTTAACTACATCCGAGGCGGGCGTCCCGCGTAAATCCCTTCATCGGCATGCGACGCCGGCGCCGCAATGCAGTGACGGCGACCGCGGGAACTTCGTGCTCCGAAAACGTTACCGAGAAAGATTACTCATTAAACTTTGACAAATGAATTTTTGACGCGAACACGCCTCATGCATGGCTACGCCGATTTGATAAGTCAAGTGAGACGAAAATACGAGAAATGTGTGAACGTTATGCGATACAAAACACAGTTCGGGACAAATGCATGTATAATAAGTAGAATGTCAATACAAGTGATACACACACACACACACACACACACACACATATATATATATATGTGTGTGTGTGTGTGTGTTGTGTGTGTCGGATTACCGATAAAATGAGACAACGCTCCCTGAGGTACGTTTGCCATGTTTGCGTAGGAATTGTCCATTTTAGATATACTCGTGGTAGCGGATACAAAATAATATCAATAAAATGTTTAGATAACTCATTGTGTTAATTCATGAAACAAATAACCAAAACACTGCACGCTTGCAAAACACAAAAAAGATTTAACCGACAATGAGCTTGCACACATATACTACGACTCGGTCGGCTGCCATAACACAAGTGACGTAAACCCACCGGCGTCAACAACTTCTACAACCCCATTTAGTGTTGCCCTTTCTTAAATTGAAATATTAATTGTATACACATAACAATATTATTAAATAGTAATCGATTCGCTAATCGAATTAAAGTAATCATAAAGTCAGTATTATCAATCAACTTAAATTAGGTATCTTATGCAGAAAAACATTTAAAATAAATACGCATATATATATATATATATACACTCAATGCCTAAAAGTTTGCTTTAATTTTTAATTATATAAACTGCTGTTCTTGTCTCATCATATGATCACTTAAATTCGACGTCAGTGTATATATCTCATTAGAATAACCCATAGGTTTTAATTATGGGTTATTCTAATGAGACATATATACTGTTATTTATAACGGTTTTATGCCTAAAATCACTTAGACTGAACCCCAAAAAAATTTGGTTGCCTGTAAAGTCGGTATACGGGCGAAAGTTTTACGTGACAACGACTTTGAATGGTAAAATCATTTTAATGTGAATATTCATTCGTATAGTAGGAAGAAGGATGAAATAATAGTAACAATTTAAAACATTTATTTATACAAAGAATTATATTTAAAACATTAATTTATACAAAGAATCTCGCACTGAATTTCATATTAACAAAATTTTATTTTTACCTTTACACATACATACGTATTTATATACAAATATACATACAATAACTTGCAATACATTTGCAAGCTATGCACTAATTCTCTAGTGCTGCGCGCGCGGCAGACCGATCATAGTTGAGTGGGAGAGAGACGCAAGGCATTCGGCGGGCCTCTCTCTCGTTCGGTGACTCATCGTTACGTTACCGAGCGTTACACCTTTTTCATAAGTGACTCCCAGTCGCAACCTAATTTAAGACGTTGTCACGTCAAAAATGTAAAGATGTGTTATCCGAATTTTACAAGCGAGTCGCTGCGCAGGGGCGCTCGTAACAGGCTCTGCCCGAGTTTTATAGTAATGGGAATATGACATCGCTAGCGCTTAACATATTTATATATTCCGTATGACACGATTTTGAATCCTTTTTTTTTCTAAAAGGACGCCGCTTAGATATTTTTATCACGATCGTGAAAATTTATCATGAACAATGTGCAAAGAACGAATTGAATGTCTTTCGAATGTAGTTTTTTACAATTCCTTAGTTCGGACACGCACTAGATTGTCGTGAAGCTCATGAAATAGAACGGGTAGACTTGATACTTGACGTAGAACTGTCATGAAGATTGGAGCCCGATCAGAAATCTAGGTTCGAATTGGAACCGGCACATTATCTGAAACAACCTGTCCTTAAAATCAGGATCGAGGTTTTGATGAGTTTCTGAGTTAGGTCTGACGACCTATCTAGACATTGCGTCACTGAACCGCGAATCTGAAATTCATTACGCATCTTTGTCTTTGGTCGGCTCGCCCGCCGTGTCCGCTAAGGATGTGCTATGTCTTAATTGGAGCAGTTAATGCTTTTT
The DNA here is from genome assembly GCA_005406025.1 of Eumeta japonica. Lineage (NCBI taxonomy): Eukaryota > Metazoa > Arthropoda > Insecta > Lepidoptera > Psychidae > Eumeta > Eumeta japonica. The sequence goes on from BGZK01000335.1 coordinate 443,500, forward strand.
GCGACCGACTGTTAGTCTATTGGTTCAGTTCAAAATGATAATGTGTAACTTGAAAATATATGAATTATATTGAATTGTGTTGACCTAAAAATTCATATACGTTAATGTATTAGGTCGGGGAATAAGTTTTTTCGTTTTTTATAAATAAAAAGTTGAAATAAAATGTCTTCGATCGTGCTGTTTGTATATGACTCGTTTTGATACCATTAAATAGATGATAAATAGCAAAATAAAGAGTAAAAACGTTGACCCGCCATTTTCCTATTGTTTTTCTTTCCACTAAAATAAAAGAATCTGACGTAGAAATTCGATCCATTTGAAAGTTTTATTACATGTTGAAACAGATATTAATTTAATTTACAAGTAATTTTATAATTACGTGCTCAAATAATTGACATTAATCAATGGATAGAAATTAATTAATTAAGAAGGAATGTGATAAAGTTATTTTTAAGTAATGATATTATTATTGTAGTAATGGCATTAATTATTGATTACATAGCAACGAAATTAATATAAACAAAAGAGATACTACGAGTTTCTAGGCGCTTTTGATTCGTTGCTGTTATTCTTTTAATCAGAATCAACCAGTTCCGAATGAAATACTAAACTTTAGTAGATTTTTTTTTACCGTTTCATTTCTGTACTCCTGCACAAAGGAGTGATTTTTGGCGAATTGTGATATTCGAAAGCAAACGATCTCACGTATCTATCAAACAAAATACATATTTTTTTAATTTGATTTCAAACACATCTTCTTCGACTCAGATACATGCGCTACGAATAAATATCGGGTCAGCAACGGCTTCCACGTCATTTTGTAACATGAGAGGCAATCAAGAAATGAAATTGATGCGAAGCCAAAACATCGATTTCGTTTCGACGAATATTTGTTTGTGTAAACAAGTACACATTTTTTTTTCTACGTTCGCATTACGCAAACATCGCAAAAGATGGCGGAGCTGAAGCCCGTCCTTCAGCTCAAAAAGAAAAAAAAAATTACAATTTTCGGACAGCTCGGTGCAAACTTTGAATTACATTTGTGATTGTTGTAAATTTGTATATATCCACGCTCGCTTATGTGTTTTGTGTATTTATCACTCTGAAAATATGTAATATTAAAAGAGTTTACAGAAAAATAGCATGCCCGTAATCTAATGCAGCATTGAAATGCATTGAACTGCATTTTTAAATTTTGAATGAAATACGTACTTTCATCCTTAATACTTGACGTTTTTTGGACATTGAGCTCTTCGTATTGGCACAGCACGGACCGGACGTTGTGAAAGACCATCGTTACCAGCGCGAAGACAATGCTCAAGAGCGGCAGATTAGCGTGCTCTCTCCGAACTCAACGGTCAACTTACATGTGGCCGGGTCGAACCTGGTACCTTCCAGTTCCGTGGCCACGCTCTCAATCACCGAGTCCAGCCTACTACATGACCACTAGTTTTTCGGATATTCTCGTAATTAATGTTACGAGGGCTGCTATAAATGTATCCGGAATTGGCCACATACAGAATAGTATTTAAAAAGCAATCACAACACTCTTTGGCTGTAGAATACAGTTTATTTCATGTAACTATCAATTGTTTTACAATTGTGGCGTCATTTTGAAAAATTGTGTGTCTTTATCACCATGGATTTAACTTGTGAAATTGTCGTAAGATGACTTATTACAATTTTCGGAGTGATTTACACAAAAACAGTGCACCGATTAACTTTTGGAGATGAAGCACCATTGAAAACCACTCTGTATCATTGGTTTAGTGACTTTAACCATGGCGGGTCTATGTTCAAGGACAGTTTTAAGGAAGGTCGCTCTCATCATAATTAGTTGTTGTACCAGAAAAATATCGATAATGTGCCGGAACTAATAATACAAGATCGTTATACATATCGCGAGATAGAGGCGTCCATGGGCATAAGTATGAAGAGCGTACATAAGATAATACGAAAATATGGCTGTAAAAGAAATTTGTTCGCGTTGGATTCCTCACAACTTGAGCATTGATCAAAAACAGGTTCGTGGTGATTGGTGAAAAATAATGATAAAAAATACAATAACGGTGCGTCAACAGCTGTTTATAATATCTATACAGAAACCGTTTTTTTGAAATAACTACGAAACGGAATAAAATTAGCGGGAAGTTGCAGAGTTGGCCTTTAGGGTCAAATTTTTTTTTAAGGTTTTCTGATATATCTACGACGCACTGAAAATTTCTGGAACGAATGAGATAAAACTATTATGAATGGTCAAAAATGAATTTATTTCTTCCCAAAATATTTTTTACTAGCATAAATGCCCTTTTTTATACGTTAAATCAATTTTGAAAATATTTATGCCAGTCCTCCTTGGTGACCTCGGAAACATATTTTTATAATCTTCGATAGCCTCTTCTAGTGAAAGAAATTGTTCTTAAGTTTTGTGAACAAAAGAAAAGTAAATAATTAGTTATGCGCATGACGCAGCTCGTGTGAATGACAGAAATAATGCTTAGGTTTTTTTTTTAAGTCTCACTTATGTATGTTAATTGTGGGATAAATAACAATATCAAGAATATTTTTAATTTAAGTATACTTTTAGAGTTTTTGTGATTTTTTTGTTTCTTACCTTAAATATATATATTTCATTTACGTCAAGACCTATCCATTTATAAAATCCCTTGTTTTTTTTTTTAATGGATGCGGATTGGTCGCTCGCCGTTAACCTTTAGGTGAAATTTAAAGATATAAATATTTATTATGGGTCATCCTTAGTATATGTATATTATATATGCCATTGCGGTTTTTGTAGGTCTTTTAAGATCTGCAATTATGTTGTACATAAATTTGGTACATTTCTTATGGTCTTCTCCGCTTGGCCCATTTAAACGCTCCACAAGATTTGTTTCTCCTAATTGATTGACCATTATCGTCACCGGTTGTCTCGTACGTTGGTTTACGTAACAAAATATATCCTACAATCTGGCCAGACAACATAGCTATTAATTAAAATTACGGATAGACAAACAGAGAGACATTGAGTTTTATTTTATGAATGTACATATAAACTCATAAGCGGTTGTTGTAACCTAATCACATGTAATAAACATACCCTTCGTCGTGAAATGGGGTGGGACGGATGAGCACAGAAGGTTTATTTCTGAAGTAAGATGAACAAAAACTGATATCGATGTTTATTTTATCAATGCATCTGTGCTAAACAATCATTTATTTTTTTATCTCAATAATAAAGGTCGGTATTACTTTATTGCGCAACCGAATAAAAGTGACGAGCCGAAATGCGATATTAACAATCAAAAACAGACGCTGGTAAGTGCTGACCAGAATTTATGAAATCGTGATTCTTTATTTCTTTACATATCATTCGTTGTTAGATAATATAGGACGATTAACACTATAATATCTCCAATTTATATGACTTTGAATAGATCCATTTTAAGTTGCTTTAACTCCAAATTCCAACTCTTTTTAAATCCACGAGAATGTACAAGTCTAGGGGTTTCAAAATTAACTCCAGCAGAAATTACTCTATAAACTCGAAGCCATCAGCCCTACGTTTTTATATGAGCTATATTTTTGTTTGCAACCCCTAAGATGTCGCTGCCACCGGCCGGGCCGACTCTAATTAAAAGGTAAAGTCTGAATTAGATGCTTTCCTTAAAATTATAGAGACAGGTGCGCGCGTACTTGATGGCGGCTAACAGTTGTGCCAACTTTATTAAGGAATAAGGAATCAACTGGATGCTGTGCTGAATGTAAACTTTCATCTCGACAGGGATTCAATTTCATTGAGTGGGATGATGATGTAATTGTTCTTATTCGAACAAGTACATAACACGATACCAGTTTTCTATTTCGAGGAGTTGTAAAATTGTGTAATACGATATCGATTGGTTGCTTCATCAAAGACCGATCAAATCATTACTGTCTTTTCAAAGAACTGGAATCTCAATTAAAACCGAAATTTATTGATATAAGCATGAATATCCTTTACAATAGTTGCTTTTGTAAAAAAAAATGACTGATGATAATCGGGCAAAGAAACGATAACTTTGAGGATTTTTGGCATGATAATATGCAGATTGAATTAAAAAATCGGATTTCACTTGTACAGCCTACAATAAATAAAAATATTCAATCCTATTTAAATAGTCTTGCGACGTAAAAGTCGCATAAAAATAACTAATCTCCTTATTGTAACCATCTACATCTGACATTAGAGGTGTAGATGTCCTCTAATGCCATAGAAATAACAATTTCAAGTTTCTAGAAAGTACTAACAATTGAAGGGGCACGTATCACATAGAACTAGACTTGTAAGTAATACACTCTCAGTTGGGTTGATCAAATTCACAAAGTTTTCTACGTGTAACTTAATCATTTTAAAAAATCTCTTGTCATTTTTTAGTTTTCTACCCTTTTCTTTCAATAATTCTAATCCTACTAAGAAGTAAGATGTCACGTTTCAAACCAGAAACTCTGGCGTTTTTTTCAATATGTCCCCAATTTGATATACTTTAGATTTAGGGTGTCATTTGCCGATCCTTATATTCTCGCAACAAGAAAATTTCTTTTACAGATAGTTTACGTCGACTTCTTCAATTTATCTTTTCCAAGTAGCTAAGCCACAATGAAATACCTTTTTCCAGTCTATCTTTAATATCTTCCAAACCAAACGGCTTGTCTATATCACCATTTCTATATATTTTAAGAACACTCCAAAAATACTGCCTGCTTACTGCATTGATATTATTTTGATATTTCATCTCGCGTACGCATCTTTGTTGATCTGTAGCAATAAAATGGTGGTGGCCGAGTAGTCACCACATTATTTAAGGTTCAATGCTTAATTTCAGACAAATTGACGAAAAAATGTTTTCGATGAATCAAAACACTTCTTCCATAAGTCGAATAAAAATTATAGGACATTGATATTATCAGTATATTATTGCCCCTTAACACGCAATTCGTTAGCGTAAAGGTCCAAATCCTTGAAACTCAAATAATACTTTGAAATATCAGTAGACATTTCTTGATAGACGAGTCGTGCCACTCCACTAAGCTGAAGTGTCAAGAAACAACTTAGATATAAATACGCATTAATCAATTTTCATCTTGTATTTACTTTGTTTTCAATATCTCCGATAGGGTTAGGGTAAGGGCAGAAGCTTGTTCATATCCTTTACCTCACATCAATTTATTCCCTTTTATCATATTTTACCATCGGCCTATGTTATGTAGATGGACCATAAGAGCACCAAAAATGGACCTCCCCAATGAGAGACACTTATGTTGAATTTTCTCCATATAATGTTATCATCATTCATTTTCATTACATACATTGTCTTTTTGATTACGTGTAAGGTCAATTTTTTTTGCTAGATATTACATTTGTTTATTAGATTAACAGTTTATTATGAATAATCACTAGTTTAAATTATTTTACTTCGTATATAAAAGAAAATGAAACACATATTAAAAATCATTATTTTTAAAAAACATATCCCTTTATTAAAAAAAAAATAACTGTTTATAAGTTGTGGAATAATTGCTTATTTAGAAGCCATCCCAAAACGAATGAGCAATTGCTCGAGTTTTAATTCTCAGAAAAAATACCATTAGTTAACCTAAACACAATTTTAAGATGTTAAATAGCCTATAAGTTTATTTATATTACGCAAGTACACTTTTCTATAATTTAAAGATTTACAAGAATTGAAGTACGTAACAAGTTCCAAGGAATCGAACTAAAAATCAAACAACATACTTTTACTAAAACACTAATCGCGCTAGTCCGAAACTTGACTATTTCCCTAATTTTCCTATCCTTTCCTAAAGAAAAAATCAAGTAAAATGACAAGCTTTTAGGTAGTACTTGACATTGAGCTTTCTGCTACCATCTTGATACTTGGGAAAATTAATCAGTGATTTTTCATTATCAGAAAAGTGTCTCGTCAGACTATTTCCAAACGAACTCAATCTAAATGCATTGGCCTTTTAAGGTTCGTTTTCCAGAACGACGTCAAATGCTCTTTCATAATGAGTTACTCTTTTTGCAATAAGTGTAATTAAGTAAGTTATGAGTAAATACCATTGAAAACATTTTTTAAAGTTGATATCAGTACAATAAAAAAAATTCGACAACTACGCCTGGAATATCGCATAGTTCCATATTTAGGTTTTCTATATGGGTATTTTGATGTTTTAGTCAAGGTTTACAACGTGTTCAAATAGCATAATGATCAATCACACACAATTGATTTAACCGTTTCAAATAATTTAACAAAGAACTACAAATTTCATAAGCTTTGATAGAATTGAATAAGTATTCAGGCTCTAAAATGTTATGTACGTATTGCATAATTTGTACTTTGCGTAATATGCGTGTGCACAATTAGTGTAACATTTTATAAACAAGTCGTTTTGTACAGATTTTAATGAATCCTTCGTATTTACAAATAAATAAATAGATTGACTATTTACTCGTGAACCAGATTTTGGAATGAAGTTCCTTGATGCGGCTTGCGGTAGGACTTGACTGGTGGAAATCGTAACATAACGAAAAAGCGTTACGCTCCCTCCATGTGATCATCTCTCTCTCTTGAAATTTATTATTATGCCATTTTTCGTGTAATTACTATTTTGTGTTAAATTTTTATTAAATTAATATTTTCTATCAAATATTAAACGTTAAAACGTTTTATTTTCTTCCTTACTTTGTATTATTTATATTGAAATAAAAACTTCATTCCTGGCGGGTGTCCACCGACCGCATATTTAGTTTCATTTTTCTTCTAATTAAATTATGTCACTATGTGAACACTTTTCATATGATCAGCTGGATTTGGTTATACACAATAGAACAGCGATAGTGTGTTAATAGTTACGAGAGTCGTCTTCGAACTAAAAGATCCCGGGTTCGATTTTGACTACAGCTGTTTTACGGATCCGAGTATATTAAGCCATCAGCCCCGGACATTATCATAGCAATGATGTCATCAATTATTGGCAGAATTCAACTCGCATCGCGCCATATTGAAGGGCTGATGGTTCAAGGCCATTGAACTAAATGATAAAGATTGTGGGAGGGTACGTGTTATAAGCGGGATCATTAAAACCTGACACGGCGAATCTACCATTAGTCAATAAAAGAGACCCACTTAATATTTTATATTATGCGAATGGAATTTGTACCGAAAAAAGTTGCCAACATTGATCTTTTGCTATTTAAAATCAATCTATTTAACTATGGAAAGAGGGGGTATGACGGGGCACTTGACGTTTGAAGTGTAATAAAATTAATAGTGCTATTCTTTTTAGGATCTTTTATTTTAATAATGAACTTTGGTGAATAGTCTTTGATAGTTAATATTTATTAGGTATATTTGTTTGGAAATTAAATTTAACACAATGAAAACAGGTAAACATAAAGTCCCATTTCCTCATTTCGTCCCCTGAGTAGGGCAAGATAGGGTACAATGGAGAGATGAAATAGAATGGGGAAATGAGACTATGTATTTTTTAAGACTTTCACAAGTAGTAATATATAAAAAGTCATCAACTTATGATCACTGACAAAATTCACATGTGAATGTCTTATCTTTGCCTGAGGGATGGAAAATATTTTTGCTGTCAACTTGTACCCCATCTTCCTTTTTGTCACATCTTCTCTCGCATTTTTCATGGCCCCCACTAACTTTCTCCTGTATTTGTTGTTCTTTTATGATTCTGCACCATCCTAAAAGAAAAGAAACGGAAACATTTAGATCCATATGACATAAAACATTTTAAAACTTCGGAGGGGTAACATGGGGTATTCAGTTCCCGATTTCACCTCCGTGTGATAACGAATTTCAGAAAATTAAAAATAAAACTCCTAACCCGTTAGCGTTTGTTGAATATAAAATTAGTTTGACCCCGTATCTGTGCTTGCGATATTTAGGTCACAAACGCAATCTAAGTTAATCGCAAAACTGCGAAGAAATATCACAAACACTTTTTTTTCAATTAAATAACAAATCTCGCATTTGCTCTGGGTAACCACGGTGCTTAAGTAAATGATATCTTGGTAGCGCTTCGGTATGCACTAACGGGATCTTGATCGGTCAGTTGTCTCGCCATATAAAGTTGCTACCCCATCTTGCCCGTTACTCTATCTTGTCCCACTCTCCTATAATTTTGAATAGGGTAAGAGTTAGAGTTGAGAAAATTCTAATCTACTTTAAATATAGGAAGAAAATCTTTAAAAACAAAAATCAGCCAAGAGCATGTTCAACCATACTCAATGTAGAGTTCCAAAGCCGTTACTACAAAGAAATGCACTGCAGATGAAAAAACTGCGTTATTACACATTTTTCCATGTTTCCCGTACATAATAAGTATAAGCACTTTAATCACCTACAACTAGAGAAACAAGTAGGTATGTCGACTATTACTCTTAAGACAGTATAAACTAAAAAGCACTAGCAAAAGAGTGTATGTTCATAGCACTTACGTCCTATTGTTAAAAAGCGCAGTTTTTCGGTAATAATTCAAAAACAGTATATCCGATGACCTTTAAAATGATGGTGTTCAATTTTCATTAAAAGTATTTATAAAGCGTTATCTTTGTAACTTTTTTATATTTTTGAACTTACTCTTTAAATAATAAAGAGCGGGACACAATTTACGCTACTTTTGGAGCGATTATTTCCGAAAATATTTACTTAATCAAAAATTGCTTAAAACTCTAATTTTTTTTAAAGAACTGTCGAAATATGTGCTACACGTTGATGTTTGTTGAAAAAAAAATTTTTCAGCTTCTGTTACATGTATGGAATGCCCCCCTACAAATGTTTATTTTTGCCCTTTAATTACTAAGCTATGTAGCGGTTTATGCAGGACACCTACAGTATAAATTTCATCAATATACATTTTGTACTTTTTGAGAAAATGCCTGTGACAAACGGACGGACGGACGAACGGACATGACGAAACTATAAAAGTTACGTTATCGCTATTTCGGTTCGGAACCTTAAAAACCTGTTTACTAAGTTTTTTTTACGATTCTGAAGATGTCACAAATGTTACATTTTCAAAATAATGTACAAGTGCGTAAGTCTGCGAGTAAAGTACCTGTGACATGGGCATCCATACACAGACAGACAAATTCAAATTAAAAACAATTTCTGGATTGGTTACGGAATCCCAAAAAAGTAAACGTACTATTAAATTTCATGTTGTTTACTTGAATAAAATTTCTGGAAGTCGTCCTTCGAATACCGATTCATTTAACGTGTTTTCATTGCTTAACTGCCAACGTAAACACTTTGAGTAAAACTTAAGTTAATTCAATGTTCTTAGAAACTTTTTCCGATATATATAATATTTTGCTTTCGTAAACCTTTGAGAGCGTAATGTATACCCTACGTACATATCGATTATTTTGTATATTTTAGATATTAATGTAATTAAGAATATAATTTTACAACATCAAACGACGCCTATATTATGAACAGAAAAAACAGACACGATGATTGCAATTAAATGTAAAAAACTAGATTTGTACTATAAATTAAAAAAGTATTTTGAAGTTCCCTGTTTGGATGTTTTTCTTTTTATGTATACTAGCAGTCCTTTCTGAGAGACAGAGAGTGAGACATGTGTGAAATTATTCCTTAAGACTACATGGTCTAGTTATCTTAAAATTATAGTAACACAATATTAAGATAAAATAAATGAAATAAAAATTATATTCTTACATATTTCTTACGTTTTTTTTTTACAAAAACATACTATTTTATTCAAGAAATGATTTTGAATATTCTTTAATATTTTTAATACGGAAAATTTGGGTTCTGCTATAAAATATACTAATAATAAAAGTTATGCGTTCTTGACTGGTCAAAATATTTGGATATCGAATTTCACAATTTTAAGAAATAGAAGTATTTGGAATAGTATTTATTGATTCGTTTGTCGATTTGCAATGGTTTTATTAATTGCAAATTAAAATCAGCCCTCGGTGGCATAAACGAAATTAAAATCAAAAGATGTAAGTTCCATGGTTTTTGATTGTGAGAGTTTCTTTTCGCCTTAAGACTGTAGAAATAATCTTTAAAATTATTTTAGAAGGGGGAAGACTTCATCTCAAAACTGTGAGGAGTTCATATGCTGAATTTCTTGGTCGTATTCTTTTCCATGATAAGATTCGAGTAGGTCGGCTTTCATTTGCAATCATTAAGGAAAGTATTATTGCTTTTGACGGCAGATTGAAGAAAACTGACGTACCACCTATCAATAGACTTTAAGTCAATTAGCGATTGATCAACTTTCATAAACTAAAACCAAAAATTATGTATAAATATTTAAATGTCAAGACATGTTGTTGTGACTGGGTTCTTTATGAATTCAACTCAAAACCGAGACAAGTTTGTGTTCATTTAGTGCCAAAAATCGTTGTTTGATTACGATCATGTACGTCCAATGCTGTTTATGCTATTTGGATACAAAATGAAATATAGGTTTATTCTTATAATCCAAAAAATACATATGAGTCGGTGTAACAAAGCGATAGTAAGCCAGGTGAAATGAAAAAGGAGAAAAACGTAGGTAATAAATAGTCCCTAAAAGCGTTTTTGCACACCACGAATACGACAGGGTGATTTTTAGCTACTAAAAGTATGTAGCTAGTCTTAGACATAGTTTGGATTTCACTTCATATTATTCACAAAAATCAAAGATTAATGAGACTCCATCTTTATTATTAAAAATATTGTATCAGATTTTGTTCACCTCACTGCCGGGGCAAATCATCTTTTAATTTTAGGACGTGAGTTTTGAGGATTAAAACAATTCTGAAACTAGTAAGTTTTTTGACGTGACAACGTCTAATAACTCGATATTACGGGTTGCATGCACGAAAAAGTTGACGTCATTGTCCCGTTACGCTCGATGTCCCGTTCCGCAAGCGAGGCTCGAGTGGTCGGCTCAGTTCGTTTCGTGCTGCATCTATCTCCCCTCTACTCGACCAGCCTAGCACAAAAGATACACGTGAACTGTTTTCGTCAAATGTTTATAAAGTGAAGTGAAATGTTATTGTGATTTTCATGTGTGTTTAATATTGCGACAATAATGGTAAGTAATTTTTGCATTTAAAAATCTCATTGTTCAAGCTTATGTGTTTAATCTTTTCATTAATATTTCTTTTATTACTTATTATTAAAAAAGTAGCTTCGGTCGGCGAGAGCAGTAATGATAGGTTATGTTACAATTGACTGAATAATAATGAAGATTCATATAATTGATAGTATAAACAATTAACTTTTCTCTTTGTGTCGTTCTGTATATTATATTACTGTAATGTTTGACGTTGTCACGTCAAACTACCGTCCGTAAACCGACTTTACAGACAACGATTTTTTTTAACCTTGCATACTCTGTCTGAATCTCTGTGCACGCCCCTGAGGTCATCGCCTCTTTTTATACAGTAAATGCTGCCTGTGTACATTATTTCAAAAGCAGGTTAAACTGTAAATTTGCAAATAATTGCGCTATCGCTATTGCCGTTCTTTTCGTATAAACGCATAAGAACATATAAACTTCACATCTGTCGCGCGTTCACAACCCGGCACACCGCGCGATCCGCCGTTATCCCGCAGACGTGATTAAGCCGAGCCCATCGAGTCGTTGTCGCGTCGAAGAAACCGTCCCTTATCCCTGCGGGGCTCTAACAGCGCTGTCACCGACAGGCGCGCGCGCGATATTGGAGTAATTAAGACTAGCAGCACCCGTTACTCTGTTATTAAATATTTTCCTTCGGGTAGGAGGGCGGTTGGGAGGGGAGAGGGGCGACTTGTTTTGACTCGACGTATTTATATAACTAAGCCCTTCCTTTGATGTCGTGTTACTGGCGCGGCTTTGGCGCGTGTGCGCATATTTTGATTCTTGCCGCGGGGAAGGTGTACCGCCAGCCGGTATTAAGTTCTATTTATGTGTGATGGTTGAGTTTAAGATGAATCTTCTTTTATTGCGAACAATCAGGCTTATGGTATGCCAAAACGTGACGTTGCGGTAACTGAACGCCAACGGGTTGCCTTTGTACGTCGTTCGTGTTAGTGTTTTTTTCCGTGCCTAATGTTATGTAAACGTATTATAAAAATCGTTTTCTTCTTGTTATTCGATTGAGAGCTTATTCCTTAACTCCCTCATGGATTTTTTAAAAAAATTAAGTCACCTCTAATTCGACTTTTGACTTTAGAATTAACTCCTATAATTAATTTTTTGTCAAAAATTAATTTTGAAAGGAAATGGCTGCGAGAAGCTCTGAATGAACTGAGCTTATGGCTCCTACAAACTCTCAACAAGAAGTATTATCTATATAGAACAGTGTAACTTTTGAAATATGACCTATGAAAACATCAAAACAAATTTTTCAAAGTAGACCTAATTTATTGCAAAAAGTATTTAAAAAAAAAACCCGAATATGTAATATTAATTAACATATAAGAGAAAAACAAGGTTTATAATCTAGAGATCGTAAAAAAAATTGCTTTTTCTATTTTCCAAACAATGTTTTACAGATTGGACCTACTTTTTTTTCAGTTAATTGCTTTTATACAGTCGGGTTACTGTTTACATTTTGTTTTAATTTTTTATTGAAGGCATTTTAATGTTTAGCTAATTTTACTTTTGTTTATACAACAAATTAACAAATAATCGATTTCGTAATCACGATCATAGAAATCTAAACATTCCTGCCCGTATACCCATTATTGTTTCGTATATTTTATGACCTATTTTATATTACAAAGTCAAAATTCAAAACGTGATGATGATAAGATATATTATTTTATCAACAGCCCAGAAGACTCGCAAACTATACTATTAGACATAATATATATTAATGGCAGTTGCATCAGAAATAACATGGCTTTTAATTTTAAGCGTTTTCATCTTAAGTTCATTAAAAAACTATTACCAACTAAAGTGATATATTTAGTTAAAAACAATGCATTGATTGAAATCTTCTTAATTCGCGATTTAGGAGTAATTGAGAACAGCTCTTTTACTTTTAGATTTCATATTGATGTTGTCGTTCAGAAACTTTGAAGATTGTCAGGTTATACCTAACAATCTTAACTATTGTGTTCCCCACTCTATTTTCTATATCGTATGTCCAAAAAATATGAAAAAAATAAAGAAGGTAACGCTTAATAAATGTTTTCAATAAAAATTATTTACAATATGATCGGATATACTTTTTTCGAGTTATTGCCAAAAAACTGCGCTTCTCAATAAAAAGACGTAATTGCCATGGAGATATGCTCTTTTGCCAATGTACTTTAGTCTAAACTACTTTAATAATAATAGTTGATATACCTACTTGTTTTTCTAGTTATAGGCGACTCAAGTGGTTATGACTATTCTGAGCGGAAAACATGGAAAAAATGTAGCAACATACTTTTTTCATTTTTAGTGGATTTCTTTGTAATAATGGCTTCGGAACCCTATTATGAGCATGGGCCTATATGCTTCTGGTCAGTTTTTTAATTGTATTATACACAGCATTTTAGAATATTGCAGTCCCGTATGGAGTCCTAATTATCAGATTTGCACCAATTGATCGAAATAGATCCAGAAACGGCTTTTATTAACACTCAGCTTACACTGAAGATAATTGTTGCAAGTTTAAAACATATGAATGCATTTGAGTATTAATTTAAAAAAAAGCGAGACACGAAATGTCGTGTATCGCTTTTTTTAAAATTAATACACGATCGCCTATAATAATGAAAAACCCTCACATTCTCACTTTATAAAACCATCTATGGTCAATAACACCTGTATTTCACATGTGTTCTTATTACAATTCAATGAAATCTGAATTTCAATAATTCTAAAGATTTGTAGTTTCTATGAAAATATAAACCACTTCCGCTCTAACATGTTAACGTATAACGCATAAAACATAAATTAGTCTTAGTGGATTTAAATTGAAATCTTACAAAAGCGTATGTTATTAATTGGACAGGTTGTTCTTGCATCCAGTGGCCTGCAACCTCATAGTCACATTGCATTAGCTTTCTATACTGCACTAGTCTCTCGTGATATAAACTATTAGAATCGTTCTTTACAGGTATGCCTTACTTTGTTCTGAATATGGAATTACGAATTATAAGTATTATATAGTTTTCTATAAAATGTTTTAAACATTTGATTACAGTTCTCCTTTAATTCTTCAAATATTTTATACATTATTACGAGATATTTGAAAAATGCACGTCCTTCTGTTAGAAGCCCTATTAATAAGTCTACTTTTCACTTTGCTTGCGCCCTTATCTGCAACAACCACGAAGTCTAAATACGTGATGAGTTTCAAGTACCAGGACTTCTAATGGTGATGTTCTTTTAGGAATAGCGGTAGGACGAGCACCCGCTACCTCTATCGTCACGCCGGCTAGTCGCAATTCGATGAAGTTGTAAGAGGTTTTAGTCTGACGGCAAAATAGCAAGAAGGCTTTTATCGAATAATAATGTTACTCTATATTTCTGCTGCACTCCTATACAGCGGTAGAGCAAAAAAAAAAGATGGCCTGTTCTTATACCGATGATTTAATATACAAACTAAGCAATTTCAATAGATGGCTGAAATCAACAAGCCATTTTTTTTCTAATTTAATATCACGCCTCGTAATAGATCTGAACGTCAGAATTTATTCGACTTTAATTGGGGTTTTCTGCGATTTTAACTACCTTTCTATACAAAGGTGATCCTTTTTCAGCAGACACGCGCTGGCAACATCTTCCTAATGACGTTACAGAAGTTTCGAACTTGGAGCATTTCGATTGAATAAGAATCTGCTTTCTCAGTAAAGCGGAAGGAACTTCACGGAACACTTTAAAGGAGAGAAGATACGAAACTTGTTTGCCTGAAAGAAGTTATGACGTTGTGCGAAGCGGAAGGACTTTGTACATCTGCCGATCGCGGAATGTCGTTTCGCTACAACAAGGAAAAAGATTTTATTAAAATTAAAATTACCATTTACAAAAGATGATGTTAAATGGTTAATTTCAGAAATTTTAAAACCATCCTATGTATTCATTTTGTTTAATGGAGCGAAATTGGTCTATTCCAATCAATAAAGTACAACAACGGTAAATTTAATGGGATTTTTAAGGATCTTTATGGTTGTAAATGACTGCTCATAAAGAAATTATTTTATTTGCATTTTATAAAAATAGATGTAAATACAGCGATACAAATAGTAGTATATATGAGGAGAAAAAAAAAAATTTTCAAAAAAATATTTCAAGCTCGCTCAAATAACCCATATTATGAGTCGTTAAAAAAATGCATTGAAAATGCTACAATAGACTCATTCAACTCGTCATTTCCATACGATATTTTGAATTTTTTATTTCTATTTTGTCGCTCTGAGTAGACATTTCGAATTAGCAGTTTGATTTATTACAATAATAACGCGAAGCAAGTCTCCGGCAGTTTATGATAGTACCGCTGAAGTTGAGCGATGAGTTGCGAGCGCAACGTCTACCCACCGGCCAACTTTTGTACTAAAATTAAGGCTCTATACAAGTTTTTTATTAAGTTTTTACGATGTCCGCCCCTCAAAGGATTTTGGGTTTCCTAATGGATTTTTCTGTTTATTGCGTCTATTTTTTAATGCTCAAAACAGTCTCGAAGTTAAGCCGGAACCGATGGAAATTTTATTAGGTAATTTTGAATTTAGGTGTTTTTCGAATTAATGGGGCCACAAATTTTATATTCCATTTTAATACAATAAATAAAAATTGATTTTCAATTACATTTGCTGGTTCTAATTTCTTTGAACTAATTGTCTTTGTACATTATTACATTTAGTAGACTATTTTACCTTCATGTTCAATATAGAAAAATGTTGATACAGTAGTTATATTAAAATAGACAAAAATGCATATAAGTACATAACTTCCACATATTTTATAAAGACGAAACTATCGTATATACGTAGACCTCGCCAACCTGATTTCAGTGCTTTTTAATCGACTTCGAAGAAGAAGGAGGTTCTATTTTCGTCTGTTTGTTTTTTTTTTATGTATGTTCAGCAATAATTTCGCCAATAGCGAACTAAATTCGATTTTTTTTTGTTTGATTATAATACAACGAAATATTATCGGCACGTTTAGTGTGTTTGAATTTTTTTTTTAGTTGATCAAGTTTTCATAACTAAAAACAAATTATGTTTGGTAGTTGTAATCTCATTCTATTGACCTGATGATGGAATCTAAAGCACTTCTTAATGGTCGGGACTTGCAGAATAATACTGCTATTTGTCGCCAGAAATTAATGGCTATTGGTAAAAATACAAAATTAAATATTATTTTTTGTGTGCCTTTGAGGAGTGGCACACAAAAAATAATTGTGTGGAGTGGAGCCTTTAATTTTAATTCATTTTGAAATATTCTTGACAAAGTGTATTTCGCACTAATCGGTATGGATCTTCTCTGGAGAGGTTAATACAAGAGGGCTTGTATCTTCTGAGAAGAGGTTGTATACTTACTCTTTAGTCCATTTTAATTTGGGGACTTATACGGGCTTTCGAAGGTTTTGATGAGCTTTTTCATGATCGGTCTATTTACGACCTTTTCTTGCACTCTCAAAGGAAGCGATGATTTATATATTGAAAACCACTAAATAGCGCAATCTGGAATCCAATCAGTTCCCTCTAGAACTATGATCTACGAGGACACACGAAAAACTAGGCTGTGGCTGATCCTTTTTTTAGTTGATGAAAATGCTGTATTGTTACTTCAGGCGATCATTTTCTTCAAGATTGAGTTGCTTGCATGGACTTAAGACCTCCACTCAACCGTTGAGCAATGGGATTGCTAACAACCGTAGTCATTGGTGACAATGTCCGACGCAGATGGCTTAAAGTGGTATCAGGGTCATGGAAAACTTGGTATCCTTTGATTCGAAGGTGGATAATCCACTTACGCTACTCGATCAACATTGTTACTAAATTTGAACCGTATTGGCTGTCATATTGTAGATCATATGCCGTACAGTGGCAATATTTTTTAGAAAACTTGGTATTTTTTAATATTTTGTTATGATTATCAATACATGTTGTCATTTTCAAATTATTAACGAAAAATTCACACCTTTATTTAAATTTTTTGCAATTCTAAATATGAGCTTTAATCGACTATACACTGCTCGTCTTTGTATCCTGAATTTTATAATAAACCCTTAACGACATTTTTAAGTTTTTAACGGCTATTTTTTTACATTTATTTTCAGATAGTGACCAAAATTAATATAATTGCCATTGATATGGAGAAAGGGTACTTTCATAAATTACTACAATCAAGTTCAGTTCACACATCGACATTTTTTAGCGAGACTTTCCACTTGTTACTCGAGAAGTTGCCTTGAAGCACTTCCCGTTTGTAGCGTCTTAAAGTGATGGCACGGAGACTGGAAATATTTACCTGCTTATCCATTTTGAAATCGTGATATGTTGAAGAAACAAGAAAATGGCAAATATAATAAATTACATCCGAAAATAATAAATAAATAGATTATAAAATATTATTTTAATGGAGAAAAATAACGGACAAATGCGAAAAGGACTCGCATTCTGAGGGTTCCGTATAAACTTAATTATGTATGTAGGTATTTCATGCAGCAAGAGTCGTGACGATATTGGCATGCTTTCGAGACTGAGACTTAACGCACTTTAAACGAATGTTTCGAATTTATATGAGTGTCGCAAAAAAAATAAAACGTGCCATCTAGAATATATTATTGTAACTACTGCAATCCAAAATTTTCGTAACAGATGGTCTTAAAGAGATACATTCGTTTGTTACTAAAAGTCGCTATTATTTAGGAGTGTCCTCGTTTGGTCAATAAAACTATATTTTTCATTGGTTATGAAACATCTTGTTAGACAGGCACTTTCAATATTTTATATATTTATCTCAAAGTACACAAAACAGATTACAAGCAGAACAAAAATTTACAAAACAACAAAGATTTAAAAAATTACAAACACAGTATTTTACTACAATACCATTAATCTACATTACCAACGCAAAATACTGTGTATACTGCATTTGAAAGGAGTAGTTCTGCAAAACAAATAGGTACATCGACATCAGCGTTCACCGTCGGCCGCTAGATCGTTGTACAGATGAGTCATTCTGGTTATAGGATTGTAAAAGGACCTATTTGTTTCTGAAGCCTTGCAAGAAAAATGTTCTGGACGTACAAAATTTATGAAGAGTATTAAAATTCACCAATTATAATAATGTAGGCGAATCTATCGAGGAGTGCAAAATTTTTTGTAGACAAATTAGATCTATTTGCTTACGACATGTTTCTGGTGATTGTATTTTAAACGTAGAGCATCTTTGACAATGGTCAGTGAACGAGTGGTCAAAATTCTGAAGGAAAAACAAGATTTTTCCACACTTTCTTTTTAATGTGCTTAATATGAATATATTAGTGAGGAGACCATATTGAACTATTATATTCCAAGATACTTCTAATAAGGCCATACTATATACTTAAAAACTGTAATTTTTTTTATTCTATTGTAGACCAGGAGAGAAATCCAAGCAGCTCATTAGCCTTTTTAAAAGTGTAATTATAATGTAACCGCAAGGTAAACTTATCATTAAAGAAAATACTAAGATTATTGACTACAAATTTACATTGTAGTATTGAAACTGAAAGGCTATATTCGTAAGTCATTTTATTGATTTTTTTAATAAAATAAAACACAAAGCTCTTGCTAATATTAAAGATATTTTATTTGTTGAGCACCGCGTATATAATTATTTTTAAAGAACAGCACAATGGTTTATGTTCAGATTATGTATAGGAGAAACATACATGATAAGTGATCAACAAAGTCATTAATAAATACAATAAAGAATAGAGGGCCCAAAAGTAAGCCTTGAGGAACTCCAAAAGTTACAAGTATTGGCATTACAAGTGCTATCCGTGCATACTGTGTCAACTTGTCCGCATATAGCAAATTTATTCTATATCAAAATACTTGTTATAATTCTAAAACATATAAAATGCTAAATTAAAGGATTTTTCACAAGCGATCGTGTTTGTAAGTTATGCAGAGTTGACGGACGGGAACCGTTGTCTAAGCTATTTTGGTGTTTTTTATTTGTTTTCTTCTACATTAAATCATGTTCATCTAATTCATTCATCAATTAACGCTCATTAAATTATATGTATAATAATATAAAGATTTACCGAATTTCACTCACAAACTAGAATACAACGATAGAAGTAGTTGCTAACATCTACTTCTTCAGCACAGCTCATAACAGTCAGCACGCTTAGGTGCTGACTGTTATGAGCCGTGCAATAAAATAAAATTGAAGATTAAACAGAGTTCCGATATAAGAATCGTGTTATTTACTAAACTATTTTTTTTAAATTAGTATTGTTAAATATTGTGCGATAGTACAGAACTTTTGTACGCAAATTCGACTCACATTTAGCCGGTTTTCCTTCACATATATTCTCACGAGCGAATCCACAGGCAGTCCTTAGTTTGTTCGTTCGTTGCCTGCCCCATGTATCGTGTCTGGGTCGCCATATGCCGATCGTTTAATCTGTGATTTTTCAAGACATTGCCCCCGAGACGTATTCCTAGAAGCGAAGTGAGGAATCACAATTTTATCGCGGGGTAACAAGTGATTCCGACGGTCAGGTCCGCCCCGGGCCATTCTTCTACTTAATGGCTGTACTTAACCGTTTTAGTGGAACACAGCTTACATTGGAATAGCTCCTGATAACTTACCACTTCGGCTAATATACGTTGCGTTAAGCGAACCCGAATTTTTAGATGCTGTTAAAGTATCACTCGTGACGTATGAAGCGTGTCACAGACAGATAAAGTATCAATGGAGTTATGCATATTCGTCGATCCCATATAAAGGAAGCACCCATCCGGATCTCTGCTTTGGCACTAAACGTCATAAATTTAGATTGTATTACGTCTCGGTGGCGATCGTAACTAATAAGAAGCCGTCATGTCATGGAAATCATGTTTTTACGAGTTTGCTCAGTAAAATATTTTTATATTATATCCTAGTTCTTAACATGACTTTGGTTGATATTAAATTGCTATCTATGTTTGTGCGCATAGTCGTACCATCTCCTGCTTATATATATATATACTGCATAAAAGGAATTTCATGTTTTGATGCAATGAATTTCTCATAAGTTACAAGGCGGTATCAACAATTCATTAAACAAACCATATGTACAAATATAAGTATACGGACGGATAAACTTTTTGAAAGCTTGTAACCTTCGTCTTAAATTTTATTCTTTCTTTATACGTATTTTATTTTTTTTTTAGTAGACAGCATCCGAATAAAATTTTTATAATGTGAATATTGATACAAAGTAATCTGAAACACTTATATTTAAAACCTGAATATAGTAATAATGAATGTCTAAAAATATCTTTTTTTTGAGAACCCTAATATCGAACGCAATATAGCGGGGTGAACGGCTAATATATGGTGCGATCGCTTTTTTCACTCGTGTCCTCCATTCTGTTGAATGAACGAAGCTTTAGTTTCGCAGGGTTGGCAGCATTCTGGATAATGTAACCGAATAATATATATTTATATATAAGTGTAAGAAAATAAAGTAAAATTACATAATGATGAACAAATGTTTAGCTAATGAAGGCTAGTTTATAATTTTATAATCGAATGAAAAAATTTCAAAAAAAAAAACAGAATTAGTTACAATGTTTGATATAATTTATTGTCTATTTTAATTTAAAATATATTAAAGTAACTAATTTATTTACACTGAATAAACTTTCGTCCAACATAAACATATAGCTGATCTGAAATAAAAGAAAGAGTTTGAATTTTTTTTGTGCGCAATTTTTATGTCAGATATCTTATACTTTTGAATATATTTGCCATTTATTACACTTCCCGAAAATCTTAACTGACATTATTAACAAAATTTTTTATGAAACTTAAAACACTAATTACATATTACGGCTTGTTTTAGTTGAATGCAATCTATGCTTACGTTCAAGATGGATATTGCTTTCAGTTGGACTTACTTTGATTTTTATTACTAAATATTTGGCACAAACATCGTGTAGAAATTTAGCCAACCCTAATCTTCTAATAGAAACAGAGATGAGGTAAGGCTTATGCGGGCAAGGAGTTAATTCCCCTAAGTACCTGATAGATAAGGTCAAACATCGTGTCCCAAAGGATTAACATACATGTATATGTATGGGGTCGCTATTGATTTTTATACCTTTTCCGATGTGCTTCGCCTTTATATTGGTTCAATTAGGTTCGGTGAAAGTTCTTCTTTTCATATCAATGATCTATCTCATTATGAAATAAGAAATATTTGCAATCTTATTGCTTTGAATCAGTTGCTAGTTTGTGATAAGTTTGGCAGATAAATCGTCCCTGTGTTGGAAGTTCAAAGCAGTCGGCCTTTAAACTACATTTATGCTTAAGCTATGTTTAGTTAGGTATATGAGCTTTAAGTTCTTATGTGAAACTTTAAGCTGATAGATTAACAAGTTTGAATACGCCTAAGCATACTACTTTCTAAAAGTTAAAATAGATTGTAATATATGTAATGTATAAAATTCGCTGTTTCAGTTTTCCCCAAATGTGATTATTGTTATCTGAACTATGACAATGTTATTAGACTAATCTTGAAACCTAATCATTTAGTAGGTACTTTACCACCTTTTGTTGTATTTAAGTGCGTCATGAGTTTTAATGTACTGTTAGAAATTGGTATTTTTTTAAGAGTATTTATCTTAATACCTACGCTGCGTTGACCTATTGGTTGATCATTAGATCTTTGCATGATATTGCAGTACATCCCTTGCATTTTAGAATTCTTTAGTCATCTTTCATGACATAATAAAAAAAAATGAAATGGAGTTTAGCTCAGCTATTAGATGAGTATTTAAAATCAATCGAAAAATGAGATATTCAAAATAAGGATGGTCAATAGCAGAATATAAAAATCAACTCATCAGGATACGAGTATGTTTACTGTACAGCATTAGAGAGTTTGGCTATCGAAAGGCGAGATTGAAAAGGAGCTGGACATTTTAGCCTGGTTTCATTAACTACAATATAAAAACTAGCTATGATAATTTAATCATAAATATTAAATAACACTGTATATAGCATAGATGACAAGCATTAACAAAATTATTGTCGATACAGTACTTCGTTTGTTTTTCGATATTCTTTGAAAGTTTATGATTTTAGCTAAAAATTTGAGTTCATAGATAGAAAATGAAAAATAAAATTATTAGGTTCCAGGATCAAGATTAATTTTAGATGCTAAATAATGGCATATATAATGACATTTGAGAGAAATTTATTATGATCATTCGAAAACTCTTAAATAATCATCAGTCTCATCTTTTATTATCCAGACTTTAATTACTATTATCTAAGCCTAACAATTTTCAAATATTTTAATTTACACAAAAAATATTATCGATCTAGTGAAAACTGGTTTCAAATTTAATTTATGAATAAAAATTACAAATCAAATCATATTTTCGGTGACGGTTAAATTTTAAAGGCTTTAAGAAAATCAATGAACACTATTAACATAGGCAAATATTTGTGTCTGTTAATAGTGTATCGTGTGTATGTTGACAAAAGCTTCAAACAAAACAGCACTCGGACACAAAATTGGAAATATTCAAAAGAAGAAGCAAAATTTTTAAAGCTTACGTGATTCTCTTCATTCCTTCGTTCTCTTCCTCTTCATATACTATCACATATCTCGGATATCCATGTCCTCGTTCGCGCCGGCGTGTTATTACAGCGGGCCCGGGTAAACACAATAAATCAGTGTACGACACCGCCGCGTGCCTTCCTTGAAGTTTCCTCACCACTTAGTTAATAAGCCTTGTTCATTAGCATCGCGGATAAGTCGGACGATGTTCAGGTTTGTTTGTATTTTTTGGAAAATTACTGAAGTATCATTAAGGGGTATAAGGTAAATCAGATTTTACGGAACGATACTGTGAAACTTTATGCTTTGCTTGCTTGCTTGCATAAGATTTGTTTCGGTTGCTTTCAACATCGCTAAAATTAAAAAAAAATGCGTATAAGAAAAGCGTTACATTTAAATGTTCATTTAAATTTATGTAATATTTATGTAAAATTTATATAAATAAAAGTAGACTTTGTGTGATGAAGACTGTGCTGTACCCAATAATTTCGTATTGTTAATAAAAAAAGTATTTTGATATTTTTGAAGACGCTAATTTGATAACGTATGATTGGCCTAATATATTTTTTTTAATTTTATAATTTGATAGATTGAAAAATTAATTTATTTGACTTAATATATATTTTTTTGTGATATAATAAATCAGAAACGTATAATTAACCATTTTTTTTACTGATAATTGTTTACCATGATTTTTTACTATTAATTGGTAAATAAAGTTTTTGTATGTGCAATTTACACACAGTGTAAGTGAAAATTCAAAAAAGTAACCTATTAAAGAATAAGCTAAATATAGAGTTTCAGAACTAGGACAATTGTAAGGGTTTTTTTTTATAATATTTTTACTAAGTGTAAAAGTAATTTTATATTTTAATGAGGTTATATGTCACCTGTGAGCAGTAAGAAATAAGAATAAAATTCATTGATTATAAAATGTTCAATTAAGTACAATTTTGTAATTAAAAATTTAAGAAATATTGAAAAATTATTCAAGTGAAATATAAATATTCCTACTACACTATATTTATTACACGCTGACTTCTCTCAAGGCTTTGCTGTGTGCAGGTTTACGCGCTTGTACTAACACACGCAAAACTCTCCGATGGGAGTAAGTACTAGACAGTGTGCAATATACATACACAACAATGCTTGTTCTCTTGCTTTAGCTTGGCAATATACAGGCACACACAAAAATAGAATGCTTAGTAGACGGGAGTGGGGAGGCTACGAATGTATTCTATCTCATTTTCTCACCGGTTTAATCCAACATATTTATATGTCTGTCTCTGTCGTGATACATATTTGTTTCGTGAAGTTTTAAATCATAATAATTCCACAAAAGTTTCACTTCAAAAAGTTGCGTTTTAATCGTGGAATTGTTAAATTACTGATGCGATTTTGACATAATAATTATTTTTAAATTGATAGTTAAAATATCAATTTGACTGATTCTTATTGCCAGTTAATTCTGAATAATACGATTTAGCTGGTGCGCTCGACTTAAAAATCTAATCAACCGATTTGGCGAATCAAATCGTGTTCTAATAATATTCATTATTATGAATAAACTACTTATTTATATGCGCCTAAAATGTATCTATAAGCTACTAGCGGGAATCCTCAAGATAGATATTTTCCGTATTACGACTCATTCATGAATATGTAAGCAATACAATTTCATCAACAACTTAGGGTTTCTGTACAAGCAATGGTTCTGCAGTTGGACCTCGTAAAGGGAATTTTTAGGGACAACAGTATTTTGTTTATTTGCCGTATTGAACTAAGGAGGATAAAGAATGCTGTAGTAAAGAACGTATGATATTGCATTCTGTGATGTAAGAATAATTATTTATATTGGACTAATATAGCTTACTGGTATTGAAAATATTATACTTTACGATAGAACATGTAAAACAATTAGATAAGATATCAAATCAAATAATATCAAAATTTGTATAATGGAACAATGTACTTATTGTACGCTGTCGAATGCCTTTTTGCTGTTTTTTACAGTTTATCATCTGTCTTATATGGCGTTATGAAGCTATAACATCACAGATTATATGCCCTTTTTAAGTCACGTCGTTTGCATAATTCCAACTATTTTAAAATTTGCAAGTTTTTGGTAATATCAAATTTTTTAATAAAAATAATTTTAAGATTCAAAGTCGGTAGGATAATTTGACTGGAACGTCTCTTTAAAGTAAGCGAGTCGCACGTGAAAATAGAATTCTCAAAGGAATAATTTCGTTAAATAATTGTCTTTGATTCTCGAAAAGGATTAACTTGACTTTAATATTTCAAATAATTGATTGCTATTCCAAAGACGAAGCGGTATTTATGCAAATATCAGCGTTCTACCGTCCTAACACAAAAAAATGGGACGCAGTTGCTCAGAATTACAGCAGAGTCATAGCAGTTTCAGTGACGAATTTCGTCAAGGACGTCAAGAAACCTTCGGAGCTTGAGAGGATGTTGACGCTATGAAATAATTGATTCTCAAATACGTCCATATGACATACATGACATATATGACATGAGATAGAGGTATTTTTGTTATTAGAGGCTACAATGATATCATACACGACGGGTTGGGTATGATTTAACGTCGACTTACCGACACAATAGAGCGATTCGTAGATGGAGCAGTCGTAGAACTCTGCAACCATTCGAGTAAGGCAAGTCAATACTCATCTACATCATCAATGGTGTTCCCTTTAATTTTGAAGATGTTATGCTTAAGCGCTACATGTAGATAACTGGAATCTCAATTTGTACAGTGCGGTAATTAGTAAAATGCCCATTTGTACGGAATTGCAAGACAAACTTCCACGCCTTACTGACAGACAAGCGTACCAAGCACTAAGTTGTTTCCGATCTACAAAGTTGTTACTGATATATATATCTGCAGTTGCTTACGAGCGCTTGAATGTTATGAAGCGAATATCTGTTGATAACGGGCATGATGTAGATTGATTGCGAAGCAAATGTAGTCCGTGTAAATTGGTGGTTATGGATGAAGAAAAGCAACGGATTATGACACTTGCGTTTCGGATGAAGTTTACCATGTCTCCAAGGACGTGATGTGAATTTTGTAATACGACGAGCGTGATGGTAATGGTATATATATATATTGTAATTGAATTATATGAAAACTATTGAGCATGTCGAAATGGAATTATGACTATTGGATGCAGAATCGTCCGTAGATAGTTATAGGCTATTCCTAATGTAAAAAAATGTGAAAGCGTGCTTGTACGGGCTTTTGTCATACGCTTGACGGCTGGACGGATTGTAGTTGGGACTTAGAGAATTTGACGCGGAATAGTTTGTAGATGGCTAGGTATACGCTGTTCATAATACGAAAAATGTAAAGGTAGGTTTGTTTGGATGTCTGTTATAAGATGATGTCTGGATGGATTGTTATCAAATTTGGCATAAAGGTAGATTACGTTCTCATATAGGAAACAATATTAGCACAATTAGATTATATTATATTACATAAAAGATTATCTTTTATGTAACTAATGCATAAATACCAGTAAAAATGGCAATCTGTTATTACTAACGTTGACGGCCAAGAAGGACCAAAATTAATAACATGTCCGCTATTAGAATAGGGAAACCGGAATCACACCTGACAATGGAACCAGAACTGACATCGATAACAGGCCCGCGACCGAAATCAGAATCACGGCGAGAACGGGCAACACTAAAAATGAAAGGATTCATTCTATGCGGTCGCGAGTGAAACCACAGACATATCTGAATCATAAAAAAATATGATTATTATTGAATATCAGTTTGTGCTCTAAGTGCAAGGGTAACGGCTATATGTGCTGTATAATGAAAACGGTTTTCTTTGTCATGCATTATTTAAAAAATTACTAAATGTATGTGTATCGGACTTTGATCGTTCGATGCAGAATTGTAGATGGTTTAAGGAATGTTTGTTTGGATGCCCGTTACAACATAAATACCGATTTGTCATTGTTACCATTTTAATGCCCAAGGGAGGACCAACATAGACATCAAGAACTATTTTGGAATTGAGAGCAAGACTGACACCGAATCCCACAGAGGGACCAAAATTGACATAGAGAGCAGTACCGCAATCACAATCAAAATTGATAGAAAAATGGGCCGATATAGAAAATGAAGGAGTTCATTTTGTATCCATGAGAGCGAAGCCGGAGGCACATTTGAATAACAAAAAAAAAATATTAAATTAAATTTTCGGTTACATTATTTATTTTGTTTTTGGTTACAATTTTTTGTTTATCGTTGTGTCATTGTAATAAAATGAAGTATTTGTAAAAGTACAATAAACATTTATCAATATCTATTTCATTTTTAACAGAACTTCATTACGAACTTTCAAAACGTTCAACGTTTTCAGTACCATTTGTGTATTATTTGGTAGGAGGTATTAACTTCTGGTAACCAATCTTGTACTTGGTATCACTTATAATGTTTTCCATTTTATTTCTGCATGTTTTGTATTAAATGTATATACAGATTAAAAAATTTTCTTTGTTGTGATTACATCACGGCATTAATAAAAATATACAAATTGACATAAAGAAAGAAACTTCTACATGGAAATGCAATGTTTGTGTACGACAAATTTGGACCAAAAAAAAAAAGAGAAAAAATCTACTTAACTGTAAGCTATCAAAATAATACGTGAACATCTTTCTCTAACACAAACCATCACAATAGCAGACAGGAAACGCATAAATCAGCCTTCAACGAAATGACCCGAAATGCAGTTTTATGGTTTGCATCAATAAGGAATGGCATGCCAGTCTTCGGCAGAAGCGTGTGACAGCACATTTATTGCTTAACGATTTTCGTAAGGAGACAAATATTTTTGTGGGTCTGAAGGTTCTATGAAGCACCTATATACCTACTTCGTCTACGCTCGTTCACCGAAAATTTGTTTCAATTTGTTTATTATTTTTAATTTCAAATTTAATTTCAACTCAATTTGTTTATTATAAAATATATGATTTCTTTATTAGGTTTATTGATTCATATAAAGTTATTGTACTAACATCATAAATGCGAAGGATTGTGGGGATGGATGGATGTTTGTTACTCATTCATAAAAAAACTATTAAGGAATTCGATAACACCTTCTGAAGATATAGCTAGTATATTAGAATAACAGATAAACTATAATTTCAACGCACTTAAATCGAAAACATAATCTGGATATAAATCAAGGTCGAAATTGGAATGTAAAGTGGAATTATGGATGACAACGATATCGGTTTATATAAAATTTAAAAGGATTTATCCTATGTCCACCCGAGCAGAGACGCAGGCAAAAGTTAGTATATATACGCTTGCTTTTATCATCGACTTGACTTTTCGTCAATCTAACTACCCTGTGTATTTGCAGTGCAAGCGCATCGTATCGATATTGATCTACTGACGGACAAGAATGAAATTGGACCTTTTCGTGGTTACTCCAGTGTCAGTAGGGGACCATTAACATCATTCCTTCATTCGCCGCTATACACAAACAAGTTTTGGTATCTTCTAGAAGGCGCGCCCGCCGTCCGAGAGTTATGTAATCTATGAGCGCCGGACGGCTGGCCATTCGTCTTGCAGGAGCTGGTCCGGCCCGGTAGTCCAGTGATCTATTGCAGGGCCGTGCAGCGATTTCGTGGCTAATCACTGTTAGATTTGCTTAACAGACGTCGGCCGGATAAAAGGAGAGGCCCTGCGATGAAGTGAATATATTTTTTTTTATAACGACACAAAAAAAAAATGTCAACGTTGCACCTATCGATGATTGATCACACGACGATAAATGTACCTGGTTATATTACCACTAATTAAATTAAAATAGAAAAGTAAACACTTGTTATAAAAAAAGAAGAATACAAGAATAGAGTACGTTGTTATTATTATTGTTGCCCCGAGTGTTGTATTTGACAGTAAGTTAATTACTGTATATAAACAATAAGTATTAAATTAATGAAATTCCTTTAGGTATTTTAGAGGAATTTGAAACTAATAAAAAATCAGCTCAATCAAACTATTAGAGACTATCTTGACTTGTTTACTAACATTTATATATATAGATAGGAGAACCAATAGACAGTTATAAATATGTGACAGGGGAGGTCATTTAATATTTATATAACTCATATGATATTACCAAAATGTTATCATTTATAATATATCCAACATTTTTCATTTTTTTAAAGATATTGTGGTCTTGCTTCAATTAAACTACTATAAAAAATATTATAGGTATTTAATTATCCATTGTTTATATTTTCGGTGTTCTCAATGTATGCCTTATTAAATTCATGATAATAAAGCAATGTGATCGTTATAGTTTAAATGTTACATGGTGACTAAAATTGTACCATTATTTTTGAAAGTTAAGGATTAAAAGTTTTAAATGTATTTTTTAAATACACATAACATGTACATTTATTCGATTTGCTTTAAAAATTTCTTCCTATTACTTCATTTTAATTAATACCAATCATAGGAAATATCGCCTTTCATTTCAAAAAGACAGTGATAATTTGACTTAATATAATTTTACTGAAAAATTTTGAAACTAAATATGGAACGAAAGAAACAATTTTAAAGAAAATGTATTTGTTTGTCTACAATATATTTTCAAAATGGTTTCAACCATTTCTGACGCATAACTAAGCACGTATATTTCATTTCTGTGGTTGCAGTGCTAAGTGTAATTTCTTTATTAGTTTTCATAAAAGCCTCTATTTTTTTATTAAGTGATTAGGGTTTTTGAACTTTTATCTTATAATACACAAGAGCGCGCGCGCGCGCACGTTTGCCTCTCTCTCTCTGTGTCTATCTGTATTTGTGTGTGTTTATGTATTGTATATAACCCGTCTTATGACGAGCATCCCATTTCTTTTTTATTTCTCCGTAACAAAGGACAGTCTTGTAGTTGTGGAAAATCAGAAACAATAAATACTTTTAAATAAAAGCGAATAAGCAGAACATTTCAGTGTTCCTAACATTTATATTTCAAAAACCATTTCGAAGTATAAAGTTTCTCATTGATTTAAGTAGTACTATCTAAAAAACTTTTAATCTGTATATTTTCTAAGAAATTAGTGTCGTTTTTGTTTAATTTTCAACGAGGCATTAGTTCAGCTTTGCCCTATTTTTAAGTGAAATCGAATAAGTAATAAACGCCGAAGTAAGAAAAATATTAGCAATTGACAAATCGATTTGGCAAAGCAGAAGTATTCAATTCGCTATTAGTTGCGAGAGCCATATTTAACGAAGTTATCGCTAATTTTCATAAATGAGAAGCCGGCCATTATGAATGTAATATATTCCACACATAAAGTGTGCTTAGCGTAAATATTCATTAAGAAGGGCTTAGAGTGTGTGAGTTACGGCCTGACGTTGACGCTCCGTTTGTCTGGATGACAGTTTTATTTTTTTTAAGATGGGCACTTATTACTTTTTTTGCTCCTTGTGTTACGTTGACAGTGGTGTGATTTAATTGTTAAGTTCGAAATGTTTAAACTAATATATTTACGAATATTGCTTTTATATATCTTCTTTTTTGATTATACTTTAACACTTATAAATCTATAATAACTCAGTATTTTGTTTTGTGTCTGGTTTGTATCGTTCTGCTACAGAGGTATGCACTGCCATAATATTTTAAATTTTCCATTAAGAGCATTGGACCTTAAGGCTTCACACACTGAGCCGGAACGTGTTGGGGGCAACCAAATATCTGTCCGCAACCAACGGCTTAACTTATTATTAGACGGTTCTCGTGTAGATTCTTTGTTCCTTTTTCACATTTAACATAAAGTAGGCAAAATGTTTAATTTTTTTTTTTATTGTTGACCACTCGATATCGTGTAAATAATTATGAACCATCTCCATTTAAAAATATACGACCTATTGACTAGTCAATCACAGCGCCATCTTTGATTCCGACTTATGCAACAAAATATATTGTGAATTTGAGTCATTTCGGCTCTTAACTTGTTGACAGCTTCATTATAGGCCTACCGATCGTATCTTAATATATTCAGGGACCACAGTCTCGCCAAAAACAACTATATTGAGTAAACATGACCTTAATTGGTCAATCCGTTTATGACTTAAACGATCACCAACGATTGACTACATAAAGTTGAACCTTCTTCATCAGGTGATTGACCTCTTAATCTTAATGTTACAGCCAACAACGTGTACGCCCGATCGATGAGCCCAAAAAGGCAATTTTTCTAATTCTCGTGCCGAGATGAATAGGACAAATATTGTTAATAAGGACATAAACAAACAGTTTAATATTTTATTTAGGATCATAGATACAAATGATTTTAAAGTTTAGTGTACGATATTATTTTAAACATAAATGTGCAGGCATTGTATACACAAGGTATAAAATAAAATAATTTTAGGAGGCAGGTAAAGTAAGGTGTATGATTATATAAAATGTATAATTTATTATTTTAACTGTGAGCAATACAATTATTTTAAACTTTACATATATAATTATTTTTGTAAGTTAGTCTCGGTACAACCACAATGGCTTACGTGTACTTTTGTTGACGGCGCTTATGGAAGCTCCTTTTGACCATTTTCATCGCCACCATAAACGTACGCAAGACAGCGATCGCACTTACACTAAGCTCTGAGCTTCTCGATCAAAAAAAGAAAAAAAAAAAACGCAAATCGGTCGACCGACCGGAGCAAGCTCGCAATGATGGCGACGATGGTGGTGATATCTCGATGTTGCCATATCAAAAGTTTTCCTCGCCGCATCTTTTCCTCAAGCTGACGCCCTGTTAAGCTTAGCGAGTGTATGAGAAATACGAAAATTCCTGGCCACAATCCGCCGCGCATTCGAGTCACGCGCCGCGCCGATACACGAAATTGAGTTGTACGTTCAAACCGCCTTATATAGAGCGAATAAAATATTTTCCGCGGGCCAATCCTTCAGAGGGTGTTCCGATAAAAAGCGGCGCCCGATCGCTATTAAGGTGTGTTCGAGCATAAAAACTCGCGCGCACAGCCGGGGAAAATATATTTATTGCGAGATATTGTGTACTTGTATTAATATTTATAAAAGTCTCCTTTCTGTGACTAGGATAGGGCGTACGCGAAAATATCCCTATGTAAGGGATGGCGTAAGGAACGATTCGCGTTCTTGTTAGATTTGAAGATTACACCAAAATGCTGAGGGGAAAAAATAACGGCTCTCGCATGACCTTGCGGTTTACCGCGAGGAAAATCGATGCGATGTGGAATGTACGAATATTGAGTTTGTTTATCGAAATGTAAATAAAAAAACGATATAAAATGAAAATTTTATATATTTGACAATCTGAATCTGCAGATATTGATAGTAACTGGAGTTGATGTTATTTATTCGATTATATATATATATATATATATATTTAATCGAATAAATAATATCAACTCTAGTATATATATACCATTGCCTTATTTGTTTTTCATTATGTGGGATATTTAATAAACAGTAATTTTTTAAATAATCAAATAAAATAATCTACAATACTGGTTTGGCCCTGCAGGCGGACAAAAAATTTTCAGTTTTTTTAAGCTCAAAAGTTAGTTAAGTTAGTTAGTTAAGTTTAAATAGAAAAAGTTGGTGGAATAGATTTAAATGTTGTGAGCGCATTATTAAACGATAGTTTTATTAAGAGGTTGCTTAAAATAAGAAAATACTTTTTTGGTTTTCTCCTCTAACGTTCCTCAATTAAATTACCGATCTTAATGCGTTTTAAGGTATTCGACAAATTTTTTTGTGCATTAAATTTGATGAGTTCATCGAGAAAAACAATTCAATAATCTTAAGCTAATTCAAAATAGAACATTTTGTTAAAAAAATATGTTTTATTGAACGGCCAGTTAACCGAAAGAGTTAAATTTTATAGAGAAACTATTTAAAATGTAATTTTTTTCTCACACGCACGCACTCACAATTACATACACGCTTATTTGATAGTAAAAACTGTCAGCATAGTTTCCTAGAAACTCAATACTAAGAAATTCATATTCTCTACTTCGTAATTATTGTACGTAAGGTTTTATTCTCAGTTCAAGGCAGTTTGTTAACAACAAACAAAACGGTTGTAGCCCCAGACGCAAACAAAGTGGTGTTATAAGTATGACGTGTGTATCTGTCCTCGTGTCTGTCTGTGGCATCGCAGCTACTAAACGGCTCAACAGATTCCGATTTAGTATTTTTTATTTGAAATATGACTTAAGATCTGATCGAGTTGAAATCCGGTATTCCGTTACTTCAATGACATTAGAACATTAGCAACTTTGAACTGATGCTGCATTATCACATGGAATTTGCTGGATACCCAAGTCCTCCACCAACTTACAGCAAAGGTATTGTGTCCGGTCTCAGCGGAGTCGGTTCAGTGGACAGATTATAGATAGAAAAAACTAGCTCCCGTCCGCAACTCCGCCCGTTGACATATTATAAATTCCTTAATGTTGCGTATCGACCGATGACGTTCTCAAGCATGTTCCAGTCTCTACTCCATTTTCGATTCCAAGCCCGATCTTGATGCCGATTGGGGTCCCTCTTGTCCCGCCGCTGTATACAATAAGGCACGGTTGATGTACCATACAGGACGGAGTGCGAACGCGGGAGGTCGTTTAAAGGAATGAAGGCTGTAAATGGTTACTATTTGGTAAGGTAGAGTGGGTTACTGAAACCACACAACCATACTATAGGTTACAGTGTAGTCATGGATGGTATAGTATGCTGATGGCTACAAAAATAAAAATATGGTAATATATGATGATATTCTAATGTATTTTAATTAACGCTATTAGTTTA